>JANJGN010000793.1:0-270000 GCA_026770705.1 Isurus oxyrinchus
TGTGAGTGAGTGTGTGTATGAGTGAGTGAGTGTGTGAGTGAGTGTGTGTGAGAGAGTGAGTGTGTGTGTGAGTGTGTGTGAGTGTGTGTGTGAGTGAGTGTGTGAGTGAGTGTGTGTGAGTGTGTGTGTGTGAGTGAGTGAGTGTGTGAGTGAGTGTGTGTGTCTGTGAGTGAGTGAGTGTGTGTGGTGTGAGTGTGTGTGTGTGAGTGAATGAGTGTGTGAGTGAGTGAGTGTGTGAGTGAGTGTGTGAGTGTGTGTGTGAGTGAGTGAGTGTGTGAGTGAGTGTGTGTGTGAGTGAGTGTGAGTGAGTGAGTGTGTGTGTATGAGTGTGTGTGTGAGTGTGTGAGTGAGTGAGTGTGTGAGTGTGTGAGTGAGTGTGTGTGTGTGTGAGTGTGTGAGTGAGTGTGTGTGTGAGTGAGTGTGTGAGTGAGTGTGTGAGTGAGTGAGTGTGTGAGTGAGTGTGTGTGTTATTGCCTGTGATTGTGTTTTCAGCCCCACACCGCCTGTGAGGTGGGTTTATCAGCCGTCTAGCCCAGCGATGGGGTCTGTCTGACCTTCCCTGCTCTCTGCAGCCTCTGTGTCCCCTCCTGCGTGAGGTAGAAGTCCAGGCCCAGCAGTTATTGCCCTGAAATTTCTGCTCCTCAGCTGTCTGACTGTGAAACCGCCCTGAGCGCCTGTCACCCACATTGTGACCGAGGCCAGCCTGGTGGCCACAGGCACCAACACAAACAGGCTGGGGCTGCACTGAGCCGATGCAGCCTGAAAGCAGCCATTAACACCTTGGTGCAGAGAGGCTGGGCGGCGCTCTCACAGCTGAAGATCTATTTTGGTTGCACTTGCGAAACCAGCAGAGAGCTCAGAAAGTTGAAAGGCTGCACTGCAACAATAGGCGGCTAAAAGCCTGCAGAGCTAGGCCGCAAAGGGACAATTGTCCGCTCCGGCCCAAGTCGCGCCAATGGAGGGCGCAGGCCCGCGAGGTGAATTGCCAAGCTTGGCGGCTCCCCGGTCCGCCTGTCGGAGGAGACACGACAAGGCCCGACACACGGCCCTCAGGCCAGGCCAGCAGGGGTCGATGTGGCCGCAAGGCTGTCGGCCTGCAGGGAATGCGGCTTTGGCGATGTAGGCCGCAAGCCTCCTGGGACTGGGCAGTGACAGGACAATGTAGGCCCCAAGCCTCCAGGACTGCGCTGTGACAGGACAATGTAGGCCCCAAGCCTCCAGAGCTGGGCCGTGACAGGACAATGTAGGCCCCAAGCCTCCTGGGAGTGGGGCAGTGACAGGACAATGTAGGCCCCAAGCCTCCAGAGCTGGGCCGTGACAGGACAATGTAGGCCCCAAGCCTCCTGGGAGTGGGCAGTGACAGGACAATGTAGGCCCCAAGCCTCCTGGGACTGGGCAGTGACAGGACAATGTAGGCCCCAAGCCTCCAGGGGCTGGGCAGTGACAGGACAATGTAGGCCGCAAGCCTCCTGGGACTGGGCAGTGACAGGACAATGAAGGCCCCAAGCCTCCAGGGCTGGGCTGTGACAGGACAATGTAGACCCCAAGCCTCCAGGACTGGGCAGTGACAGGTCAATGTAGGCCCCAAGACTCCAGGGCTGGGCTGTGACAGGACAATGTAGGCCCCAAGACTCCAGGGCTGGGGCAGTGACAGGACAATGTAGGCCCCAAGTCCCCTCTCTCTGAGAGACACCAGTCAGTGTACAGATATCTCCCTGAGAGAGAGGGGACTGAGAGACACCAGTCAGTGTACAGATATCTCCCTGAGAGAGAGGGACTGAGAGACACCAGTCAGTGCACAGATATCTACCTGAGAGAGAGGGGACTGAGAGACACCAGTCAGTGTACAGGTATCTCCCTGAGAGAGAGGACTGAGAGACACCAGTCAGTGTACAGATATCTCCCTGAGAGAGAGAGGGACTGAGAGACACCAGTCAGTGTACAGATATCTCCCTGAGAGAGAGGGACTGAGAGACAGCAATCAGTGTACAGATATCTCCCTGAGAGAGAGGGACTGAGAGACACCAGTCAGTGTACAGATATCTCCCTGAGAGAGAGGGGACTGAGAGACACCAGTCAGTGTACAGATATCTCCCTGAGAGAGAGGGGACTGAGAGACACCAGTCAGTGTACAGATATCTCCCTAGAGAGAGGGACTGAGAGACACCAGTCAGTGTACAGATATCTCCCTAGAGAGAGGGACTGAGAGACACCAGTCAGTATACAGATATCTCCCTGAGAGAGACGGGACTGAGAGACACCAGTCAGTGTACAGATATTTCCCTGAGAGAGAGAGAAGGGGACTGAGAGACACCAGTCAGTGTACAGATATCTCCCTGAGAGAGAGAGGGACTGAGAGACACCAGTCAGAATACAGATATCTCCCTGAGAGAGAGAGAAGGGACTGAGAGACACCAGTCAGTGTACAGATATCTCCCTGAGAGAGAGGGACTGAGAGACACCAATCAGTGTACAGATATCTGCCTCTGAGAGAGAGGGACTGAGAGACACCTGTCAGTTTACAGCTATGTCCCTGTGCGAGAGGGGACTGAGAGACACTAGTCAGTATACAGATATCTCCCTGAGAAGAGAGGGACTTAGAGACACCAGTCAGCATCCAGAAATCTCCCTGAGAGTTAAGAGACCGAGAGACACCAGTCAGTGTACAGAAATCTCCCTGAGAGAGAGAGACTGAGAGGGCACCAGTCAGTGTACAGATATCTCCCTGAGAGAGAGAGGGACTGAGAGACACCAGTCAGTGTACAGATATCTCCCTGAGAGAGAGAGACTGAGTGACACCAGTCAGTGCACAGATATCTCCCTGAGAGAGAGAGGGACTGAGACACCAGTCAGTGTACAGATATCTCCCTGAGAGAGAGGGACTGAGAGACACCAGTCAGTGTACAGATATCTCCCTGAGAGAGAGAGGGACTGAGAGAAACCAGTCAGTGTACAGATATCTCCCTAGAGAGAGAAGGGACTGAGAGACGCCAGTCAGTATACAGATATCTCCCCTGAGAGAGAGGGACTGAGAGTCACCAGTCAGTGTACAGATATCTCCCTGAGAGAGAGGGGACTGAGAGACACCAGTCAGTGTACAGATATCTCCCTGAGAGAGAGAGAGAGAAGGGACTGAGAGACACCAGTCAGTGTACAGATATCTCCCTGAGAAGAGAGGGACTTAGAGACACCAGTCAGCATCCAGAAATCTCCCTGAGAGTTAAGTGACCGAGAGACACCAGTCAGTGTACAGAAATCTCCCTGAGAGAGAGAGGGACTGAGACACCAGTCAGTGTACAGATATCTCCCTGAGAGAGAGGGACTGAGAGACACCAGTCAGAGTACAGATATCTCCCTGAGAGAGAGAGGGACTGAGAGAAACCAGTCAGTGTACAGATATCTCCCTGAGAGAGAGACGGACTGAGAGACACCAGTCAGTGTACAGATATCTCCCTGAGAGAGAGAGGGACTTAGAGACACCAGTCAGTGTACAGATATCTCCCTGAGAGAGAGAGACTGAGTGACACCAGTCAGTGTACAGATATCGCCCTGAGAGAGAGAGGGACTGAGAGACACCAGTCAGTGTACAGATATCTCGCTGAGAGAGAGGGACTGAGAGACGCCAGTCAGTATACAGATATCTCTCTGAGAGAGAGGGACAGAGAGACACCAGTCAGTGTACAGATATCTCCCTGAGAGAGAGAGAGACTGAGAGACACCAGTCAGTGTACAGATATCTCCCTGAGAGAGAGGGGGACTGAGAGACACCAGTCAGTGTACAGATATCTCCCTGAGAGAGAGAGAAGGGACTGAGAGACACCAGTCAGTGTACAGATATCTCCCTGAGAGAGAGAGGGACTGAGAGACACCAGTCAGTATACAGATATCTCCCTGAGAGAGAGAGAAGGGACTGAGAGACACCAGTCAGTGTACAGATATCTCCCTGAGAGAGAGAGGGTCTGAGAGACACAGTCAGTGTACAGATATCTCCCTGAGAGATAGAGAGGCTGTGAGACACCAGTCAGTGTACAGATATCTCCCTGAGAGAGAGGGGACTGAGAAACAGCAGTCAGTGTACAAATATCTCCCTGAGAGGGAGATGGACTGAGAGACACCAGTCAGTGTACAGATATCTCCCTGAGAGAGAGGGACTGAGAGACACCAGTCAGTGTACAGATATCTCCCTGAGAGAGAGGGACAGAGAGACACCAGTCAGTGTACAGATATCTCCCTGAGAGAGAGAGGGACTGAGAGACACCAGTCAGTGTAAAGATATCTCCCTGAGAGAGAGGGACTGAGAGAGACCAGTCAGTGTACAGATATCTCCCTGAGAGAGAGGGGGACTGAGAGAAACCAGTCAGTGTAAAGATATCTCCCTGAGAGAGAGGGGACTGAGAGACACCAGTCAGTGTACAGATGTCTCCCTGAGAGAGAGGGATTGAGAGACACCAGTCAGTTTACAGATATGTCCCTTAGAGAGAGGGGACTGAGAGACGCCAGTCAGTATACAGATATCTCTCTGAGAGAGAGGGACAGAGAGACACCAGTCAGTGTACAGATATCTCCCTGAGAGAGAGAGAGACTGAGAGACACCAGTCAGTGTACAGATATCTCGCTGAGAGAGAGAAGGGACTGAGAGACACCAGTCAGTGTACAGATATCTCCCTGAGAGAGAGAGGGACTGAGAGACACCTGTCAGTATACAGATATCTCCCTGAGAGAGAGAGAAGGGACTGAGAGACACCAGTCAGTGTACAGATATCTCCCTGAGAGAGAGAGGGACTGAGAGACACCAGTCAGTGTACAGATATCTCTCTGAGAGATAGAGAGGCTGTGAGACACCAGTCAGTGCACAGATATCTCCCTGAGAGAGAGGGGACTGAGAAACAGCAGTCAGTGTACAGATATCTCCCTGAGAGGGAGATGGACTGAGAGACATCAGTCAGTGTACAGATATCTCCCTGAGAGAGAGGGACAGAGAGAAACCAGTCAGTGTACAGATATCTCCCTGAGAGAGAGGGACAGAGAGACACCAGTCAGTGTACAGATATCTCCCTGAGAGAGAGAGGGACTGAGAGACACCAGTCAGTGTAAAGATATCTCCCTGAGAGAGAGGGACTGAGAGAGACCAGTCAGTGTACAGATATCTCCCTGAGAGAGAGGGGGACTGAGAGACACCAGTCAGTGTAAAGATATCTCCCTGAGAGAGAGGGGACTGAGAGACACCAGTCAGTGTACAGATGTCTCCCTGAGAGAGAGGGATTGAGAGACACCAGTCAGTTTACAGATATGTCCCTTAGAGAGAGGGGACTGAGAGACACCAGTCAGTGTACAGATATCTCCCTGAGAGAGAGGGGACTGAGAAACACCAGTCAGTGTACAGATATCTCCCTGAGAGGGAGAGGGACTGAGAGACACCAGTCAGTGTACAGATATATCCCTGTGAGAGAGGTGACTGAGAGACACCAGTCAGTGTACAGATATCACCCTGAGAGAGAGAGGGACTGAGAGACACCAGTCAGTGTACAGATATCTCCCTGAGAGAGAGAGAGGGACTGAGAGACACCAGTCAGTGTACAGATATCTCCCTTAGAGAGAGGGGACTGAGAGACACCAGTCAGTGTACAGATATCTCCCTGAGAGAGAGGGGACTGAGAAACAGCAGTCAGTGTACAGATATCTCCCTGAGAGGGAGAGGGACTGAGAGACACCAGTCAGTGCACAGATATCTCCCTGAGAGAGAGGGACTGAGAGACACCAGTCAGTGTACAGACATCTCCCTGAGAGAGAGGGACTGAGAGACACCAGTCAGTGCACAGATATCTCCCTGAGAGAGAGGGGACTGAGAGACACCAGTCAGTGCACAGATATCTCCCTGAGAGAGAGGGGACTGAGAGACACCAGTCAGTGTACAGATATCTCCCTGTGAGAGAGGGGACTGAGAGACACCAGTCAGTGTACAGATATCACCCTGAGAGAGAGAGGGACTGAGAGACACCAGTCAGTGTACAGATATCTCCCTGAGAGAGAGAGAGGGACTGAGAGACACCAGTCAGTGTACAGATATCTCCCTGAGAGAGAGGGACTGAGAGACACCAGTCAGTGTACAGATATCTCCCTTAGAGAGAGGGGACTGAGAGACACCAGTCAGTGTACAGATATCTCCCTGAGAGAGAGGGGAATGAGAAACAGCAGTCAGTGTACAGATATCTCCCTGAGAGGGAGATGGACTGAGAGACACCAGTCAGTGTACAGATATCTCCCTGAGAGAGAGGGACTGAGAGACACCAGTCAGTGTACAGACATCTCCCTGAGAGAGAGGGACTGAGAGACACCAGTCAGTGCACAGATATCTCCCTGAGAGAGAGAGGGGACTGAGAGACACCAGTCAGTGTACAGATATCTCCCTGAGAGAGAGGGACTGAGAGACACCAGTCAGTGTACAGACATCTCCCTGAGAGAGATGGACTGAGAGTCACCAGACAGTGTACAGATATCTCCCTGAGAGAGAGGGACTGAGAGACACCAGTCAGTGTACAGATATCTCCCTGAGAGGGAGATGGACTGAGAGACACCAGTTAGTGTACAGATATCTCCCGGAGAGAGAGAGGGGACTGAGAGACAACAGTCAGTGTACAGATATCTCCCTGTGAGAGAGGGGACTGAGAGACAACAGTCAGTGTACAGATATCACCCTGAGAGAGAGAGGGACTGAGAGACACCAGTCAGTGTACAGATATCTCCCTGAGAGAGAGAGAGGGACTGAGAGACACCAGTCAGTGTACAGATATCTCCCTGAGAGAGAGGGACTGAGAGACACCAGTCAGTGTACAGATATCTCCCTGAGAGAGAGAGGGACTGAGAGGTACCAGTCAGTTTACAGATATCTCCCTGAGAGAGAGAGGGACTTAGAGACACCAGTCAGTGTACAGAGATCTCCCTGAGAGAGAGAGACAGAGACACCAGTCAGTGTACAGATATCGCCCTGAGAGAGAGAGGGACTGAGACACCAGTCAGTGTACAGATATCTCCCTGAGAGAGAGGGACTGAGAGACACCAGTCAGTGTACAGATATCTCCCTGAGAGAGAGAGGGACTGAGAGACACCAGTCAGTGTACAGATATCTCCCTAAGAGAGAGAGAGGGACTGAGAGACACCAGTCAGTGTACAGATATCACCCTGAGAGAGAGAGGGACTGAGAGACACCAGTCAGTGTACAGATATCACCCTGAGAGAGAGAGGGACTGAGAGACACCAGTCAGTGTACAGATATCTCCCTGAGAGAGAGAGAGGGACTGAGAGACACCAGTCAGTGTACAGATATCTCCCTGAGAGAGAGGGACTGAGAGACACCAGTCAGTGTACAGATATCTCCCTGAGAGAGAGAGGGACTGAGAGGTACCAGTCAGTTTACAGATATCTCCCTGAGAGAGAGAGGGACTTAGAGACACCAGTCAGTGTACAGAGATCTCCCTGAGAGAGAGAGACAGAGACACCAGTCAGTGTACAGATATCGCCCTGAGAGAGAGAGGGACTGAGACACCAGTCAGTGTACAGATATCTCCCTGAGAGAGAGGGACTGAGAGACACCAGTCAGTGTACAGATATCTCCCTGAGAGAGAGGGGACTGAGAAACACCAGTCAGTGTACAGATATCTCCCTGAGAGAGAGAGAGGGACTGAGAGACACCAGTCAGTGTACAGATATCTCCCTGAGAGAGAGGGACTGAGAGACACCAGTCAGTGTACAGATATCTCCCTGAGAGAGAGGGACAGAGAGACACCAGTCAGTGTACAGATATCTCCCTGAGAGAGAGAGGGACTGAGAGACACCAGTCAGTGTAAAGATATCTCCCTGAGAGAGAGGGACTGAGAGAGACCAGTCAGTGTACAGATATCTCCCTGAGAGAGAGGGGGACTGAGAGAAACCAGTCAGTGTAAAGATATCTCCCTGAGAGAGAGGGGACTGAGAGACACCAGTCAGTGTACAGATGTCTCCCTGAGAGAGAGGGATTGAGAGACACCAGTCAGTTTACAGATATGTCCCTTAGAGAGAGGGGACTGAGAGACGCCAGTCAGTATACAGATATCTCTCTGAGAGAGAGGGACAGAGAGACACCAGTCAGTGTACAGATATCTCCCTGAGAGAGAGGGACTGAGAGACACCAGTCAGTGTACAGATATCTCCCTGAGAGAGAGAGGGACTGAGAGGTACCAGTCAGTTTACAGATATCTCCCTGAGAGAGAGAGGGACTTAGAGACACCAGTCAGTGTACAGAGATCTCCCTGAGAGAGAGAGACAGAGACACCAGTCAGTGTACAGATATCGCCCTGAGAGAGAGAGGGACTGAGACACCAGTCAGTGTACAGATATCTCCCTGAGAGAGAGGGACTGAGAGACACCAGTCAGTGTACAGATATCTCCCTGAGAGAGAGAGGGACTGAGAGACACCAGTCAGTGTACAGATATCTCCCTAAGAGAGAGAGAGGGACTGAGAGACACCAGTCAGTGTACAGATATCACCCTGAGAGAGAGAGGGACTGAGAGACACCAGTCAGTGTACAGATATCACCCTGAGAGAGAGAGGGACTGAGAGACACCAGTCAGTGTACAGATATCTCCCTGAGAGAGAGAGAGGGACTGAGAGACACCAGTCAGTGTACAGATATCTCCCTGAGAGAGAGGGACTGAGAGACACCAGTCAGTGTACAGATATCTCCCTGAGAGAGAGAGGGACTGAGAGGTACCAGTCAGTTTACAGATATCTCCCTGAGAGAGAGAGGGACTTAGAGACACCAGTCAGTGTACAGAGATCTCCCTGAGAGAGAGAGACAGAGACACCAGTCAGTGTACAGATATCGCCCTGAGAGAGAGAGGGACTGAGACACCAGTCAGTGTACAGATATCTCCCTGAGAGAGAGGGACTGAGAGACACCAGTCAGTGTACAGATATCTCCCTGAGAGAGAGGGGACTGAGAAACACCAGTCAGTGTACAGATATCTCCCTGAGAGAGAGAGAGGGACTGAGAGACACCAGTCAGTGTACAGATATCTCCCTGAGAGAGAGGGACTGAGAGACACCAGTCAGTGTACAGATATCACCCTGAGAGAGAGAGGGACTGAGAGACACCAGTCAGTGTACAGATATCTCCCTGAGAGAGAGAGAGGGACTGAGAGACACCAGTCAGTGTACAGATATCTCCCTGAGAGAGAGGGACTGAGAGACACCAGTCAGTGTACAGATATCTCCCTGAGAGAGAGAGGGACTGAGAGGTACCAGTCAGTTTACAGATATCTCCCTGAGAGAGAGAGGGACTTAGAGACACCAGTCAGTGTACAGAGATCTCCCTGAGAGAGAGAGACAGAGACACCAGTCAGTGTACAGATATCGCCCTGAGAGAGAGAGGGACTGAGACACCAGTCAGTGTACAGATATCTCCCTGAGAGAGAGGGACTGAGAGACACCAGTCAGTGTACAGATATCTCCCTGAGAGAGAGGGGACTGAGAAACACCAGTCAGTGTACAGATATCTACCTGAGAGGGAGAGGGACTGAGAGACACCAGTCAGGGTACAGATATGTCCCTGAGAGAGAGAGTGACTGAGAGACACCAGTCAGTTTACAGATATCTCCCTGAGAGAGAGGGGACTGAGAGACACCAGTCAGTTTACAGATATCTCCCTGAGAGAGAGGGACTGAGAGACACCAGTCAGTGTACAGATATCTCCCTGAGAGAGAGGGACTTAGAGACACCAGTCAGTGTACAGATATCTCCCTGAGAGATAGAGACTGAGTGACACCAGTCAGTGCACAGATATCTCCCTGAGAGAGAGGGACTGAGAGACAGCAGTCAGTGTACAGATATCGCCCTGAGAGAGAGAGGGACTGAGACACCAGTCAGTGTACCGATATCTCCCTGACAGAGAGGGACTGAGAGACACCAGTCAGTGTACAGATATCTCCCTGAGAGAGAGGGGACTTAGAAACACCAGTCAGTGTACAGATATCTACCTGAGAGGGAGAGGGACTGAGGGACACCAGTCAGTGTACAGATATCTCCCTGAGACAGAGAGTGACTGAGAGACACCAGTCAGTTTACAGATATCTCCCTGAGAGAGAGGGGACTGAGAGACACCAGTCAGTTTACAGATATCTCCCTGAGAGGCAGAGGTCCTGAGAGACACCAGTCAGTGTACAGATATCTCCCTGAGAGAGAGGGACTGAGAGACACCAGACAGTGTACAGATATCTCCCTGAGAGAGAGGGGACTGAGAGACACCAGTCAGTGTACACAGATCTCCCTGAGAGAGAGAGAAGGGACTGAGAGACACCAGTCAGTATACAGATATCTCCCTGAGAGAGAGGGGACTGAGAGACACCAGTCAGTGTACAGATATCTCCCTGAGAGAGAGAGGGACTGAGAGACACCAGTCAGCATACAGATATCTCCCTGAGAGAGAGAGAAGGGACTGAGAGACACCAGTCAGTGTACAGATATCTCCCTGAGAGAGAGAGGCACTGAGAGACACCAGTCAGTGTACAGATATCTCCCTGAGAGATAGAGAGGCTGTGAGACACCAGTCAGTGTACAGATATCTCCCTGAGAGAGAGGGACTGAGAGACACAAGTCAGTGTACAGACATCTCCCTGAGAGAGAGGGACTGAGAGACACCAGTCAGTGTACAGATATCTCCCTGAGAGAGAGGGACTGAGAGACACCTGTCAGTTTACAGCTATGTCCCTGAGAGAGAGGGACTGAGAGACAACAGTCAATGTGCAGATATCTCCCTGAGAGAGTGAGGGACTGAGAGACACCAGTCAGTGTACAGATATCTCCCTGAGAGAGAGAGACTGAGTGACACCAGTCAGTGCACAGATATCTCCCTGAGAGAGAGAGGGGACTGAGACACCAGTCAGTGTACAGATATGTCCCTTAGAGAGAGGGAACTGAGAGACACCAGTCAGTGTACAGATATCTCCCTGAGAGAGAGGGGACTGAGAAACACCAGTCAGTGTACAGATATCTCCCTGAGAGGGAGAGGTCCTGAGAGACACCAGTCAGTGTACAGATATCTCCCTGAGAGAGAGGGGACTGAGAGACACCAGTCAGTGTACAGATATCTCCCTGAGAGAGAGGGACTGAGAGACACCAGTCAGTGTACAGATATCTCCCTGAGAGAGAGGGGACTGAGAGACACCAGTCAGTGTGCAGATATCTCCCTGAGAGAGAGGGGACTGAGAGACACCAGTCAGTATACAGTTATCTCCCTGAGAGAGAGGGGACTGAGAGACACCAGTCAGTGTACAGATATCTCCCTGAGAGAGAGAGAAGGGACTGAGAGACACCAGTCAGTGTACAGATATCTCCCTGAGAGAGAGAGGGACTGAGAGACACCAGTCAGTATACAGATATCTCCCTGAGAGAGAGAGAAGGGACTGAGAGACACCAGTCAGTGTACAGATATCTCCCTGAGAGAGAGAGGCACTGAGAGACACCAGTCAGTGTACAGATATCTCCCTGAGAGATAGAGAGGCTCTGAGACACCAGTCAGTGTACAGATATCTCCCTGAGAAAGAGGGACTGAGAGTCACCAGTCAGTGTACAGATATCTCCCTGAGAGAGAGGGACTGAGAGACACCTGTCAGTTTACAGCTATGTCCCTGAGAGAGAGGGACTGAGAGACAACAGTCAATGTGCAGATATCTCCCTGAGAGAGAGAGGGACTGAGAGACACCAGTCAGTGTACAGATATCTCCCTGAGAGAGAGGGGACTGAGAGACACCATTCAGTGTACAGATATCTCCCTGTGAGTTCAGTGACCGAGAGACACCAGTCAGTGTACAGATATCTCCCTGAGAGAGAGAGGGACTTAGAGACACCAGTCAGCATCCAGAAATCTCCCTGAGAGTTAAGTGACCGAGAGACACCAGTCAGTGTACAGATATCTCCCTGAGAGATAGAGGGACTGAGAGACACCAGTCAGTGTACAGATATCTCCCTGAGAGAGAGGGGGACTGAGAGACACCAGTCTGTATACAGATATCTCCCGGAGAGGGAGAGGGACTGAGAGACACCAGTCAGTGTACAGATATGTCCCTTAGAGAGAGGGGACTGAGAGACACCAGTCAGTGTACAGATATCTCCCTGAGAGAGAGGGGACTGAGAAACACCAGTCAGTGTACAGATATCTCCCTGAGAGGGAGAGGGACTGAGAGACACCAGTCAGTGTACAGATATCCCCCTGGGAGAGATGGACTGAGAGACACCAGTCAGTGTACAGATATCTCCCTGTGAGAGAGGGGACTGAGAGACACCAGTCAGTGTACAGATATCTCCCTGAGAGAGAGGGACTGAGAGACACCAGTCAGTGTACAGATATCTCCCTGAGAGAGAGGGATTGAGAGACACCAGTCAGTTTACAGATATGTCCCTTAGAGAGAGGGGACTGAGAGACCCCAGTCAGTGTACAGATATCTCCCTGAGAGGGAGAGGGACTGAGTGACACCAGTCATTGTGCAGATATCTTCCTGAGAGAGAAGGGGAATGAGAGACACCAGTCAGTGTACAGATATCTCCCCGAGAGAGAGAGGGGATTGAGAGACACCAGTCAGTGTACAGATATCTCCCTTAGAGGGAGGGGACTGAGAGTCACCAGTCACTGTACATATATCTCCCTGAGAGAGAGGGGACTGAGAGACACCAGTCAGTGTACAGATATCTCCCTGAGAGAGAGGGACTGAGAGACACCAGTCAGTGTACAGACATCTCCATGAGAGAGAGGGACTGAGAGACTCCAGTCAGGGCACAGATATCTCCCTGAGAGAGAGGGACTGAGAGACACCAGTCAGTGCACAGACATCTCCCTGAGAGTGAGGGACTGAGAGTCACCAGTCACTGTACAGATATCTCCCTGAGAGAGAGGGACTGAGAGACACCAGTCAGTGTACAGATATCTCCCCGAGAGAGAGGGACTGAGAGACACCAGTCAGTGTACAGACATCTCCCTGAGAGAGAGGGACTGAGATTCACGAGTCATTGTACAGAGATCTCCCTGAGAGAGAGGAACTGAGAGACACCAATCAGTGTACAGATATCTCCCTGAGAGAGAGGGACTGAGAGACACCAGTCAGTGTACAGATATCTCCCTGAGAGAGAGGGACTGAGAGACACCTGTCAGTTTCCAAATATCTCCCTGAGAGTTAAGTGACCGAGAGACACCAGTCAGTGTACACATATTTCCCTGAGAGAGTGAGGGACTGAGAGACACCAGTCAGTTTACAGATATGTCCCTTAGAGAGAGGGGACTGAGAAACACCAGGCAGTGTACAGATATCTCCCTGAGACGGAGAGGGACTGAGAGACACCAGTCAGTGTACAGATATCTCCCTGAGAGAGATGGACTGAGAGACACCAGTCAGTGTATAGATATCTCCCTGTGAGAGAGGGGACTGAGAGACACCAGTCAGTTTACAGATATCTCCCTGAGAGAGAGGGGACTGAGAGACACCAGTCAGTGTACAGATATATCCCTGAGAGAGAGAGAGGTACTGAGAGACACCAGTCAGTGTACAGATATCTCCCTGAGAGAGAGGGACTGAGAGACACCAGTCAGTGTACAGATATCTCCCTGAGAGAGAGGGGACTGAGAAACTCCAGTCACTGTACAGATATCTACCTGAGAGGGAGAGGGACTGAGAGACACCAGTCAGTGTACAGATATCTCCCTGAGAGAAAGTGAGGCTGTGAGACACCAGTCAGTGTACAGATATCTCCCTGAGAGAGAGAGAGGGACTGAGAGACACCAGTCAGTGTACAGATATCTCCCTGAGAGAGAGGGGACTGAGAGACACCAGTCAGTGTAAAGATATCTCCCTGAGAGAGAGGGACTGAGAGACAACAGTCAGTGTACAGATATCTCCCTGAGAGAGAGAGACTGAGTGACACCAGTCAGTGTACAGATATCTCCCTGAGAGAGAGGGATTGAGAGACACAAGACAGTGTACAGATATGTCTCTTAGAGAGAGGGGACTGAGAGACACCAGTCAGTGTACAGATATCTTCCTGAGAGAGAGGGGACTGAGAAACACCAGTCAATGTACAGATATCTCCCTGAGAGAGAGAGGGACTGAGAGACACCAGTCAGTGTACAGATATCTCCCTGGGAGAGATGGACTGAGAGACACCAGACAGTGTACAGATATCTCCCTGAGAGGGAGTGGGACTGAGAGACACCAGTCAGTGTACAGATATCTCCCTGGGAGAGATGGACTGAGAGACACCAGTCAGTGTACAGATATCTCCCTGAGAGAGAGAGGGACTGAGAGACACCAGTCAGTGTACAGATATCTCCCTGAGAGAGAGAGGGACTGAGAGACACCAGTCAGTGTACAGATATCTCCCTGTGAGAGAGGGGACTGAGAGACACCAGTCAGTGTACTGATATCTCCCTGAGAGAGAGGGACTGAGAGACAACAGTCAGTGTACAGATATCTCCCTTAGAGAGAGGGGACTGAGAGACACCAGTCAATGTACAGATATCTCCCTGAGAGAGAGGGGACTGAGAAACAGCAGTCAGTGTACAGTTATCTCCCTGAGAGGGAGAGGGACTGAGAGACACCAGTCATTGTAGAGATATCTCCCTGAGAGAGAGGGACTGAGAGACACCAGTCAGTGTACAGATATCTCCCCGAGAGAGAGGGACTGAGAGACACCAGTCAGTGTACAGACATCTCCCTGAGAGAGAGGGACTGAGATTCACGAGTCATTGTACAGAGATCTCCCTGAGAGAGAGGGACTGAGAGACACCAGTCAGTGTACAGATATCTCCCTGAGAGAGAGGGACTGAGAGACACCTGTCAGTTTCCAAATATCTCCCTGAGAGTTAAGTGAACGAGAGACACCAGTCAGTGTACAGATATCTCCCTGAGAGAGAGAGGGACTGAGAGACACCAGTCAGTTTACAGATATGTCCCTTAGAGAGAGGGGACTGAGAAACACCAGTCAGTGTACAGATATCTCCCTGAGACGGAGAGGGACTGAGAGACACCAGTCAGTGTACAGATATATCCCTGAGAGAGATGGACTGAGAGACACCAGTCAGTGTACAGATATCTCCCTGTGAGAGAGGGGACTGAGAGACACCAGTCAGTGTACAGATATCTCCCTGAGAGAGAGGGGACTGAGAGACACCAGTCAGTGTACAGATATCTCCCTGAGAGAGAGGGACTGAGAGACACCAGTCAGTGTACAGATATCTCCCTGAGAGAGAGGGACTGAGAGACACCAGTCAGTGTACAGATATCTCCCTGAGAGAGAGGGGACTGAGAAACACCAGTCAGTGTACAGATATCTACCTGAGGGGGAGAGGGACTGAGAGACACCAGTCAGTGTACAGATATCTCCCTGAGAGATAGTGAGGATGTGAGACACCAGTCAGTGTACAGATATCTCCCTGAGAGAGAGAGAGGGACTGAGAGACACAAGTCAGTGTACAGATATCTCCCTGAGAGAGAGGGGACTGAGTGACACCAGTCAGTGTAAAGATATCTCCCTGAGAGAGAGGGACTGAGAGACAACAGTCAGTGTACAGATATCTCCCTGAGAGAGAGAGACTGAGTGACACCAGTCAGTGTACAGATATCTCCCTGAGAGAGAGGGATTGAGAGACACCAGACAGTGTACAGATATGTCTCTTAGAGAGAGGGGACTGAGAGACACCAGTCAGTGTACAGATATCTTCCTGAGAGAGAGGGGACTGAGAAACACCAGTCAGTGTACAGATATCTCCCTGAGAGAGAAGGGGAATGAGAGACACCAGTCAGTGTACAGATATCTCCCTGAGAGAGAGGGACTGAGAGTCACCAGTCACTGTACAGATATCTCCCTGAGAGAGAGGGACTGAGAGACACCAGTCAGTGTACAGATATCTCCCTGAGAGAGAGGTACTGAGAGACACCAGTCAGTGTACAGACATCTCCCTGAGAGAGAGGGACTGAGAGTCACCAGTCATTGTACAGATATCTCCCTGAGAGAGAGGGACTGAGAGACACCAATCAGTGTACAGATATCTGCCTCTAAGAGTGAGAGGGACTGAGAGACACCTGTCAGTTTCCAGATATCTCCCTGAGAGAGAGGGGACTGAGAAACACCAGTCAGTGTACAGATATCTCCCTGAGACGGAGAGGGACTGAGAGACACCAGTCAGTGTACAGATATCTCCCTGAGAGAGATGGACTGAGAGACACCAGTCAGTGTACAGATATCTCCCTGAGAGTGAGGGGACTGAGAGACACTAGTCAGTGTACAGATATCTCCCTGAGAGGGAGAGGTCCTGAGAGACACCAGTCAGTGTACAGATATCTCCCTGAGAGAGATGGACTGAGAGACACCAGTCAGTGTACAGAGATCTCCCTGAGAGAGAGGGGACTGAGAGACACCAGTCAGTGTACAGATATCTCCCTGAGAGAGAGAGAAGGGACTGAGAGACACCAGTCAGTATACAGATATCTCCCTGAGAGAGAGGGACTGTGAGACACCAGTCAGTGTACAGATATCTCCCTGAGAGAGAGAGGGACTGAGAGACACCAGTCAGTTTACAGAAATCTCCCTGAGAGATAGAGAGGCTGTGAGACACCAGTCAGTGTACAGATATCTCCCTGAGAGAGAGGGACTGAGAGACACCAGTCAGTGTACAGACATCTCCCTGAGAGAGAGGGACTGAGAGTCACCAGTCAGTGTACCCATATCTCCCTGAGAGAGAGGGACTGAGAGACACCAATCAGAGTACAGATATCTGCCTCTGAGAGAGAGGGACTGAGAGACACCAGTCAGTGTACAGACATCTCCCTGAGAGAGAGGGACTGAGAGTCACCAGTCAGTGTACAGATAACTCCCTGAGAGAGAGGGACTGAGAGACACCAGTCAGTGTACAGATATCTCCCTGAGAGAGAGAGGGGACTGACAGACACCAGTCAGTGTCCAGATATCTCCCTGAGAGAGAGGGACTGATAGACACCAGTCAGTATACAGATATCTCCCTGTGAGTTAAGTGACCGAGAGACACCAGTCAGTGTACAGATATCTCCCTGAGAGAGAGAGGGACTTAGAGACACCAGTCAGCATCCAGAAATCTCCCTGAGAGTTAAGTGACCGAGAGACACCAGTCAGTGTACAGATATCTCCCTGAGAGAGAGAGGGACTGAGAGACACCAGTCAGTGTACAGATATCTCCCTGAGAGAGAGAGGGACTGAGAGTTACCAGTCAGTGTACAGATATCTCCCTGAGACAGAGAGGGACTTAGAGACACCTGTCAGTGTACCGATATCTCCCTGAGAGAGAGAGACTGAGTGACACCAGTCAGTGTACAGATATCTCCCTAGAGAGAGAAGGGACTGAGAGACACCAGTCAGTGTACAGATATCTCCCTGAGAGAGAGGGGACTGAGAGACACCAGTCAGTGTACAGATATCTCCCTGAGAGAGAGAGAAGGGACTGAGAGACACCAGTCAGTCTACAGATATCTCCCTGAGAGAGAGAGGGACTGAGAGACACCAGTCAGTATACAGATATCTCCCGGAGAGAGAGAGAAGGGACTGAGAGACACCAGTCAGTGTACAGATATCTCCCTGAGAGAGAGATGGACAGAGAGACACCACTCAGTGTACAGATATCTCCCTGAGAGATAGAGAGGCTGTGAGACACCAGTCAGTGTACAGATATCTCCCTGAGAGAGAGGGACTGAGAGACACCAGTCAGTGTACAGATATCTCCCTGAGAGAGAGGGACAGAGAGACACCAGTCAGTGTACAGACATCTCCCTGAGAGAGAGGGAATGAGAGTCACCAGTCAGTGTACACATATCTCCCTGAGAGAGAGAGACTGAGAGACACCAATCAGCGTACAGATATCTGCCTCTGAGAGAGAGGGACTGAGAGACACCAGTCAGTGTACAGACATCTCCCTGAGAGAGAGGGACTGAGAGTCACCAGTCAGTGTACAGATATCTCCCTGAGAGAGAGGGACTGAGAGACACCAGTCAGTGTACAGATATCTCCCTGAGAGAGAGAGGGGACTGACAGACACCAGTCAGTGTACAGATATCTCCCTGAGAGAGAGGGACTGAGAGACACCACTCAGTATACAGATATCTCCCTGTGAGTTAAGTGACCGAGAGACACCAGTCAGTGTACAGATATCTCCCTGAGAGAGAGAGGGACTGAGAGACACCAGTCAGTGTACAGATATCTCCCTGAGAGAGAGAGGGACTGAGAGTTACCAATCAGTGTACAGATATCTCCCTGAGAGAGAGAGGGACTTAGAGACACCAGTAAGTGTACCGATATCTCCCTGAGAGAGAGAGACTGAGTGACACCAGTCAGTGTACAGATATCTCCATAGAGAGAGAAGGGACTGAGAGACACCAGTCAGTGTACAGATATCTCCCTGAGAGAGAGGGACTGAGAGACACCAGTCAGTGTACAGATATCTCCCTGAGAGAGAGGGATTGAGGGATACCAGTCAGTTTACAGATATGTCCCTTAGAGAGAGGGGACTGAGAGACACCAGTCAGTGTACAGATATCTCCCTGAGAGAGAGGGGACTGAGAAACACCAGTCAGTGTACAGATATCTCCCTGAGAGGGAGAGGGACTGAGAGACACCAGTCAGTGTACAGATATCTCCCTGAGAGGGAGAGGGACTGAGAGACACCAGTCAGTGTACAGATATTTCCCTGAGAGGGAGAGGGACTGAGAGACACCAGTCAGTGTACAGATATCTCCCTGGGAGAGATGGACTGAGAGACACCAGTCAGTGTACAGATATCTCCCTGTGCGAGAGGGGACTGAGAGACACCAGTCAGTGTACAGATATCTCCCTGAGAGAGAGGGACTGAGACACCAGTCAGTGTACAGATATCTCCCTGAGAGAGAGGGACTGAGAGACACCAGTCAGTGTACAGATATCTCACTGAGAGAGAGGGATTGAGAGACACCAGTCAGTTTACAAATATGTCCCTTAGAGAGAGGGGGCAGAGAGACACCAGTCAGTGCACAGATATCTCCCTGAGAGAGAGGGGACTGAGAGACACCAGTCAGTGTACAGATATCTCCCTGAGAGGGAGGGACTGAGAGACACCAGTCAGTCTACAGATATCCCCCTGAGAGAGAGAGGGACTTAGAGACACCAGTCAGTGTACAGATATCTCCCTGAGAGAGAGGGACTGAGAGACAACAGTCAGTGTACAGATATCTCCCTGAGAGAGAGGGACTGAGAGACACCAGTCAGTGTACAGATAGCTCCCTGAGAGAGAGAGAGGGTCTGAGAGACACCAGTCAGTGTACAGATATCTCCCTGAGAGAGAGGGACTGAGTGACACCAGTCAGTGCACAGATATCTCCCTGAGAGAGAGGGACTGAGACACCAGTCAGTGTACAGATATCTCCCTGAGAGAGAGGGATTGAAAGACACCAGTCAGTTTACAGATATGTCCCTTAGAGAGAGGGAACTGAGAGACACCAGTCAGTGTACAGATATCTCCCTGAGAGAGAGGGGACTGAGAAACACCAGTCAGTGTACAGATATCTCCCTGAGAGGGAGAGGGACTGAGAGACACCAGTCAGTGTACAGATATCTCCCTGAGAGAGATGGACTGAGAGACACCAGTCAGTGTACAGATATCTCCCTGTGCGAGAGGGGACTGAGAGACACCAGTCAGTGTACAGATATCTCCCTGAGAGAGAGAGAGGGACTGAGAGACACCAGTCAGTGTACAGATATCTCCCTGAGAGAGAGGGGACTGAGAGACACCAGTCAGTGTACAGATATCTCCCTGAGAGAGAGGGGACTGAGAGACACCAGTCAGTGTACAGATATCTCGCTGAGAGAGAGGGACTGAGAGACACCAGTCAGTGTACAGATATCTGCCTCAGAGAGAGAGGGACTGAGAGACACCAGTCAGTGTACAGACATCTCCCTGAGAGAGAGGGACTGAGAGTCACCAGTCAGTGTACAGATATCTCCCTGAGAGAGAGGGACTGAGAGACACCAGTCAGTGTACAGATATCTCCCTGAGAGAGAGAGGGGTCTGACAGACACCAGTCAGTGTACAGATATCTCCCTGAGAGAGAGGCACTGAGGGATACGTCAGTATACAGATATCTCCCTGTGAGTTAAGTGACCGAGAGACACCAGTCAGTGTACAGATATCTCCCTGAGAGAGAGAGGGACTTAGAGACACCAGTCAGCATCCAGAAAGCTCCCTGAGAGTTAAGTGACCGAGAGACACCAGTCAGTGCACAGATATCTCCCTGAGAGAGAGAGGGACTTAGAGACACCAGTCAGTGTACAGATATCTCCCTGAGAGAGAGAGACTGAGTGACACCAGACAGTGCACAGATATAGCCCTGAGAGAGAGAGGGACTGAGACACCAGTCAGTGTACAGATTTCTCCCTGAGAGAAAGGGGACTGAGAAACACCAGTCAGTGTACAGATATCTCCCTGAGAGGGAGAGGGACTGAGAGACACCAGTCAGTGTACAGATATCTCCCTGAGAGAGATGGACTGAGAGACACCATTCAGTGTACAGATATCTCCCTGTGCGAGAGGGGACTGAGAGACACCAGTCAGTGTACAGATATCTCCCTGAGAGAGAGAGGGACTGAGAGACACCAGTCAGTGTACAGATATCTCCCTGAGAGAGAGGGGACTGAGAGACACCAGTCAGTGTACAGATATCTCCCTGAGAGAGAGGGGACTGAGAGACACCAGTCAGTGTACAGATATCTCGCTGAGAGAGAGGGACTGAGAGACACCAGTCAGTGTACAGATACCTCCCTGAGAGAGAGAGAAGGGACTGAGAGACACCAGTCAGTCTACAGATATCTCCCTGAGAGAGAGAGGGAATGAGAGACACCAGTCAGTATACAGATATCTCCCGGAGAGAGAGAGAAGGGACTGAGAGACACCAGTCAGTGTACAGATATCTCCCTGAGAGAGAGAGGGACAGACAGACACCACTCAGTGAACAGATATCTCCCTGAGAGATAGAGAGGCTGTGAGACACCAGTCAGTGTACAGATATCTCCCTGAGAGAGAGGGACTGAGAGACACCAGTCAGTGTACAGATATCTCCCTGAGAGAGAGGGACAGAGAGACACCAGTCAGTGTACAGACATCTCCCTGAGAGAGAGGGACTGAGAGTCACCAGTCAGTGTACACATATGTCCCTGAGAGAGGGGGACTGAGAGACACCAATCAGAGTACAGATATCTGCCTCTGAGAGAGAGCGACTGAGAGACACCAGTCAGTGTAGAGACATCTCCCTGAGAGAGAGGGACTGAGAGTCACCAGTCAGTGTACAGATATCTCCCTGAGAGAGAGGGACTGAGAGACACCAGTCAGTGTACAGATATCTCCCTGAGAGAGAGAGGGGACTGACAGGCACCAGTCAGTGTACAGATATCTCCCTGAGAGAGAGGGACTGAGAGACACCAGTCAGTATACAGATATCTCCCTGTGAGTTAAGTGACCGAGAGACACCAGTCAGTGTACAGATATCTCCCTGAGAGAGTGAGGGACTGAGAGACACCAGTCAGTGTACAGATATCTCCCTGAGAGAGAGAGGGACTGAGAGTTACCAGTCAGTGTACAGATATCTCCCTGAGAGAGAGAGGGACTTAGGGACACCAGTCAGTGTACCGATATCTCCCTGAGAGAGAGAGACTGAGTGACACCAGTCAGTGTACAGATATCTCCCTAGATAGAGAAGGGACTGAGAGACACCAGTCAGTGTACAGATATCTCCCTGAGAGAGAGGGGACTGAGAGACACAGGTCAGTGTACAGATATCTCCCTGAGAGAGAGAGAAGGGACTGAGAGACAAAAGTCAGTCTACAGATATCTCCCTGAGAGAGTGAGGGACTGAGAGACACCAGTCAGTATACAGATATCTCCCTGAGAGAGAGAGAAGGGACTGAGAGACACCAGTCAGTGTACAGATATCTCCCTGAGAGAGAGAGGGACAGAGAGACACCACTCAGTGTACAGGTATCTCCCTGAGAGATAGAGAGGCTGTGAGAAACCAGTCAGTGTACAGATATCTCCCTGAGAGAGAGGGACTGAGAGACACCAGTCAGTGTACAGATATCTCCCTGAGAGAGAGGGGCAGAGAGACACCATTAAGTGTACAGATATCTCCCTTAGAGAGAGGGACTGAGAGACACCAGTCAGTGTACAGATATCTCCCTGAGAGAGAGGGGACTGAGAGACACCAGTCAGTGTACAGACATCTCCCTGAGAGAGAGAGGGACTGAGAGACACCAGTCAGTGTAAAGATATCTCCCTGAGAGAGAGGGACTGAGAGACACCAGTCAGTGTACAGATATCTCCCTGAGAGAGAGAGGACTGAGACACCAGTCAGTGTACAGATATCTCCCTGAGAGAGAGGGATTGAGGGATACCAGTCAGTTTACAGATATGTCCCTTAGAGAGAGGGGACTGAGAGACACCAGTCAGTGTACAGATATCTCCCTGAGAGAGAGGGGACTGAGAAACACCAGTCAGTGTACAGATATCTCCCTGAGAGGGAGAGGGACTGAGAGACCCCAGTCAGTGTACAGATATCTCCCTGGGAGAGATGGACTGAGAGACACCAGTCAGTGTACAGATATCTCCCTGTGAGAGTGGGGACTGAGAGACACCAGTCAGTGAACAGATATCTCCCTGAGAGAGAGGGACTGAGAGACACCAGTCAGTGTACGGATATCTCCCTGAGAGAGAGGGATTGAGAGACACCAGTCAGTTTGCAGATATGTCCCTTAGAGAGAGGGGGCAGAGAGACACCAGTCAGTGTACAGATATCTCCCTGAGAGAGAGGTGACTGAGAAACAGCAGTCAGTGTACAGATATCTCCCTGAGAGGGAGAGGGACTGAGAGACACCAGTCATTGTACAGATATCTGACTGAGAGAGAAGGGGAATGAGAGACACCAGTCAGTGCACAGATATCTCCCTGAGAGAGAGAGGGACTTAGAGACACCAGTCAGTGTACAGATATCTCCCTGAGAGAGAGAGACTGAGTGACACCAGACAGTGCACAGATATAGCCCTCAGAGAGAGAGGGACTGAGACACCAGTCAGTGTACAGATTTCTCCCTGAGAGAGAGGGGACTGAGAAACACCAGTCAGTGTACAGATATCTCCCTGAGAGGGAGAGGGACTGAGAGACACCAGTCAGTGTACAGATATCTCCCTGAGAGAGATGGACTGAGAGACACCAGTCAGTGTACAGATATCTCCCTGTGCGAGAGGGGACTGAGAGACACCAGTCAGTGTACAGATATCTCCCTGAGAGAGAGAGGGACTGAGAGACACCAGTCAGTGTACAGATATCTCCCTGAGAGAGAGGGGACTGAGAGACACCAGTCAGTGTACAGATATCTCCCTGAGAGAGAGGGGACTGAGAGACACCAGTCAGTGTACAGATATCTCGCTGAGAGAGAGGGACTGAGAGACACCAGTCAGTGTACAGATATCTGCCTCAGAGAGAGAGGGACTGAGAGACACCAGTCAGTGTACAGACATCTCCCTGAGAGAGAGGGACTGAGAGTCACCAGTCAGTGTACAGATATCTCCCTGAGAGAGAGGGACTGAGAGACACCAGTCAGTGTACAAATATCTCCCTGAGAGAGAGAGGGGTCTGACAGACACCAGTCAGTGTACAGATATCTCCCTGAGAGAGAGGGACTGAGAGACACCAGTCAGTATACAGATATCTCCCTGTGAGTTTAGTGACCGAGAGACACCAGTCAGTGTACAGATATCTCCCTGAGAGAGAGTGGGACTTAGAGACACCAGTCAGCATCCAGAAATCTCCCTGAGAGTTAAGTGACCGAGGGACACCAGTCAGTGTACAGATATCTCCCTGAGAGAGAGAGGGACTTAGAGACACCAGTCAGTGTACCGATATCTCCCTGAGAGAGAGAGACTGAGTGACACCAGTCAGTGTACAGATATCTCCCTAGAGAGAGAAGGGACTGAGAGTCACCAGTCAGTGTACAGATATTTCCCTGAGAGAGAGGGGACTGAGAGACACCAGTCAGTGTACAGATATCTCCCTGAGAGAGAGAGAAGGGACTGAGAGACACCAGTCAGTCTACAGATATCTCCCTGAGAAAGAGAGGGAATGAGAGACACCAGTCAGTATACAGATATCTCCCGGAGAGAGAGAGAAGGACTGAGAGACACCAGTCAGTGTACAGATATCTCCCTGAGAGAGAGAGGGACAGAGAGACACCACTCAGTGTACAGATATCTCCCTGAGAGATAGAGAGGCTGTGAGACACCAGTCAGTGTACAGATATCTCCCTGAGAGAGAGGGACTGAGAGACACCAGTCAGTGTACAGATATCTCCCTGAGAGAGAGGAACAGAGAGACACCAGTCAGTGTACAGACATCTCCCTGAGAGAGTGGGACTGAGAGTTACCAGTCAGCGTACACATATCTCCCTGAGAGAGAGGGACTGAGAGACACCAATCAGAGTACAGATATCTGCCTCTGAGAGAGAGGGACTGAGAGACACCAGTCAGTGTAGAGACATCTCCCTGAGAGAGAGGGACTGAGAGTCACCAGTCAGTGTACAGATAACTCCCTGAGAGAGAGGGACTGAGAGACACCAGTCAGTGTACAGATATCTCCCTGAGAGAGAGAGGGGACAGACAGACACCAGTCAGTGTACAGATATCTCCCTGAGAGAGAGGGACTGAGAGACACCAGTCAGTATACAGATATCTCCCTGTGAGTTAAGTGACCGAGAGACACCAGTCAGTGTACAGATATCTCCCTGAGAGAGAGAGGGACTGAGAGACACCAGTCAGTGTACAGATATCTCCCTGAGAGAGAGAGGGACTGAGAGTTACCAGTCAGTGTACAGATATCTCCCTGAGAGAGACAGAGGGACTTAGAGACACCAGTCAGTGTACCGATATCTCCCTGAGAGAGAGAGACTGAGTAACACCAGTCAGTGTACAGATATCTCCCTAGAGAGAGAAGGGACTGAGAGACACCAGTCAGTGTACAGATATCTCCCTGAGAGAGAGGGGACTGAGAGACACAGGTCAGTGTACAGATATCTCCCTGAGAGAGAGAGAAGGGACAGAGAGACACCAGTCAGTGTACAGATATCTCCCTGAGAGAGAGAGGGACAGAGAGACACCACTCAGTGTACAGATATCTCCCTGAGAGATAGAGAGGCTGTGAGACACCAGTCAGTGTACAGATATCTCCCTGAGAGAGAGGGACTGAGAGACACCAGTCAGTGTACAGATATCTCCCTGAGAGAGAGGGACTGAGAGACACCATTCAGTGTACAGATATCTCCCTGAGAGAGAGGGACTGAGAGACACCAGTCAGTGTACAGGTATCTCCCTGAGTGAGAGGGGACTGAGAGACACCAGTCAGTGTACAGACATCTCCCTGAGAGAGAGAGGGACTGAGAGACACTAGTCAGTGTAAAGATATCTCCCTGAGAGAGAGGGACTGAGAGACACCAGTCAGTGTACAGATATCTCCCTGAGAGAGAGAGGACTGAGACACCAGTCAGTGTACAGATATCTCCCTGAGAGAGAGGGATTGAGGGATACCAGTCAGTTTACAGATATGTCCCTTAGAGAGAGGGGACTGAGAGACACCAGTCAGTGTACAGATATCTCCCTGAGAGATAGAGAAGGGACTGAGAGACACCAGTCAGTCTACAGATATCTCCCTGAGAAAGAGAGGGAATGAGAGACACCAGTCAGTATACAGATATCTCCCGGAGAGAGAGAGAAGGGACTGAGAGACACCAGTCAGTGTACAGATATCTCCCTGAGAGAGAGAGGGACAGAGAGACACCACTCAGTGTACAGATATCTCCCTGAGAGATAGAGATGCTGTGAGACACCAGTCAGTGTACAGATATCTCCCTGAGAGAGAGGGACTGAGAGACACCAGTCAGTGTACAGATATCTCCCTGAGAGAGAGGGACAGAGAGACACCAGTCAGTGTACAGACATCTCCCTGAGAGAGAGGGACTGAGAGTTACCAGTCAGCGTACACATATCTCCCTGAGAGAGAGGGACTGAGAGACACCAATCAGAGTACAGATATCTGCCTCTGAGAGAGAGGGACTGAGAGACACCAGTCAGTGTAGAGACATCTCCCTGAGAGGGAGGGACTGAGAGTCACCAGTCAGTGTACAGATATCTCCCTGAGAGAGAGGGACTGAGAGACACCAGTCAGTGTACAGATATCTCCCTGAGAGAGAGAGGGGACAGACAGACACCAGTCAGTGTACAGATATCTCCCTGAGAGAGAGGGACTGAGAGACACCAGTCAGTATACAGATATCTCCCTGTGAGTTAAGTGACCGAGAGACACCAGTCAGTGTACAGATATCTCCCTGAGAGAGAGAGGGACTGAGAGACACCAGTCAGTGTACAGATATCTCCCTGAGAGAGAGAGGGACTGAGAGTTACCAGTCAGTGTACAGATATCTCCCTGAGAGAGAGAGAGGGACTTAGAGACACCAGTCAGTGTACCGATATCTCCCTGAGAGAGAGAGACTGAGTAACACCAGTCAGTGTACAGATATCTCCCTAGAGAGAGAAGGGACTGAGAGACACCAGTCAGTGTACAGATATCTCCCTGAGAGAGAGGGGACTGAGAGACACAGGTCAGTGTACAGATATCTCCCTGAGAGAGAGAGAAGGGACTGAGAGACACCAGTCAGTGTACAGATATCTCCCTGAGAGAGAGAGGGACAGAGAGACACCACTCAGTGTACAGATATCTCCCTGAGAGATAGAGAGGCTGTGAGACACCAGTCAGTGTACAGATATCTCCCTGAGAGAGAGGGACTGAGAGACACCAGTCAGTGTACAGATATCTCCCTGAGAGAGAGGGGCAGAGAGACACCATTCAGTGTACAGATATCTCCCTGAGAGAGAGGGACTGAGAGACACCAGTCAGTGTACAGGTATCTCCCTGAGAGAGAGGGGACTGAGAGACACCAGTCAGTGTACAGACATCTCCCTGAGAGAGAGAGGGACTGAGAGACACTAGTCAGTGTAAAGATATCTCCCTGAGAGAGAGGGACTGAGAGACACCAGTCAGTGTACAGATATCTCCCTGAGAGAGAGAGGACTGAGACACCAGTCAGTGTACAGATATCTCCCTGAGAGAGAGGGATTGAGGGATACCAGTCAGTTTACAGATATGTCCCTTAGAGAGAGGGGACTGAGAGACACCAGTCAGTGTACAGATATCTCCCTGAGAGAGAGGGGACTGAGAAACACCAGTCAGTGTACAGATATCTCCCTGAGAGGGAGAGGGACTGAGAGACCCCAGTCAGTGTACAGATATCTCCCTGGGAGAGATGGACTGAGAGACACCAGTCAGTGTACAGATATCTCCCTGTGAGAGAGGGGACTGAGAGACACCAGTCAGTGTACAGATATCTCCCTGAGAGAGAGGGACTGAGAGACACCAGTCAGTGTACGGATATCTCCCTGAGAGAGAGGGATTGAGAGACACCAGTCAGTTTGCAGATATGTCCCTTAGAGAGAGGGGGCAGAGAGACACCAGTCAGTGTTCAGATATCTCCCTGAGAGAGAGGTGACTGAGAAACAGCAGTCAGTGTACAGATATCTCCCTGAGAGGGAGAGGGACTGAGAGACACCAGTCATTGTACAGATATCTGCCTGAGAGAGAAGGGGAATGAGAGACACCAGTCAGTGCACAGATATCTCCTTGAGAGAGACAGGGACTTAGAGACACCAGTCAGTGTACAGATATCTCCCTGAGAGAGAGAGACTGAGTGACACCAGTCAGTGCACAGATATAGCCCTGAGAGAGAGAGGGACTGAGACACCAGTCAGTGTACAGATTTCTCCCTGAGAGAGAGGGGACTGAGAAACACCAGTCAGTGTACAGATATCTCCCTGAGAGGGAGAGGGACTGAGAGACACCAGTCAGTGTCCAGATATCTCCCTGAGAGAGATGGACTGAGAGACACCAGTCAGTGTACGGATATCTCCCTGAGAGAGAGGGGACTGAGAGACACCAGTCAGTGTACAGATATCTCGCTGGGAGAGAGGGACTGAGAGACACCAGTCAGTGTACAGATATCTCCCTGAGAGAGAGGGACTGAGAGACACCATTCAGTGTACAGATATCTCCCTGAGAGAGAGAGGGACTGAGAGAGACCAGTCAGTGTACAGATATCTCCCTGAGAGAGAGGGGACTGAGAGACACTAGTCAGTGTACAGATATCTCCCTGAGAGAGAGGGGACTGAGAGACACTAGTCAGTGTACAGATATCTCCCTGAGAGAGAGGGGACTGAGAGACACTAGTCAGTATACAGATATCTCCCTGAGAGAGAGGGGACTGAGAGACACTAGTCAGTGTACAGATATCTCCCTGAGAGAGAGGAGACTGAGAGACACTAGTCAGTGTACAGATATCTCCCTGAGAGAGAGGGGACTGAGAGACTCTAGTCAGTGTACAGATATCTCCCTGTGAGCGATGGACTGAGAGACACCAGTCAGTGTACACATCTCTCCCTGAGAGAGAATGGACGGAGAGACACCAGTCAGTGTACAGATATCTCCCTGAGAGAGAGAGAAGGGACTGAGAGACACCAGTCAGGATACAGATATCTCCCTGAGAGAGAGGGAACGGAGAGACACCAGTCAGTGTACAGATATCTCCCTGAGAGAGAGGGACTGAGAGACACCAGTCAGTGTACAGATATCTCCCTGAGAGAGAGGGACTGAGAGACACCAGTCAGTGTACAGATATTTCCCTGAGAGATAGAGAGGCTGTGAGACACCAGTCAGTGTACAGATATCTCCCTGAGAGAGAGGGACTGAGAGACACCAGTCAGTGTACAGACATCTCCCTGAGAGAGAGGGACTGAGAGTCACCAGTCAGTGTACAGATATCTGCCTCTGAGAGAGAGGGACTGAGAGACACCAGTCAGTGTACAGATATCCCCCTGAGAGAGAGGGACTGAGAGACACCAGTCAGTGTACAGATATCCCCCTGAGAGAGAGGGACTGAGAGACACAGTCAACGTGCAAATATCTCCCTGAGAGAGAGTGGGACTGAGAGACACCAGTCAGTATACAGATATCTCCCTGTGAGTTAAGTGACCGAGAGACACCAGTCAGTGTACAGATATCTCCCTGAGAGAGAGAGGGACTTAGAGACACCAGTCAGTGTACAGATATCTCGCTGAGAGAGAGAGACTGAGAGACCCCATTCAGTGCACAGATATCTCCCTGAGAGAGAGAGGGACTGAGAGACACCAGTCAGTGTACAGATATCTCCCTCAGAGAGCGAGACTGAGTGACACCAGTCAGTGCACAGATATCTCCCTGAGAGAGAGAGGGACTGAGACACTTGCCAGTGTACAGATATCTCCCTGAGAGAGAGGGATTGAGAGACACCAGTCAGTGTACAGATATCTCCCTGAGAGAGAGAGGGACTGAGAGACACCAGTCAGTGTACAGATATGTCCCTTAGAGAGAGGGACTGAGAGACACCAGTCAGTGTACAGATATCTCCCTGAGAGAGAGGGACTGAGAGACACCAGTCAGTGTACAGATATCTACCTGAGTGAGAAAGGGACTGAGAGACTCCAGTCAGTGTACAGATATCTTCCTGAGAGAGAGGGGACTGAGAAACACCAGTCAGTGTACAGATATCTCCCTGAGAGGGAGAGGGACTGAGAGACACCAGTCCGTGTACAGATATCTCCCTGAGAGAGATGGACTGAGAGACACCAGTCAGTGTACAGATATCTCCCTGAGAGAGAGGGGACTGAGAGACACCAGTCAGTGTACAGATATCTCCCTGAGAGAGAGGGACTGAGAGACACCAGTCAGTCTACAGATATCTCCCTGAGAGAGAGAGGGACTGAGAGACACCAGTCAGTCTACAGATATCTCCCTGAGAGAGAGAGAGGTACTGAGAGACACCAGTCAGTGTACAGATATCTCCCTGAGAGAGAGAGGGACTGAGAGACACCAGTCAGTCTACAGATATCTCCCTGAGAGAGAGAGAGGTACTGAGAGACACCAGTCAGTGTACAGATATCTCCCTGAGAGAGAGGGGACTGAGAGACACCAGTCAGTGTACAGATATCTCCCTAAGAGAGAGAGGGACTGAGAGAGACAAGTCAGTGTACATATATCTCCCTGAGAGAGAGGGGACTGAGAAACACCAGTCTGTGTACAGATATCTCCCTGAGAGAGATGGACTGAGAGACACCAGTCAGTGTACAGATATCTCCCTGAGAGAGAGGGGACTGAGAGACACCAGTCAGTGTACAGATATCTCCCTGAGAGAGAGGGACTGAGAGACACCAGTCAGTGTACAGATATCTCCCTGAGAGAGAGGGGACTGAGAAACACCAGTCAGTGTACAGATATCTCCCTGAGAGAGAGAGGGACTGAGAGACACCAGTCAGTGTACAGATATCTCCCTGAGAGAGGGGACTGAGAGACACCAGTCAGTGTACAGATATCTCCCTGAGAGAGAGAGGGACTGAGAAACACCAGTCAGTGTACAGATATCTCCCTGAGAGAGAGAGGGACTGAGATACACCAGTCAGTGTACAGATATCTACCTGAGTGAGAGGGGACTGAGAGACACCAGTCAGTGTACAGATATCTCCCTGAGAGGGAGGGGACTGAGAGACACCAGTCAGTGCACAGATATCTCCCTGAGAGAGAGAGAGGGGACTGAGAGACACCAGTCAGTGTACAGATATCTCCCTGAGAGAGAGGGTACTGAGAGGCACCAGTCAGTGTACAGATATCTCCCTGAGAGTGAGAGGGAATGAGAGACACCAGTCAGTGTACAGATATCTACCTGAGTGAGAGGGGACTGAGAGACACCAGTCAGTGTACAGATATCTCCCTGAGAGGGAGGGGACTGAGAGACACCAGTCAGTGCACAGATATCTCCCTGAGAGAGAGATGGGACTGAGAGACACCAGTCAGTGTACAGATATTTCCCTGAGAGAGAGGGGACTGAGAGACACCAGTCAGTGTACAGATATCTCCCTGAGGGAGAGGGACTGAGAGACACCAGTCAGTTTACAGATATCTCCCTGGGAGAGAGGGGGTACTGAGAGTCACCAGTCAGTGTACAGATATCTCACTGAGAGAGAGGGACTGAGAGACACCAGTCAGTGTACAGATATCTCCCTGAGAGAGAGGGACTGAGAGACACCAGTCAGTGTACATATATCTCCCTGAGAGAGAGAGGGACTGAGAGACACCAGTCAGTGTACAGATATCTCCCTGAGAGTGAGGGGGGACTGAGAGACACCAGTCAGTGTACAGATATCTCCCTGAGAGAGAGAGGGACTGAGAGACACCAGTCAGTGTACAGATATCTCCCTGAGAGTGAGGGGGGACTGAGAGACACCAGTCACTGTACAGATATCTCCCTAAGAGAGAGGGGACTGAGAGACACCAGTCAGTGTACAGATATCTCCCTGAGAGAGAGGGACTGAGAGACACCAGTCAGTGTACAGATATCTCCCTGAGAGAGAGAGGGACTGAGAGACACCAGTCAGTGTACAGATATCTCCCTGAGAGTGAGGGGGACTGAGAGACACCAGTCAGTGTACAGATATCTCCCTGAGAGAGAGGGACTGAGAGACACCAGTCAGTGTACAGATATCTCCCTGAGAGAGAGGGGACTGAGAGACACCAGTCAGTGTACAGATATCTCCCTGAGAGAGAGGGGACTGAGAGACACCAGTCAGTGTACAGATATCTCCCTGAGAGAGAGGGACTGAGACACCAGTCAGTGTACAGATATCTCCCTGAGAGAGAGGGACTGAGAGACACCAGTCAGTGTACAGATATCTCCCTGAGAGAGAGGGGACTCAGACAATCTAGTCAGTGTACAGATATCTCCGTGTGAATGAGGGGACTCAGACAAACTAGTCATTGTACCTGTCTCTCTTTGAGATAACCACAGTTTGTACTGACGTGTTTAACAGCTTCACAAGGCCTCTGTCCAGCTACATGCGTTCTCTATTTTTAGCTGTTTACTCAATGAAATGTTCACAAGTTCAGGATAAGAATCTGTCATCTATGCCACAGTACAATCAGTGGAGACTTTCTCACAGACACAATCTCCGTTCTATTCTCACCTACTCTCAATGCAAAGGACAAATAAGCTCTTACCCTTCAGTAACCAGCCCAGAGGAGCCTCTATCTATATCCCGAACCCTGCCTTTGGTCATATCGTGTTCATTGGGAGTGAATGGGAAGGGGTTTGGTTCCATTGGGATTGTGTACAGTGGGAGTGAACGGGAAGGGGTTTGGGTCCATTGGGATTGTGTACAGTGGGAGTGAACGGGAAGGGGTTTGGGTCCCTTGGGATTGTGTACAGTGGGATGTGAACGGTAAGGGGTTTGGGTCCATTGGGATTGTGTACAGTGGGATGTGAACGGGAAGGGGTTTGGGACAATTGGTATTGTGTACAGTGGGAGTGAATGGGAAGGGGTTTGGGTCCATGGGATTGTGTACAGTGGGAAGGTGAACGGGAAGGGGTTTGGTTCCATTGGGATTGTGTACAGTGGGAGTGAACGGGAAGGGGTTTGGGACAATTGGTATTGTGTACAGTGGGAGTGAATGGGAAGGGTTTGGGTCCATTGGGATTGTGTACAGTGGGAGTGAACGGGAAGGGGTTTGGGTCCATTGGGATAGTGTACAGTGGAGGTGAACGGGAAGGGGTTTGGGTCCATTGGGATTGTGTACAGAGGGAGTGAACAGGAAGGGTTTGGTTCCATTGGGATTGTGTACAGTGGGATGTGAACGGGAAGGGGTTTGGGTCCATTGGGATTGTGTACAGTGGGAGTGAACGGGAAGGGGTTTGGGTCCATTGGGATTGTGTACAGTGGGATTGAGCGGGAAGGGTTTGGTTCCATTGGGATTGTGTACAGTGGGAGTGAATGGGAAGGGGTTTGGGTCCATTGGGATTGTGTACAGTGGGAGTGAATGGGAAGGGGTTTGGGTCCATTGGGATTGTGTACAGTGGGAGTGAACGGGAAGGGGTTTGGGTCCATTGGGATTGTGTACAGTGGGAGGGAACGGGAAGGGGTTTGGGTCCATTGGGATTGTGTACAGTGGGAGTGAACGGGAAGGGGTTTGGTTCCATTGGGATCGTGTACAGTAGGAGTGAACGGGAATGGGTTTGGGTCCATTGGGATTGTGTACAGTGGGAGTGAACGGGAAGGGGTTTGGGTCCATTGGGATTGTGTACAGTGGGAGTGAACGGGAAGGGGTTTCGTTCCATTGGGATTGTGTACAGTGGGAGTGAATGGGAAGGGGTTTGGGTCCATTGGGATTGTGTACAGTGGGAGTGACTGGGAGGGGGTTTGGGTCCATTGGGATTGTGTACAGTGGGAGTGAATGGAAAGGGGTTTGGGTCCATTGGGTTTGGGTACAGTGGGAGTGAACGGGAAGGGGTTTGGGTCCATTGGGATTGTGTACAGTGGGACTGAACAGGAATGGGTTTGGGTCCGTTGGGATTGTGTACAGTGGGAGTGAATGGGAAGGGGTTTGGGTCTATTGGGATTGAGTACAGTGGGAGTGAACGGGAAGGGGTTTGGTTCCATTGGGATTGTGTACAGTGGGAGTGAACGGGAAGGGGTTTGGGTCCATTGGGATTGTGTACAGTGGGAGTGAACGGGAAGGGGTTTGGTTCCATTGGGATTGTGTACAGTGGGAGTGAACGGGAAGGGGTTTGGGTCCATTGGGATGATGGAGAGTGGGATATGGGATCTTGGGTTCATGAACAGACTCATCGTGAACTAAAGCAGCGAATTAGGTAACCTCTGGTTAGGTAGCAGCTAGAGTACTGTATCCTGCTGCGGACACAACGCTAACATGGAGAGGCTGGGATAGTTGTTCTTGGAGTAAAGGAGATTGAGGGGAGATCTGAGAAAGGTGTACAAGATGGGGACGGGGTTGGAAAAGGTGAACAAGGCCAAGTTGTTCCCATTAGCTGATGGTAGAGGGGTTTGTGGGGGATGTGGAGGGGGACAAGCCGGGGACGGTGAGGAATTTTTCCACGCGGCGAGTGGTAACGAAATGGGTCTCACTGTCTATGACATGGCGGCAGCGGTGAGGCTGGTAAACTTCAATTGGACAGGAGCCTGAGGGAAGTGAATTGGCCAGACCACGGGGAATGGAGGGTGAGCGGGAGGGAGTGGGAGCTGGCTGGATTGGTCTGGAGAGGGCAGGTGTTTATATATAGAATAGCAGATACCCGGGAGTGAGTTACAGACTGGAATCTAATCGAGGGGTTCGGTGTGGGTTATATATAGAATAACGGATACCCGGGAGTGAGTTATAGACTGGAATCTAATTGAGAAGTCGGGGGGGTTTATATATAGAATAACAGACACCCGGGACTGAGTTATAGACTGGAATCTAATCGAGGGGTTCGGGGTGGTTGATATATAGAATAACAGATACCCGGGAGTGAGTTACAGACTGGAATCTAATCGAGAGGTTCGGAGAGGTTAATATATAGAATAACAGATACCTGGGAGTGAGTTACAGACTGGAAACTAATCGAGGGGTTCGGGGTGATTTATATATAGAATAACAGATACCCGGGGGTGAGTTACAGACTGGAATCTAATCGACTGTCTTGGGGTGGTTTATATATAGAATAAAACATACCCGGGAGTGAGTTGAGACTGGAATCTAATTGAGGGTTTCGGGGAGGTATTTATATCGAATAACAGATATCCAGGAGTGAGTTACAGACTGGAATCTAATCGAGGGGTTTGGGATGTTTATATATAGAATAACAGATACCCAGGAGTGAGTTACAGACTCGAATCTAATCGAGGGTTTCGGGGTGGTTTATATATAGAATAACAGATAGCCGGGAGTGCGTTACTTTCTGGAATCTAATCGAGGGGTTCGGGGTGGTTTATATATAGAATAGCAGATACCCGGGAGTGAGTTACAGACTGGAATCTAATCGAGGGGTTCGGGGAGGTTTATATATAGAATAACAGATACCCGGGAGTGAGTTACAGACTGGAATCTAATCGAGGTGTTCGGGGTGATTTATATATAGAATAACAGATACCCGGGAGTGAGTCACAGACTGGAATCTAATCGACTGTCTTGGGGTGGTTTATATATAGAATAACAGATACCCGGGATTGAGTTGAGACTGGAATCTAATCGAGGGTTTCGGGGAGGTTTTTATATAGAATAACAGATACCCGGGAGTGAGTTACAGACTGGAATCTAATCGAGGGGTTCGGGGAGGTTTTTATATAGAATAACAGATACCCGGGAGTGAGTTACAGACTGGAATCTAATCGAGGGGTTCGGGGTGATTTATATATAGAATAACAGATACCCGGGAGAGAGTTACAGACTAGAATCTAATCGAGGGGTTCAGGGTGATTTATATATAGAATAACTGATACCCGGGAGTGAGTTACAGACTGGAATCTAATCGAGGGGTTTGGGATGTTTATATATAGAATAACAGATACCCGGGAGTAAGTTACAGACTGGAATCTAATTGAGAAGTCGGGGGTGTTTATATATAGAATAACAGATACCCGGGAGTGAGTTACAGACTGGAATCTAATCGAGGGGTTTGGGGTGGTTTATATATAGAATAACAGATACCCGGGAGTGAGTTACAGACTGGAATCTAATCGAGGGGTTTGGGGTGGTTTATATATAGAATTACAGATTCCCGGCAGTGAGTTACAGACTGGAATCTAATCCAGTGATTCAGGGTGTTTTTATATAGAATAACAGATACCCAGGAGTGTGTTACAGACTGGAATCTAATTGAGGGGTTCGGGGTGGTTTATATATAGAATAACAGATACCCAGGAGTGTGTTACAGACTGGAATCTAATTGAGGGGTTCGGGGTGGTTTATATTTAGAATAACAGATACCCGGGAATGAGTTACAGACTGGAATCGAATCGAGTGGTTCGGAGTGGTTTATATACAGTATAACAGATACCCAGGAGTGAGTTACAGCCTGGAATCTAATCGAGGGTTTCGAGGTGGTTTATATATAGAATAACACATACCCAGGAGTGAGTAACAGACTGGGATCTAATTGAGGGGTTCGTGGTGGTTTATATATAGAATAACAGATCCCCGGGAGTGAGTTACAGACTGGAATCTAATCGAGGGGTTCGGGGTGGTTTATATATAGAATAACAGATACCCGGGAGTGAGTTACAGACTGGAATCTAATCGAGGGGTTCAGGGTGGTTTATATATAGAATAACAGATACCCAGGAGTGAGTTACAGACTGGAATCTAATTGAGAAGTCGGGGGTGTTTATATATAGAATAACAGATACCCGGGAGTGAGTTACAGACTGGAATCTAATCGAGGGGTTCGGGGTGGTTTATATATAGAATAACAGATACCCGGGAGTGAGTTACAGTCTGGAATCTAATCGAGGGGTTTGGGATGGTGAATATATAGAAAAACAGATACCCAGGAGTGAGTTATATAATTGAATCTAATGGAAGGTTTCGGGGTGATTTATATAGAATAACAGATAACCGGGAGTGAGTTGCAGACTGGAATCTGATTGAGGGTTTCGGGGTGGTTTATATATAGAATAACAGATACCCGGTAGTGAGTAACATACTGGAATCTAATCGAAGTGCTCGGGGTGGTGTATATATAGAATAACAGATACCCGGGAGTGAGTTACAGACTGGAATCTAATTGAGGGGTTCAGGGTGGTTTATATACAGAATTACAGATACCCGGGAGTGAGTTACAGACTGGAATCTTATCGAGGGGTTTGGGGTGGTTTCTATATAGAATAACAGATACCCGGGAGTGAGTTACAGACTGGAATCTAATCGAGGGGTTTGGGGTGGTTTCTATATAGAATAACAGAGACCTGGGAGTGAGTAACAGACTGCAAACTAATCGAGGGGTTCGGTATCATTTGAATATAGAATCACAGATACCTGGGAGTGAGTTACAGACTGGAATCTAATCGAGGGGAACGGGTGGGTTTATATATAGAATAACAGATACTCAGAAGTGAGTTACAGACTAGAATCTAATCGAGGGGTTCGGGGTGGTTTATATATAGAATAACAGATACCCGGGAATGAAATAAAAACTGGAATCTAATCGTGGGGTTCGGGGTGATTATATATAGAATAACAGATACCCGGGACTGAGTTACCGACTGGAATCTAATCGAGGGGTTCGGGGTGGTTTATATATAGAATAACAGATACCCGGGAGTGAGTTACAGACGGGAATATAATCGAGGGGTTCTGGGTGGTTTATATATAGAATAACAGATACCCGGGAGTGAGTTACAGACTGGAATCTAATCGAGGGGTTCGGGTTGGTTTATATATAGAATAACAGATACCCGGGAGTGAGTTACAGACTGGAATCTAATCGAGGCGTTCGGTATGATTTATATATAGAATAACAGATACCTGGGAGTGAGTTACAGACTGGATTCAAATTGAGGGTTTCTGCTGGTTTATATATAGAATAACAGTTACCCGAGAGTGAGTTACATTTTGGAATCTAATCAAGGATTTCGGAGTGGTTTATATATAGAATAACAGACACCCAGGTGTGAGTTACAGACTGGAATCTAATAGAGGGGTTCGGGGTGGTTTATATATAGAATAACAGGTACCCGAGAGTGAGTTACATACTGGAATCTAATCGAAGGGATCGGTGTGATTTATATGTAGAATAACAGATTCCCGGGAGTGATTACAGACTGGAATCTAATCGAGGGGATTGGGGTGGTTTATATATAGAATTACAGATTCCCGGCAGTGAGTTACAGACTGGATTCTAATCCAGTGATTCAGGGTGTTTTTATATCGAATAACAGATACCCGGGATTGTGTTACAGACTGGAATCTAATTGAGGGGTTCGGGGTAGTTTATATATAGAATAACAGATACCCAGGAGTGAGTTACAGACTGGAACCTAATCGAGGGGTTCGGGGTGGTTTTTATATAGAATAACAGATACCCAGGAGTGAGTTTCAGACTGGAATCTAATCGAGGGGTTTGGGATGGTTAATATATAGAATAACGATACCCAGGAGTGAGTTATATAATTGAATCTCATGGAAGGTTTCGGGGTGATTTATATAGAATAACAGATAACCGGGAGTGAGTTGCAGACTGGAATCTGATTGAGGGTTTCGGGGTGGTTTATATATAGAATAACAGGTACCCAGGAGTGAGTTACAGACTGGAATCTAATCGAAGTGCTCGGGGTGGTTTATATAGAATAAAAGATACCCGGGAGTGAGTTACAGACTGGAATCTAATCGAGGGGTACGGGGTGGTTTATATATAGAATAACAGATACCCGGGAGTGATTTACAGACTGTAATCTAATCGTGGGGTTCGGTGTGGTTTATACATAGAATAACAGATACCCGGGAGTGAGTAACAGACTGCAAACTAATCGAGGGGTTTGGTATGATTTATATATAGAATCACAGATACCTGGGAGTGAGTTACAGACTGGATTCAAATTGAGGGTTTCTGCTAGTTTATGTATAGAATTACAGTTACCCGAGAGTGAGTTACATACTGGAATCTAATCGAAGGGATCGGTGTGATTTATATATAGAATAACAGATACCCGGGAGTGAATACAGACTGGAATCTAATCGAGGGGTTTGGGGTGATTTATATATAGAATAACAGATTCCCGGCAGTGAGTTACAGACTGGAATCTAATCCAGTGATTCAGGGTGTTTATATATAGAATAACAGATACCCGGGAGAGTGTTCCAGACTGGAATCTAATTGAGGGGTTCGGGGTGGTTTATATATAGAATCATAGATACCCGGGAGTGAGTTACAGACTGGAATCTAATCGAGGGGTTCGGGGTGGTTTATATATAGAATAACAGATACCCGGGAGTGAGTTACAGACTGGAATCTAATCGAGGGGTTCGTGGTGGTTTATATATAGAATAACAGATACCCGGGAGTGAGTTACAGACTGGAATCTAATTGAGGGTTTCTGCTGGTTTATGTATAGAATAACAGTTACCCGAGAGTGAGTTACAGACTGGAATCTAATCGAAGGGATCGGTGTGATTTATATATAGAATAACAGATACCCGGGAGTGATTACAGACTGGAATCTAATCGAGGGGTTTGGGGTGATTTATATATAGAATTACAGATTCCCGGCAGTGGGGTTACAGACTGGAATCTAATGCAGTGATTCAGGGTGTTTTTATATAGAATAACAAATACCCGGGAGTGTGTTACAGACTGGAATCTAATCGAGGGATTCGGGGTGCTTTATATATAGAATAACAGACACCCAGAAGTGAGTTACAGACTAGAATCTAATCGAGGGGTTCGGGGTGGTTTATATATAGAATAACAGATACCCGGGAGTGAGTCACAGACTGGAATCTAATCGACTGTCTTGGGGTGGTTTATATATAGAATAACAGATACCCGGGATTGAGTTGAGACTGGAATCTAATCGAGGGTTTCGGGGAGGTTTTTATATAGAATAACAGATACCCGGGAGTGAGTTACAGACTGGAATCTAATCGAGGGGTTCGGGGAGGTTTTTATATAGAATAACAGATACCCGGGAGTGAGTTACAGACTGGAATCTAATCGAGGGGTTCGGGGTGATTTATATATAGAATAACAGATACCCGGGAGAGAGTTACAGACTAGAATCTAATCGAGGGGTTCAGGGTGATTTATATATAGAATAACTGATACCCGGGAGTGAGTTACAGACTGGAATCTAATCGAGGGGTTTGGGATGTTTATATATAGAATAACAGATACCCGGGAGTAAGTTACAGACTGGAATCTAATTGAGAAGTCGGGGGTGTTTATATATAGAATAACAGATACCCGGGAGTGAGTTACAGACTGGAATCTAATCGAGGGGTTTGGGGTGGTTTATATATAGAATAACAGATACCCGGGAGTGATTACAGACTGGAATCTAATCGAGGGGTTTGGGGTGGTTTATATATAGAATTACAGATTCCCGGCAGTGAGTTACAGACTGGAATCTAATCCAGTGATTCAGGGTGTTTTTATATAGAATAACAGATACCCAGGAGTGTGTTACAGACTGGAATCTAATTGAGGGGTTCGGGGTGGTTTATATATAGAATAACAGATACCCAGGAGTGTGTTACAGACTGGAATCTAATTGAGGGGTTCGGGGTGGTTTATATTTAGAATAACAGATACCCGGGAATGAGTTACAGACTGGAACCGAATCGAGGTGTTTGGTGTGGTTTATTTATAGAATAACAGAAACCCGGGAGTGAGTTACAGACTGGAATCTAATTGAGGGGTTCGGGGTGGTTTATATATAGAATAACAGATACCTGGGAGTGAGTTACAGACTGGAATCGAATCGAGTGGTTCGGAGTGGTTTATATACAGTATAACAGATACCCAGGAGTGAGTTACAGCCTGGAATCTAATCAAGGGTTTCGAGGTGGTTTATATATAGAATAACACATACCCAGGAGTGAGTAACAGACTGGGATCTAATTGAGGGGTTCGTGGTGGTTTATATATAGAATAACAGATCCCCGGGAGTGAGTTACAGACTGGAATCTAATCGAGGGGTTCGGGGTGGTTTATATATAGAATAACAGATACCCGGGAGTGAGTTACAGACTGGAATCTAATCGAGGGGTTCAGGGTGGTTTATATATAGAATAACAGATACCCAGGAGTGAGTTACAGACTGGAATCTAATTGAGAAGTCGGGGGTGTTTATATATAGAATAACAGATACCCGGGAGTGAGTTACAGACTGGAATCTAATCGAGGGGTTCGGGGTGGTTTATATATAGAATAACAGATACCCGGGAGTGAGTTACAGTCTGGAATCTAATCGAGGGGTTTGGGATGGTGAATATATAGAAAAACAGATACCCAGGAGTGAGTTATATAATTGAATCTAATGGAAGGTTTCGGGGTGATTTATATAGAATAACAGATAACCGGGAGTGAGTTGCAGACTGGAATCTGATTGAGGGTTTCGGGGTGGTTTATATATAGAATAACAGATACCCGGTAGTGAGTAACATACTGGAATCTAATCGAAGTGCTCGGGGTGGTGTATATATAGAATAACAGATACCCGGGAGTGAGTTACAGACTGGAATCTAATTGAGGGGTTCAGGGTGGTTTATATACAGAATTACAGATACCCGGGAGTGATTACAGACTGGAATCTTATCGAGGGGTTTGGGGTGGTTTATATATAGAATAACAGATACCAGGGAGTGAGTTACAGACTGGAATCTAATCGAGTGGTTCGGGGTGGTTAGTATATAGAATAACAGATACCCGGGAGTGAGTTACAGACTGGAATCTAATCGAGGGGTTCGGGGTGGTTTATATATAGAATAACAGATACCCGGGAGTGAGTTACAGACTGGAATCTAATCGAGGGGTTTGGGGTGGTTTCTATATAGAATAACAGAGACCTGGGAGTGAGTAACAGACTGCAAACTAATCGAGGGGTTCGGTATCATTTGAATATAGAATCACAGATACCTGGGAGTGAGTTACAGACTGGAATCTAATCGAGGGGAACGGGTGGGTTTATATATAGAATAACAGATACTCAGAAGTGAGTTACAGACTAGAATCTAATCGAGGGGTTCGGGGTGGTTTATATATAGAATAACAGATACCCGGGAATGAAATAAAAACTGGAATCTAATCGTGGGGTTCGGGGTGATTATATATAGAATAACAGATACCCGGGACTGAGTTACCGACTGGAATCTAATCGAGGGGTTCGGGGTGGTTTATATATAGAATAACAGATACCCGGGAGTGAGTTACAGACGGGAATATAATCGAGGGGTTCTGGGTGGTTTATATATAGAATAACAGATACCCGGGAGTGAGTTACAGACTGGAATCTAATCGAGGCGTTTGGTATGATTTATATATAGAATAACAGATACCTGGGAGTGAGTTACAGACTGGATTCAAATTGAGGGTTTCTGCTGGTTTATATATAGAATAACAGTTACCCGAGAGTGAGTTACATTTTGGAATCTAATCAAGGATTTCGGAGTGGTTTATATATAGAATAACAGACACCCAGGTGTGAGTTACAGACTGGAATCTAATAGAGGGGTTCGGGGTGGTTTATATATAGAATAACAGGTACCCGAGAGTGAGTTACATACTGGAATCTAATCGAAGGGATCGGTGTGATTTATATGTAGAATAACAGATTCCCGGGAGTGATTACAGACTGGAATCTAATCGAGGGGATTGGGGTGGTTTATATATAGAATTACAGATTCCCGGCAGTGAGTTACAGACTGGATTCTAATCCAGTGATTCAGGGTGTTTTTATATCGAATAACAGATACCCGGGATTGTGTTACAGACTGGAATCTAATTGAGGGGTTCGGGGTAGTTTATATATAGAATAACAGATACCCAGGAGTGAGTTACAGACTGGAACCTAATCGAGGGGTTCGGGGTGGTTTTTATATAGAATAACAGATACCCAGGAGTGAGTTTCAGACTGGAATCTAATCGAGGGGTTTGGGATGGTTAATATATAGAATAACGATACCCAGGAGTGAGTTATATAATTGAATCTCATGGAAGGTTTCGGGGTGATTTATATAGAATAACAGATAACCGGGAGTGAGTTGCAGACTGGAATCTGATTGAGGGTTTCGGGGTGGTTTATATATAGAATAACAGGTACCCAGGAGTGAGTTACAGACTGGAATCTAATCGAAGTGCTCGGGGTGGTTTATATAGAATAAAAGATACCCGGGAGTGAGTTACAGACTGGAATCTAATCGAGGGGTACGGGGTGGTTTATATATAGAATAACAGATACCCGGGAGTGATTTACAGACTGTAATCTAATCGTGGGGTTCGGTGTGGTTTATACATAGAATAACAGATACCCGGGAGTGAGTAACAGACTGCAAACTAATCGAGGGGTTTGGTATGATTTATATATAGAATCACAGATACCTGGGAGTGAGTTACAGACTGGAATCTAATCGAGGGTTTCGGGGTGGTTTATATATAGAATAACAGATACCCGGGAATGAGTAACAGACTGAAATCTAATCGAGGGGTTCAGGGTGGTTAATATATAGAATAACAGGTACCCGGGCGTGAGTTACATACTGGAATCTAATCGAAGTGCTCGGGGTGGTTTATATAGAATAACAGATACCCGGGAGTGAGTTACAGTCTGGAATCTAATCGAGGGTTTCGCGGTGTTTATATATATAATAACAGATACCCGGGAGTGTGTTATAGACTGGAATCTAGTCGAGGGGTTCGGGGTGGTTCATATATTGAATAACAGATACCCGGGAGTGTGTTACAGACTGGAATCTAATCGAGGGATTAGGGGTGGTTTATATATAGTATAACAGATACCTGGGAGTGAGTTACAGACTCGAATCTAATCGAGGGGTTCGGGGTGGTTTATATATAGAATAACAGATACCCGGGAGTGAGTTACAGACTGGAATCTAATCGAGGGGTTCAGGGTGGTTTATATATAGAATAACAGATACCCGGGAGTGAGTTACAGACTGGAATCTAATCGAGAGGCTCCGGGTGGTTTATATATAAAATAACACATACTCTGGAGTGCGTTACAGACTGGAATCTAGTTGAAGGGATTAGGGTGATTAAATCTCGAATAACAGGAACCCAGAAGTGAGGTACAGATTGGATTCAAATGGAGGGGTTCGGGATGGTTTATATATAGAATAACAGGCAACCGGGAATGAGTTCATACTGTAATATTATCGAGGGTTTCGGGGGAGTTTGTATATAGAATAACAAATACACGGGAGTGAGTTACAGACTGGAGTCTAATTGAGGGGTTCAGGGTGGTTTATATATAGAATAACAGATACCCGGGAGTGAGTTACAGAGTGGAATCTAATTGAAGTGTTTAGGGTGGTTTATATATAGAATAACAGATACCCGGGAGTGAGTTACAGACTGGAATCTAATCGAGGGGTTCGGGGTGGTTTATATATAGAATAACAGATACCCGGGAGTGAGTTTTCAGGCTGGAATCTAATCGAGGGGTTTGGGGTGGTTTATATATAGAGTAACAGATACCCGGGAGTGAGTTACAGACTGGAATCTAATCGAAGCGTTCGGGGGGGTTTATATATAGAATAACAGATACCTGGGAATGAGTGACACACTGGAATCTAATTGAAGGGTTCGGGATCTTTTACTTATAGAATAACGGATACCCGGGAGTGAGTGACAGACTGGAATCTAATCGAGCGGTTCGGAGGTTTATATATTGAATAACAAGAACCCGGGAGTGAGTTACTGACTGGAATCTAATCGTGGGGTTTCGGGTGGTTTATGTATAGGATAACAGGTAACTGGGAATGAGTTACATACTGGAATCTAATCGAGTGTTTTTTGGTGGTTCATATATAGAATAACATATACCCGGCAGTGAGTTACAGACTGGAATCTAATCGAGGGGTTCGGGGTGGTTTATATATAGAATAACAGATACACGGGAGTGAGTTACAGACTGGAATCTAATCGAGGGGTTCGATGTGGTTTATATAGTGAATAACAGATACCTGGGAGTGAGTTACAGACTGGAATATAATCAAGGGGTTCAGGGGGGTTTATATATTGAATAACAGGTACCCAGGAGTGAGTTACAGACTGGAATCTAATTGAGGGGTTCTGGTGGTTTATATATAGAATAACAGATACGTGGGAGTGAGTTATAGACTGGAATCTAATCGAGGGGTTCGGGGTTGTTTATATATAGAATAACAGATACCCGGGAATGAGTTACAGACTGGATTCTAATCCAGTGATTCAGGGTGTTTTTATATAGAATAACAGATACCCAGGAGTGAGTTTCAGACTGGAATCTAATCGAGGGGTTTGGGATGGTTAATATATAGAATAACGATACCCAGGAGTGAGTTATATAATTGAATCTCATGGAAGGTTTCGGGTGATTTATATAGAATAACAGATAACCGGGAGTGAGTTGCAGACTGGAATCTGATTGAGGGTTTCGGGGAGGTTTTTATATAGAATAAAAGATACCCGGGAGTGAGTTACAGACTGGAATCTAATCGAGGGGTACGGGGTGGTTTATATATAGAATAACAGATACCCGGGAGTGATTTACAGACTGTAATCTAATCGTGGGGTTCGGTGTGGTTTATACATAGAATAACAGATACCCGGGAGTGAGTAACAGACTGCAAACTAATCGAGGGGTTTGGTATGATTTATATATAGAATCACAGATACCTGGGAGTGAGTTACAGACTGGATTCAAATTGAGGGTTTCTGCTAGTTTATGTATAGAATTACAGTTACCCGAGAGTGAGTTACATACTGGAATCTAATCGAAGGGATCGGTGTGATTTATATATAGAATAACAGATACCCGGGAGTGATTACAGACTGGAATCTAATCGAGGGTTCGGGGTGGTTTATATATATAATAACAGAAACCCGGGAGTGAGTTACCGACTGGAATCTATTCAATGGTTTAAGGGGGTTTTATTAATAGAATAACAGATACCTGGGAGTGAGTTACAGACTGGAATATAATCAAGGGGTTCAGGGGGGTTTATATATTGAATAACAGGTACCCAGGAGTGAGTTACAGACTGGAATCTAATTGAGGGGTTCTGGTGGTTTATATATAGAATAACAGATACGTGGGAGTGAGTTATAGACTGGAATCTAATTGAGGGGTTCAGGGTTGTTTATATATAGAATAACAGATACCCGGGTTTGAGTTACAGACTGGAATCTAATCGAGGGGTTCGGGTTTGTTTATATATAGAATAACAGATACCCGGGAGTGAGTTACAGACTGGAATCTAATCGAGGGGTTCGGGGTGGTTTATATATAGAATAACAGATACCCGGGAGTGAGTTACAGACTGGAATCTAATCGAGGGGTTCAGGATGGTTTATATATAGAATAACAGATACCCGGGAGAGAGATACAGACTGGAATCTAATCGAGGGGTTCGGAGTGGTTTATATATAGAATAACAGATACCCGGGAGTGAGTTACAGACTGGAATCTCATCAAGTGGTTCGGGGTGTTTATATATAGAATAACAGATACCCGGGAGTGAGTTGCAGTCTAGAATCTAATTTAGGGTTTCGGGATGGTTTCCTTATAGAATGACAGATTCCGGAAGTGAATTTCATACTGGAATCTAATTGAGGGGTTCGGTATAACAGTCCTGAGTGAGTGCCGCACTGTCGGAGGGTCAGTGCTGAGGGAGAGCCGCACTGTCGGAGGGTCAGTACTGAGGGAGAGCCGCACTGTCGGAGGGTCAGTGCTGAGGGAGAGCCGCACTGTCGGAGGGTCAGTGCTGAGGGAGAGCCGCACTGTCGGAGGGTCAGTACTGAGGGAGCGCCGCACTGTCTGAGGGTCAGTACTGAGGGAGAGCCGCACCGTCGGAGGGTCAGTACTGAGGGAGCGCCGCACTGTCGGAGGGTCAGTACTGAGGGAGTGCCACATTGTCGGAGGGTCAGCGCTGAGGGAGATCCGCACTGTTGGAGGGTCAGTGCTGAGGGAGAGCCGCACTGTCGGAGGGTCAGTACTGAGGGAGAGCCGCACTGTCGGAGGGTCAGTACTGAGGGAGTGCCGCACTGTCGGAGGGTCAGTGCTGAGGGAGCGCCGCACTGTTGGAGGGTCAGTACGGAGGGAGAGCCGCTCTGTCGGAGGGTCAGTACTGAGGGAGTGCCACATTGTCGGAGGGTCAGCGCTGAGGGAGCGCCGCACTGTCGGAGGATCAGTACTGAGGGAGAGCCGCACTGTCGGAGGGTCAGTACTGAGGGAGAGCCGCACTGTCGGAGGGTCAGTGTTGAGGGAGAGCCGCACTGTCAGAGGGTCAGTGTTGAAGGAGAGCCGCACTGTTGGAGGGTCAGTGCTGAGGGAGAGCCGCACTGTCGGAGGATCAGTACTGAGGGAGCGCCGCACTGTCGGAGGGTCAGTGCTGAGGGAGAGCCGCACTGTCGGAGGGTCAGTGCTGAGGGAGAGCCGCACTGTCGGAGGGTCAGTACTGAGGGAGAGCCGCACTGTCGGAGGGTCAGTACTGAGGGAGAGCCGCACTGTCGGAGGGACAGTGTTGAGGGAGAGCCGCACTGTCGGAGGGTCAGTGCTGAGGGAGGACAGTAGGGGCCTGAATTTTCCGGTGGGTGTGGTTCATTCCGATCCTCAGTTTGTCGGGCACCGGAGTGGTCTGATCGCTGACCGAGCTCTCAGAGGCCTATTTAGGCCCCGGAAATTCCGATTAAGACCGGCGGCCGACACAGCTCTGAGTGCTACCTGTGTGGGCAGGGTGGGAGGGGAGGGTGGAGGAGGGTGTGCCGGGAATTCCGCTCCCTCATCCCCCCCCGCCCCGGTTGTGTCTCCCTGAAGTCCAGGAAGGCTCCTTGGCCTCTCCCCCTTCCCTCCAACCTTACAGTCGGACGGGTGGCGCTGTTAATGAGCCGAATTATTCCCCGACCTCTCTCTGGCCTTTGAGGGTGTCAGGTAATCCTGTCTCATTGTTCATCGCCAAGCCGAGAATAATTCACTCCCTGCCTGGCTCTGGGACCTGTCGCTCTCTGAAATTACCCCCAAAACGCCGCATGGACTCATGTCCCTTTGCCTTTCTGACAACCCCAACCCCAACGTAGGTTAAAATCACCCGTGCATCTCCCTCCCCCCCTCCACCCCCCTCCTTTCTCACCAGCCCCCGTCACGTTATTATTCACCCTCTGTCGTCCGGTGTTGTGTTCCAGGCCCTATCATCCGCTCCCACTGATGACCCCTGCCCTCTGCTGGTCCTTACCTCGGCTCAGAATCACTCAAGAGCTTTGATTTCCGGAGCTCAGCTCGCTGAGGTCAATGCAAAATACTGCAGCTGCTGGAAACCTGAAATAAAAACTGAAAATGCTGGTGGGGCGGGGGAGGCGGTGGAAGGCGGGGCGGGTGGGGTGAGATTCAACAGGACTGGCAGGGTGTTCGAAGAGCTCTGAAGGAGGGTCATACAGTCTGAGAATGTTAACTCGCTCTCTCTCTCTCTCCACGGATGATTCCAGGCTCTCTCAGTTTTTAACTTCCTCTAGCATTTTCTGTTTCTATTCCACCTCCCTCCCTGTTGCACTCACGTCTCCTGTAAGTAACAGAGCTACCCCACCGCCTTTTCCCAGCTCCCCGTCTCCCTCCACAACGGCAAAGACCCTTGGGCCTTCAGCTCCCGGCCTTGGTCGCCTTGCAACCACGTCATCATCGCCCACATCACTAAGCCCTGTCTCTAGCCTCGTCTTTTCTCCTTCATTCACCACATCGCTCCTCGTGCGATCTATCCTTCGGCAAACCAGCCCTCCATACACCCAACCCACCTCCCCACCACCCCCCTCCATTGTTCAGCCGTCGCAGACACCCATCGGTGGGTCTAGAAGGGTGCCCAGCCTGCCCTTTCTTGCACCCCCCCCCCATAACCGTCAGCGTCCAGTGGGAACGACCCCTGAACTCCCGCCCCTCGCGTGTTCCCGACGTCTGCCCCTTGTGACTCCGCAGCTGCCCGTCCGAACCTCCCCTCTCTGTTCCACCTCCCTCCCTGTTGCACCCACGTCTCCTGTAAGTAACAGAGCTACCCCACCACCTTTTCCCAGCTCCCCGTCTCCCTCCACAGCAGCAAAGACCCTTGGGCCTTCAGCTCCCGGCCTTGGTCGCCTTGCAACCGCGTCCCTGCCATGGGACGTAGTGAAATACAGAAAACGCTGGCGGAGGTAAAAACTCAGAACGCTTGATATCCCGACATCTGCCCCATGTGACTCCGCAGCTGCGCGTCTGGACATCCCCCCACCCCCCCAACCCCCCACAAGTTCGTGGGCTCCGCCACAACGCTCTACTTCACCTCGGGAATGGCGCAGGCAAACGGACTCCCTTCCCTCGATGCGCCGGTTGAGAATCCACCGGGGGGGTGGGGGGGGGGGGGTGGTGGTTTGGTGGAGCTCCACTCCTGTCGGCCGCAAGCCGGCCCTTCCCTGGTCTAGAGACGCGTTGGGATCCGCGCAGTTCGACGCCCGATGTGGCCGACCTGACCGGCAACCTCGGAAACGGGCCCCCGATCCGTTTGCTCCCTGTGCAAGCTGGATGCTGAAATAGGGGCATCGAAGGCTTCCTGCGGGATAACAGCTGATCCGCTCATTGCTGGCCGTGTATCCCTCAAACTCACGATCGGGACCAAGCCCTGAACGGTGCCCAGTCCACCCCAGATTACCCCGGGTACCCTGCAGTAGCAACACGACCGGTGTTCGGCCCCCTAACAGGATCCAGCCAGAAAGATGTTCTGGCTACCGCACAATTGAGCAACGTGGTCTGTGGATTTCAATGCCTGTGTGGTGCCGGGTCTGTGGGTGGTACGTCCAACATGATTGGCAGATCGTATCGGAACAGCCTGTCCCTCCCTCCCTCCGAGGACATGGTTGCAAGGCGACCAAGGCCGGGAGCTGAAGGCCCAAGGGTCTTTGCCGTTTTGGAAGGAGACAGGGAGCTGGGAAAAGGTGGTGGGGTAGCTCTGTTACTTACAGGAGACGTGAGTGCAGCAGGGAGGGAGGTGGAATAGAGAGGGGAGGTTCGGACGGGCAGCTGCGGAGTCACATGGGGCAGACGTCGGGAACACGCGAGGGGCGGGAGGTCAGGGGTCGTTCCCACCGGAGGCTGAGGGCGCACGGTGCACAACCAGGCCCGTGCTTGCAAAACCCGGAACATGATGCGTGACGTTGGAAGCGAATGCGCCATTCGGACAGCACTTACTGGACAATCTCGAGTGCGCCAAGAATGAAAACCAAAGCCTGTTTAAGATTACCAGTCACGCCCGAAACGTAGCTCCTTCACGCAATGACAGAGAGGTATGAAGACAGAGCTGCCCGAAGCGGGGGCTGGTGAAATAGGCAAAGGGGGGAGCTCAGCGGATGAGCAGTGACAGGCATTTAAGCAGATATTTCATAACGGCCAGCAAAATCTTACCCCGGTCAAAAAGAAGGATTCGGTGAGACGGATGAACCACCCCGTGGTTAACAAAGTTGGTAAAGGAGAGCATCCAATCAAAAACTAAGGCAAACAAAGGGCTGAAATCTAATGGTAGGCCAAAGGATTGGGAATTTTTTCAGGAACCAGCAGCGGGTGACTGAAAGTCTAATAAAGAGGGAGGAACTTGATTATGTAAGTAAATTGGCGAGGAATATAAAAACAGACAGCAAGAACTTCCACGGGTGTATAAAAAGCGAGAGAGTAGCTAAAGTGAGTGTGGGACCCTTGGAGGATGCGACTGGAGGATTGATAATGGGGACCAGGGAAATGGCAGATCACTTAAACCGACATATTACATCGGTCCTCACAGTGGAGGAGACTATAAACATTCCACAGATGTCAGATAAACAGGGAGCTAAGGGAGGAAAGATCTTGTAACAGTCTCCATCACGCGGGACAAAGTATTCGACAGACTAATGGGACTGAAGGCAGACAAGTCACCAGGACCTGATGGCCTGCTCCCAGGGGTTTTGAAGGAAGTGGCTGCAGTGATAGTGGAGGCTTTGGTCGAAATATTCCTGAACTCACTGGATTCCGGGAGGGTCCCGGTGGATCGGAAAACCATTAACGTGACACCCCTGTTTGAGAAGGGGAGAGAGAGACAAATAACAGGAAACTACAGGCCAGTCAGTCTAACATCTCTGTCGTTGGGAAAATGCTGGAGTCCATTATTCAGGATGAAATAACAGGACAGTTAGAAAAAGCTTAACACAGTCGTACAGAGTCAACATGGCTTTGTGAAAGAGAACTCACGTTTGGCAAGTTTCTGACAGTTCTTTGAGGATATAGCAAGCGGAGTTGATAAAAGGGAACCAGTCGATGTGGTGCATTTGGAATTCCAGAAGACATTCGATAAAGTGCCACATGAAAGGTTATGGCACAAATAGGAGCTCACGGTATTGGGGGTGATGTATTAGCACGGATTGAGGATTGGTTAACACACAGAAGACATTCGATAAAGTGCCACATGAAAGGTTATGGCACAAATAGGAGCTCACGGTATTGGGGGTGACGTATTAGCACGGATTGAGGATTGGTTAACACACAGAAGACAGACAGTCGGGATTAAGGGGTCTTTTTCAGGTTGGAAAGCCAGAACCAGTGGAGCGCCACAAGGATCAGTCCTAGGGCCTCAATCATCCACTATCCAATGTTAACGACCTGGAGGAGGGGGCAGAGTGTAACGGATCCAAATCTGCCGACGAAACAAAAATAGAGGGGAGAGCAGTTGTGATGAGGACATGAGGAATCTGCGAGGGGGATAGAGACAGGATGAGCGAGTGGGTAAAAACCTGGCAGACGGAGTTTCATGTAGGAGAGTGTGAGGTCATGTATTTTGTTAGGAAGAATCAAAAGTTAAATGGAGAGAGAGTCCAAAAAGTGCAATGCAGAGGGATCTGGGTGTTCTTGTGCATGAAACACAAAAAGGTTAGCATGCAGGTACAGTAAAGTAGTTAAGAAGACAGATGGGATTTTGGCCTGTATAGCTCGGGGGTCGGAGTTTAAAAATAGGGGAAGTCTTGTTACAACAGTACAGGGTGTTGGTGAGGCCGCACCTGGAGCGCTGTGTACAGTTTTGACCCCTGTATTTAAGAAAGGATACACTGGCACTGGAGACCGTTCAAAAGAGATTCACGGGGCTGATTCCTGGGATGAAGGGGTTGACTTATCAAGAACGGCTCAACAGGTCAGGCCTTTGTTCTTTAGGGATTAGAAGGATGAGGGGCGATCGTATTGAGACGTGCACCGTTCCGAGGGGGCTCGGAAGGGTGGATGTTGAGAAGCTGTTTCCACTGGTGGGGGAACCTCGAACTGTGGCAGGGGCGGAGGGGGGGTGCGGTGGGGACATAGTTACAGAATTAAAGGGACATTCATTTAAAACTGAGATGCAAAAGGGGTTTCTTTTTCTCAGAGGGTAGAGCATGCCTGGAATTCTCTACCCCCAGGGGTTAGTGGGGGCCCGATCACTGGAAACGTTTAAAGAGGGAGGCGGGTAGGTTTCTGAAATATCGGGGGAGTCGAGGGCTGTGAGGGGCTGGCCCGAAAGAGGAGTTGAAGCCTGGGGCAGATCAGCCATGATTCTGAGTGAATGGCGGGGCAGTCCCGAGGGGCTGAATGGCCTGCTGCTGCTGCTCCTGTTTCTTATATACGTGTGCTGGAAGTTACAGATGCTCATACACAGGAATCAGTCCCTCTGCAGGCAATAGGAACATGTCCAGGCAGAAGGCACTTTTGAATTAAACAAAAGCATTGGGGGTTGTGTGTGTGTGTGTGTGTGTGTGTGTGGGAGGTTGGGGGAAGGACCAATGGCCTCCCTGGCGCATTCTCCATGGCACCTCGACCAATCAGAGCCAATTTGCCAGCCAATCAGCACCCTTTCCTCCTGCCGCAGTAATTGTTACCCCTCCTTTGAAATAACATCTGTGCTGGACAGAGCAAAGCCCAGCGTTTCTACAGCATGTCTCGTCTTCCAGCAATAATTGTGTATTAATTGTGTTTATATGTACACCGAAACCCCAGGCATTAGCTGGGGTCTCCCTAGAGCACATATATGAGGAGAGACTTATTGAAACCGTGGTTAGTTTGAGTTAGGAGCTATATGCTTGTAACGTTTCACCCTGTAAATAAATATGAGACTGTAAAGATTGGTTCCAGTTCTATCCTCCACCAACTGGCTCTCTGGATAGAATAGGGTTGGCTTGCCTACTGAAACCCAACAAACTCAGCTCATCCAAAGAAACACGACCCTGTACTGGCAGACAGCTGTGCCCCACGTGGGATGGTACTGAGCTCTGTGCTCCCACTGGCTTGTGCCCCTTCATATTTATGCTCTTCCTTCAATCACAGTTGGAGGTCAAAGCTACGAGGAAACCCTTGCACAGGCTGCCAACTCCTCCACCGACGCATACACAACCCCATCGTGCACCTCTCCAAAACCCACACACCATGCAGGCTGAGCGTGCGGCACAGGTTAAATGCCATTCAATCGCATTTATTGTGAAAAATAAGATTACGCATATGCAAGTGCAAATCAGCAAATTTTTTTATTGTTGACACCGTGCCGAATTCCTTGATTTTAAAAGTTTCAAGGTATTTCTAATGGAGCAAAGCGTTGCATGTGGATTAAGGCTTATGCTGCTCCTACAGTGCTGCTACGACATATTCCGCCCCTGAAATGCCAATTGCAGGACCTGGGGAACAGAGCCCTGGCTGAGTGCCTGTGCTTTGCTGAGTGCATCAGTTGTACCCATTCAAGACTGAGCCAGCTTTGACTCGCCTCGTCCACTGGCAGTCTCGACGCGAGGTGAATTCACCCAGGCGATGATTGTTCTCGAGTCCCAGGCTGACATTTGCACCTTCTACTCTCCAGATCAGTCCCTTCCCTGAGACATGGGGATTTCTTACTGGGTACTGGGGGGTGGGTGGGAGGGGGGGTTGGGTGTTGCGGGTGGTCTCACTGCCTGAGTGCAGCTTTGCCTGCTTGCCACACCACCCAAGATCAGGTGCCTGCAAACACAGGCTTCAACTCTAAAAGCAAAGCAATGCTCCGGACAGCATAGAGTTCTACGGGAAACACTTCAAAGCAAAAGCGGGGTAACATACCAGCTCCGTAGGGAACCTCTCCCCCATCGAATGAAGGGTCGGTGAAGCTGGGCGTGTCAGGTGTGGTAGCTAAGGACTCACACCCGTTATGACAGGGAAGTCTTATCACCCGCCCGATTCTCCCAGAGGCTGACAGGGCAGGAATTGGAGTGACGGGGGTGGGGGGGGGGGGGGGGGGGGTGGGGGAAGGGCACTGCATTGGAATTGAGTGGGGGTGGCGGGGGGGGAGCGCTCTGTCCGAGGGAGGGCAGGGGGGGGGAGGGTCAATAGGGTAAGGTTCAGGGGTATACGGCTAAGGGGGGGCGATTCATCGGAGGGGGAGGAGACGGGGGGGGGGGTGAAATTGGCGGCGCCCGGGTAGGTAGAGAAGGCGGGGCCATCGGTGGTGGTTGGGGGGGGAGGGGCACGTAGTCCTGGCAGGTGGGCCCCCCAAGGTGTGGGGTGGGGGGGGGGGGTGTAGGTGAAGATGTAGTCGTAGGTCACGCTCCCCTGACCGACATAGCAGATCTCGCTGTGTGTGGGGGGGGGGGGCCGGAGGTCAGGGGTCACTGGCAGGGATGACCCTAAAGATCTTGTCGTGCTCCCAGACCTCGAGGGTCAGCTTGTGGCCGGACTCGGACTTGACCCCACCCCCCCCCCCCCCCCCCCCCGCCCCCCCCCCGCCAAGTTTCAGCCTGGCGTCCCAGGTGGGGTGGTTGGTGTTCCATACCCGACCACCAGGTGGCAGTCGGCGGCGGAGAAGATGTCCCCCCAGAGGTCGTGACCTCTCTTGACCGTCACCGTCCAGCGCCCGAGGCCCTTCACCTTGGGGCAGCACTGGCGGTCCACCCGGCTGTCTTGGCGGCACAGGCAGAGCGGGGTTGGGGGAGGGGGGGGGGGGTCCCCCGCCGGTCCCGGTGCCAGCCAGAGGGGCGCTGGGTACCTCGCACTCCCGGGAGAGGGCGTTGGAGGTGAGGTAGCCGCTGATGTGGCGCTGCAGGTTGGCGAGGTGGGGGTCGGAGTGGGGAGGGGAGGGGGGGGGGGCAGGGCAGCAGGTGGGGGAGGGGCTCCAAGCACGGATGGCTTGTGGGGGTGGGGGGGGGGTGGGTAGGTGGAGGTGGGGGGGGGTGGGAATCCTCCCAGAGGTTGTCCGGTCAGGAACTGGAATGTGGGAATGGGAATGGTCGAGAGGGAGAGGGTCACTGACGTGGGAATGGTATGTGGGGGGGGGGGGGGAGGGCAGGTGGAGGGGGGGTTGCGGAAGGGTAATCCTCAAGGGAACACGACAGGGGGGAGGGACTCTTCGGAGGGAGAGGGGGAGGGGGAGATGGGGCAAAGGGTAAAGTTGGCGAGCGACTGGTAAGGGGTGAAGGCCGGGCCATCAGGGTGGGGCACATAACTCCGGCAGGTAGGACCCCCCAGGTGGGGTCTGCAAGTGAGGGTGTAGCTATAGGTCACTTTGCCATACTTGAGGTAACAGACCAGGTCCTTCTGGCCGGAACGAAGTTCTACCTCACACGTGCCCAAGTGGTCATCTTTACCAATCACGTCGCTATCCCAGACCTCGATGGTCAACTTCTGGCCGGTTCCAGCCTGCACCTCCCCCAGGTCCAGCCTGGTGTTCCACGTCGGGTTGTTGTTGTTCGATACCACCGAGGTGGTGAGCTTCACCTGGCCGTATTGGACAGTGACGTAGCCGTCGGTGGCACTGACGCGGTCCCCCCAGAGGTCGAACCCTTGCTTGACCGTCACCGACAGGCGCCCCATGCCCTTCACCTTGGGGCAGCACTGGCTGTCCACCCGGCTGTCTTCGTGGCACAGGCAGGAGCAGGGGTCCCGCCGGTCCGGGTGCGAGCCGGAGGGGCACTGGGTGCCCCCGCCGCACTCCCGGGAGAGGGCGTTGGCCGTGATGTAGTCGCTGATGTAGCGCTGCAGGTTGGCGTGGCGCGGGTCGGAGCGGGGCAGCAGGTGGTGGAGGGGCTCCAGCGCGTACCGCACCATGCCCGGACTGGCGGGCAGGCTGTCTGCCCAGCGGGTGAAGGCTGTGCCATCCTCGGAGAAGAAGAGGTCCACCCCTTCGCGGGCCTTGCCCCCCGTCACCTCCGTCTCCCGGTCGCTGAAGGCCTGGTGGACGCTGTCTCCGTGCCCCATGGCGCGCACCAGCTTCTTGCACCGCTGGAATCTCGCTGAGCTGTTGGCTACCTGCTGCACCTGAACACTAGCCTCCACCTCCAGGCAGTCCTTCACCTCCTCCGAGGTGTAGCCTTTGGACGCCGCCTCACAGGACCGAATAGCCGTCACGTCCTTGAAGCGACCACCCAGCACCACCGACTTGACGTAATGGGTGCCGTAGGTGGCCACCAGCTTCCTGTAGTGGTACCTGGTCTCACTGCTAAAGACACCGGGCAGGGTCGCCAAGGCTTGGGAGAAATCTGGGGCCAAGAGGGGCTGGTCCTTCACCCGGTACTGGTAGTATTGGCAGTGGAACTCGTGGCTGGTGAAGCTGTACTGGTCCGATTTGGATCTCTTCATGCCAAAAGCCGTCAGCTTGGACTTGGAACCGGCCACCACATAGTTGGCGGTGATCTCCAGCTTGATGGGTATCTGGAGGTCGGCCTTCCAATCGTTGGAGATGGCCGAGGTGGCGGACTTGGCCAGCTCGGTGGCGGAGCGGAAGAGGTGGCCAGACAGCGAGCGCTTGCAGGACGGACGGACCCGCCAGTCCACCAGCGAGAGGGGCAGGCGCTGCCGGGCATTGGCCAGCAGCCGGTTTCTGCAGAGGGTGCAGGTGCCGTCTGGGTGGAGCCAGGCGTCGACATTGATCACGGAGGCCCCCTTGGTGCGCAGGGTCACCACGTCGTAGCCCACCCCCGCCAGCCTGGCCCCTGGTACGAAAGTGGCGCCAGAGCACTCATTGGCACCTCCCGTGTTGCACTGACAGAGGGAGCCCCGGAAGATGCAGAGGAATAAGAGGCAGAATAATCCACTTGGCATGGTGGCATCGACAGCAGCTCCCATCAGTCGAGTTTGAGTATTCTGGAAAAGAAAGCAGGGTGTATAAGACAGAGTCACACCATCAGGGGCCCCTTTCAATGTGTGAAAATCCCTATCAGGGAATCCTTATTAAAGCTGGGGACTCTTTCTCTTGAAGAGCCAAGGAGATTATTGGTTTTGAAGAGGATATTTGTTTATTTTGAGAGATTTATGAGCTATTAAAATGATTAATTTTAAATTGGATCTGAAGAATTTTCAGTTTAAGTTGACAGATTTATGAGCTGTTAAGAGTTTAAGTTCTTTTAAATGGATGTGAAATATTGTTTCTTTATTTTGTCAGGTTTAAGAGCTGTTTGGATCTTGTTTGAAGTGGATTGCAGAACTGCTTGACAGATTTATGAGCTATTAAGATGTTTCATTGAAGTGGATTGAAGTTCTGCTTGTTCAATTTGACAGATATATGAGTTTTCAAGTGGATTATGGATTTTCAAGAGGATATTAAAGAACTGTTTGATCATTTTCACAGATTTATGAGCAGTTAAGTGGATTTGTTTCAGTGGACCTGAAAAACATTTTGAGTTCAACAGGTTAATGAGTGATTAAGAGGAGTACATCTTTTAAACTGGATTGAAGAAATGTTAATTTTGACATATTTATGAGCAAATCAAAGATTCCCAAATCATCTTTTATGGCTCATGAGTGCTTATAGACGGTAAATTGTGTGTGGAGTGATGGGGTTGGTATGTTTGACGAGGGTGTGTCTGTGGTTAGTTATTTGAAGAGCAGTGAGGAACAGTGAGGGTAGAATGGGGGAGTAAGAGATTAATGAAGGGCATCAGGGAGTGTGGGGAAAGGTGGAGATATGTGGGATGTTACCTAGAGAGGGGCAAGGGGGTATGAAGGGGGCAAGGGTGGGTCCGGCAGGTGGGTAGTTATGAGGGAATGAGTCCAGTAGTGTATTTTGAGGGTGAGAGGGTGGAGAGGGAACGAGCAGGTTTTGGGGGTGGGGTGGGGTTTTGGGTTCACATGTTCTGGTGGGGTTGCATAATTGAGGTGGGTATGGGGATCAGCGACCCATTTTAAAGAGGGGGCCTCTCTATTAGGGAGGACCATTTAAGGAGGGAGTGGCCTTATCATGAGAGCATGGTGGACAGGAGAGGGGTAGATGAGTTGTTGATTCTGGAGGCTGGAAGCAGAGACAGTGTGTAGGATTGTGGTCAAATATTCAGGGCCCAATAGCAGACGGGAAAGGCAGAGGCACTGGTAGTCATCGGTGCCTTGTGAATATTCTCTGCTGCAGGCGATGGGTTATCGCAGGGAGTAAATGTCTCAATGTGACTGAAAACAGAGCAGGTACAGCAGGGGGATAGATACAGAGTAAATCTCCCTCTACACTGTCCCCATCAAACACTCCCAGGACAGGTACAGCAGGGGGATAGATACAGAGTAAATCTCCCTCTACACCGTGCCCATCAAACACTCCCAGGACAGATACAGCACGGGGTTAGATACAGAGTAAAGCTCCCTCTACACTGTCCGCATCAAACACTCCCAGGACAGGTGCAGCATGAGGTAAGATACAGAGTAAGGCTCCCTCTACACTGTCCCCATCAAACATTCCCAGGACAGGTACAGCACGGGGTGAGATACAGAGTAAAACTCCCTCTACACTGTCCCCATCAAACACTCCCAGGACAGGTACAGCACGGGGTTAGATACAGAGTAAAGCTCCCTCTACATTGTCCCCATCAAACACTCCCAGGACAGGTACAGCACGGGGTTATATACAGAGTAAATCTCCGTCTACACTGCCCCCATCAAACACTCCCCGGACAGGTACAGCACGGGGTTAGATACAGAGTAAATCTCCGTCTACACTGCCCCCATCAAACACTCCCCGGACAGGTACAGCACGGTGTTAGATACAGAGTAAATCTCCCTCTACACTGTCTCCATCAAACACTCCCAGGACAGGTACAGCACGGGGTTAGATACAGAGTAAAGCTCCTTCTACACTGTCCCCCTCAAACACTCCCAGGACAGGTACAGCACGGGGTTAGATACAGAGTAAAACTCCGTCTACACTGTCCCCATCAAACACTCCCAGGACAGGTATAGCATGGGGTTAGATACAGAGTAAAGCTCCCTCTACACCGTCCCCATCAAACACTCCCAGGACAGGTACAGCACGGGTTAGATACACAGTAAAGCTCCCTCTACACTGCCCCCATCAAACACTCCCCGGACAGGTACAGCACGGTGTTAGATACAGAGTAAAGCTCCCTCTACACCATCCCCATCAAACAATCCCAGGGCAGGTAAAGCAAGGGGTTAGATACAGAGTAATTCTCCCTCTACACTGTCCCCAATAAACACTCCCAGGACAGCTACAGCACAGGGTTAGATACAGAGTAAAGCTCCCTCTACACTGTCCCCATCAAACACTCCCTGGACAGGTACAGCACGGGATTAGATACAGAGTAAATCTCCCACTGCACTGTCCCCATCAAACACTCCCAGGACAGGTACAGCACGGGATTAGATACAGAGTAAAGCTCCCTCTACACCGTCCCCATCAAACACTCCCAGGACAGGTACAGCACGGGGTTAGATACAGAGTAAAGCTCCCTCTACACTGTCCCCATCAAACACTCCCAGGACAGGTACAGCACGGGGTTAGATACAGAGTAGGAATTACCCCGAAAGGGAAAAATATCTTCAATCTGTAACTCACTCTCGGGTATCTGTTATTCTATATATAAACCACCCCAAACCCCTCGATTAGATTCCAGCCTGTAACTCACTCTCATCTACCTTTTATTCTATATGTTAACCTTCCCGAACCCCTCGATTAATTCCAATATGTAACTCTCTCCCGGGTACCTGTTATTCTATATATAAACCACCCCGAACCCCTCGATTTGATTCCAGTCTGTAACTCACTCCTGGGTATCTGTTATTCTATATATAAACCGCCGCCGAAACTTTGAATTAGATTCCAGTCGGTAACTCACTCCCGGCTACCTGTTATACTATATATAAACCTCCACGAACCCCTCGATTAGATTCCAGTCTGTAACACACTCCCGGGTACCTGTTATTCTATATATTAACCACTCCGAACCCCTCGATTAGATTCCAGTCTGTAACTCACTCCCGGTTATCTGTTATTCTATATATAAACCTCCCCGAACACCTTGATTAGATTCCAGTCTGTAACTCACTCCCGGGTATCTGTTATTCTTTATACAATCCACACCATACCCCTCGATTAGATTTCAGTCTATAACTCACTCCCGGGTATCTGTTATTCTATATATAAACCCCCGGTGAATCCCTCGATTTGATTCCAGTCTGTAACTCACTCCCGCATACCTGTTATTCTATATATAAACCACCCCGAACCCCTCAATTAGATTCCAGTCTGTAACTCACTCCTGGGTATCTCTTATTCTATATATAAACTACCCTGCACCCCTCGATTAGATTCCAGTCTGTAACTCTCCCCCAGGTGTCTGTTATTGTATATACAAACCACCTTGAAACCCTCGATTAGATTCCAGTCTGTAACTCACTCCCGGGTAGCTATTATTCTATATATAAAACACCCCGAACCCCTCGATTATTTTACAGGCTGTAATTCTTCCCTGGATATCTGTTATTACATATACAAACCACCCTGAACCCCTACATTAAATTGCGGTCTGTAACTCACTCCTGGGTACCTGTTAGTCTATATATTAACCACCCCGAACACCTCAATTAGATTCCAGTGTGCAACTCACTCCCAGGTATCTGTTATTCTATATATACACCCCCTGAACCTCAATTAGATTCCAGTCTATTACTCACTCCCGGGTATGTGTTATTCTATATATAAACCACCCCACACCCCTAGGTTAGATTCTAGCCTGTAACTCACCCCTTGGGTATCTGTTTTTCTATATATAAACCACCCCAAACACCTCAATTAGATTTCAGTCTGTAATTCACTCCTGGGTATCTGTTATTCTATATTTAAAACACCCCGAACCCCTCGATTAGATTCCAGTCTGTAACTCACTCCCGGGTATCTGTTATTCTATATATAAACCACCCCGAACCCCTCGATTATATTCCAGCCTGTAACTCACTCCCGGGTATCTGTTATTCTATATATAAACCAACCCGAACCCCTCGATTAGATTCCAGTCTGTAACTCACTCCTGGGTATCTGTTTCCCTATATATAAACCCTCCGGAACCGCTCGATTAGATTCTATTCTGTAACTCACTCCCGGGTATCTGTTATTCTATATATAAACTACCCCGAACCCCTCGATATTTTTCCAGTCTGTAACTCACTCCCGGGTATCTGTTATTCTATATATAAACCACCCCGAACCCCTCGATTAGTTTCCAGTCTGTAACTCACTCCCGGGTATCTGTTATTCTATATATAAACCCCCCCGAAACCCTCGATTAGATTCCAGTCTGTAACTCACTCCCGGGTATCTGTTATTCTATATATAAACCACCCCGAACCCCTCGATTAGATTCCAGTCTGTAACTCACTCCCGGGTATCTGTTATTCTATATATAAACCACCCCGAACCCCTCGATTAGATTCCAGTCTGTAACTCACTCCCGGGTATCTGTTATTCTATATATAAACCATCCCGAACCCCTCGATTAGATTCCAGTCTGTAACTCACTCCCGGGTATCTGTTATTCTATATATAAACCACCCCGAACCCCTCGATTATTTTACAGCCTGTAATTCATCCCTGGATATCTGTTATTCTATATATAAACCACCCTGAACCCCGACATTAAATTGCGGTCTGTAACTCACTCCTGGGTACCTGTTAGTCTATATATTAATCTGTTATTCTATTTATATACCACCCTGTACCACTCTTTCTACCCCTCTTCCCTCTGCGATTCTCCCTCTCTCTCACTCTGTCTCTGTCTGTATCTCTCTCTCTCATGATCTATTTTTTTCTCTCTCTCTCTCTTTCTCCCTCTCTCTCTGGCTCTTTCTGACTCTCTCTCTCTCTTTCTGCTTCTTGTTCTGCCCCCTCTCTATTTGTCTGTGTTGCTGTCTCTATCTCGATATTAATCTCTCTTTCTGCCTCTTTTTTTCTCCCTCTCTGTCTCCTTCTCTCTCTCTCCCTGTCTATCTCTGTGTCTCTATCTCTTGTCTCTCTGCCTGCTTCTCCCTCTCTCTCTCTTTCTCTCCCTGATCTCCCTTTCGCCCTCTATTTCCCACCCTCTGCGCCTCTTACTCCCTTCTCCCTCTTTACCTCTCCTTCGCCCCCTCTCTCTCCCTCTCTCTCTTTCTGTCTTTCACTCATTCTGTTTTATTCCCTCTCTCAACTCTTTCTTTCTACATCTCTCTCTCCCCTTTCTCTCTGCCTCTCTCTCTCCTCTGTCTCTCTTTCTTGCTCTCTCTCACTCTTTGTCTCTCCCACTCTCTCCTTCCCTCTCTCTGTTCCTGTCTATCTGTCCCGTCCACTGCCATTCCCACTTTCCCTCTCCCTCTCTCTCTCTTTCTCCCTCTCTCTCTATTTCTCACTCTCTCTCTTTGTCTCCCTTCCTCTCTCTCTTCCCTCTATCCACTCTTGCCTGTCTGTCCCTCCCTCTGCCACACGCTGTCACACTATCTCCCTCACTCGCTTTCCCTGTCGCTCTCTCCCACTCTCTTTGTCTCCCTGCCTTCTGCCTGCTTTTGCCCCTCAGACCACCTGTCTTTCTCCCTCTCTCTCTCTCTCTCTCCCTCAGTCTCCCTCTCTGCCCTTGTCACACTTTTTCTCCTTGCCTCTCTCTCTCCCTCTGTCTCGCTCTCTTACTATCTCCCTCCGTCTCTTTGTCTGCTTCTGTATCCCTCATTGTCTCTCACTCCCTCTGTCTCTCTGTCGCGCTCTCTCTCTCCATCTCTCTCTCTATGTCTCTGTCTATCTCTACCTGTATCTGTCTTTCTTTATCTCCCTCTCTCTGTCTCTTTCTCTGCCTGTTTCTCTAGCCCTCTCTCTCTCTTTCTCTCTTACTGTCTCTCTCTCTCTGCCTGTCTCTTTCTCTTCTCTATCAATCTCTCTCTCTGCCTCTCTCCCTGCCTATCTCATTCTCTCTGCGCCTCTCTGTCTCTATCTTTCTCTCTCTCTCTCACTCTTTCTGTCTCCCTGTCTGTCACTCTCTCTCTCTCTCTCTATCTCCTCATCTCTGTCTCTCTCTCTCACTCTCTCTCTGTCTCTTAATCTCTATCTCACACTCTCTCTGTCTCTATCTCTCTCCTTGTCTGTCTATCTCTCTCTATCTCACTTTCTCACTCTGTCTCTCTCTCTCTCTCTCTCTCATTGCTCCATGCTCCCTGCCTCTTGTCCATGTTGAATCTGGTGATGATTGTCTGACTCACCTCAGTGGAGATTCCCTCTCAGTCTGGAGGCCCTTCCCAGCTGCCCTTTCAGTCAAGACCGGACCGACACTTGGAAACCGTAGCCTCAGGACTCAGAGACACCAGAACAAGAAATTGCGGCCTTTATACAGGAGTCTTTATGGCCACAGACCACTGACGAACACTTCACACTCAACAATCCACTTCTGTGGTTTGGTTTCCTTTTGAAGTGTGAAAAGATGCTGGCTACGTGTGCACAGCAAGATCCCACAAACTGCGAGGGTGACAATGACGCAAACGGGTTGTTATTCTGAAGACGACTGAGTCATGTTCCCCCCCCCAACCCCAACCACAGCCCCACTCCCCCCTCTCTTCTTTCAAATATTGACCACGTGATCTTACCGATCTGCAACAGGACGTAGGGAGCCAGCAGGATGGGCAAACAAGCGGCGGGTACAGTTTAACACAGGGAAGTGGGAGGCGATGCGTTTTGGGAGAAGGGTTGGGGAGGGGACAACAGAGACTTCATGGCCCAGTTCCAAGGCCTGTGCAGGGGCGCAGGGACCCGGCGGTGTTGGGGGGAGGTACATGGCCATCAGTTTCTGAAGGCAGACATGTCGAGAGCGGGGTCAGAAACACGTATGGGATCTTGGGTCCCATCCAACGAGGCATCGAGTACAAAGCAGCGAAGTCAGGCTGAACATTGGCCAAACTCTGGTTAGGCCCCAACTCAAGCACTGCCTCCTGCTCCAGTCGCCACTCTGTAGGGAGGGTGTGAGGGTCCCCGAGAGGGGGAGTGGAGGGAGATTTACCAGGACGGTCCCCCGGGGGGTGAGGGGGTGGGTTTTATCCATGAGGTTCCAATGTTAAAGAGGGAGTCTCTCCGTCAGGGACCCCTGTTAAAGAGGGAGTCTCCCCATCAGGGACCCCTGTTAAAGAGGGAGTCGCTCCATCAGGGACACCTGTTAAAGAGGGAGTCTCTCCGTCGGGTACCACTGTTGAAGAGGGAGTCTCTCCGTCAGGGACCCCTGTTAAAGAGGGAGTCTCTCTGTCAGGGACCCCTGTTATAGAGGGAGTCTCTCCGTCAGGGACCCCTGTTAAAGAGGGAGTCTCTCCGTCAGGGACCCCTGTTAAAGAGGGAGTCTCTCCGTCAGGGTCCCCTGTTAAAGAGGGAGTCTCTCTGTCAGGGACCCCTGTTAAAGAGGGAGTCTCTCCGTCAGGGACCCCTGTTAAAGAGGGAGTCCCTCCGTCAGGGACCCCTGTTAAAGAAGGAGTCTCTCCATCAGGGACCCCTGTTAAAGAGGGAGTCTCTCTGTCAGGGACAATTGTTAAAGAGGGAGTCCCTCCATCAGGGACCCCTGTTAAAGAGGGAGTCTCCCCTTCAGGGACCCCTGTTAAAGAGGGAGTCTCTCTATCAGGGACCCCTGTTAAAGAGGGAGTATCTCCGTCAGGGACCCCTGTTGAAGAGGGAGTCTCTCCGTCAGGGACCCCGGTTAAAGAGGGAGTCTCTCCATCAGGGACCCCTGTTAAAGAGGGAGTCTCTCCGTCAGGGACCCCTGTTAAAGAGGGAGTCTCTCCGTCAGGGACCCCTGTTAAAGAGGGAGTCTCCCCGTCAGGGACCCCTGTTGAAGAGGGAGTCTCTCCGTCAGGGACCCCTGTTGAAGAGGGAGTCTCTCCGTCAGGGACCCCTGTTAAAGAGGGAGTCTCTCCATCAGGGACCCCTGTTAAAGAGGGAGTCTCTCCGTCAGGGACCCCTGTTAAAGAGGGAGTCTCTCCGTCACTGACCCCTGTAAAAGATGGAGTCTCTCCGTCACTGACCCCTGTTAAAGAGGGAGTCTCTCCGTCAGGGATCCCTGTTAAAGAGGGAGTCTCTCCGTCGGGGACCCCTGTTAAAGAGGGAGTCTATCCGTCAGGGACCCCTGTTAAAGACGGAGTCTCTCCGTCAGGGACCCCTGTTAAAGAGGGAGTCTCTCCGTCAGGGACCCATGTTAAAGAGGGAGTCTCTCCGTCAGGGACCCCTGTTAAAGAGGGAGTCTCTCCGTCAGGGACCCCTGTTAAAGAGGGAGTCTCTCCGTCAGGGACCCCTGTTAAAGAGGGAGTCTCTCCGTCAGGGACCCCTGTTAAAGAGGGAGTCTCTCCGTCGGGGACCCTGTTAAAGAGGGAGTCTCTCCGTCGGGGACCCCTGTTAAAGAGGGAGTCTCTCCGTCAGGGACCCCTGTTAAAGAGGGAGTCTCTCCGTCAGGGACCCCTGTTAAAGACGGAGTCTCTCCGTCAGGGACCCCTGTTAAAGAGGGAGTCTCCCCGTAAGGGACCCCTGTTAAAGAGGGATTCTCTCCGTCAGGGACCCCTGTTAAAGAGGATGTCTCTCCGTCAGGGACCCCTGTTAAAGAGGGAGTCTCTCCGTCAGGGACCCCTGTTAAAGAGGGTGTCTCTCCGTCAGGGACCTCTGTTAAAGAGGGATTCTCTCCGTCAGGCACCCCTGTAAAAGAGTGAGTCTCTCCGTCAGGGACCCCTGTTAAAGAGGGAGTCACTCCGTCAGGGACCCCTGTTAAAGAGGGAGTCTCTCCGTCAGGGACACCTGTTAAAGAGGGAGTCTCTCCGTCAGGCACCCCTGTAAAAGAGTGAGTCTCTCCGTCAGGGACCCCTGTTAAAGAGGGAGTCACTCCGTCAGGGACCCCTGTGAAAGAGGGAGTCTCTCCGTCGCAGACCCCTGTTAAATAGGGAGTCTCTCCGTCAGGGACCCCTGTTAAAGAGGGAGTCTCTCCGTCAGGGACCCCTGTTAAAGAGGGAGTCTCCCCATCAGGGACCCCTGTTAAAGAGGGAGTCTCTCCATCAGGGACCCCTGTTAAAGAGGGAGTCTCTCCGTCAGGGTCCCCTGTTAAAGAGGGAGTCTCTCCGTCAGGGACCCCTGTTAAAGAGGGAGTCTCTCCGTCAGGGACCCCTGTTAAAGAGGGCGTCTCTACGTCAGGGTCCCCTGTTAAAGAGGGAGTCTCTCCGTCAGGGACCCCTGTTAAAGAGGGCGTCTCTACGTCAGGGACCCCTGTTAAAGAGGGAATCTCTCCGTCAGGGTCCCCTGTTAAAGAGGGAGTCTCTCCGTCAGGGACCCCTGTTAAAGAGGGAGTCTCTCCGTCAGGGACCCCTGTGAAAGAGGGAGTCTCTCCGTCAGGGACCCCTGTTAATGAGGGAGGCTCTCTGTCAGGGACCCCTGTTAAAGAGGGAGTCTCTCCGTCAGGGACCCCTGTTAAAGAGGGAGTCTCTCTGTCAGGGACCCCTGTTAAAGAGGGAGTCTCTCTGTCAGGGACCCCTGTTAATGAGGGAGGCTCTCTGTCAGGGACCCCTGTTAAAGAGGGAGTCTCTCTGTCAGGGACCCCTGTTAAAGAGGGAGTCTCTCCGTCAGGGACCCGTGTTAAAGAGGGAGTCTCTCCGTCACTGACCCCTGTTAAAGAGGGAGTTTCTCCGTCAGGGACCCCTGTTAAAGAGGGAGTCCCTCCGTCAGGGACCCCTGTTAAAGAGGGAGTCTATCCGTCAGGGACCCCTGTTAAAGAGGGAGTCTCTCTGTCAGGGACATCTGTTAAAGAGGGAGCCCCTCCATCAGGGTCCCCTGTTGAAGAGGGAGTCTCTCCATCAGGGACCCCTGTTAAAGAGGGAGTCTCTCCGTCAGGGACCCCTGTTGAAGAGGGAGTCTCTCCGTCAGGGACCCCTGTTAAAGAGGGAGTCTCTCCGTCAGGGACCCCTGTTAAAGAGGTAGTCTCCCCGTCAGGGACCCCCGTTGAAGAGGGAGTCTCTCCGTCAGGGACCCCTGTTAATGAGGGAGTCTCTCCGTCAGGGACCCCTGTTAAAGAGGGAGTCTCTCCGTCAGGGACCCCTGTTAAAGAGGGAGTCCCTCCGTCAGGGACCCCTGTTAAAGAAGGAGTCTCTCCATCAGGGACCCCTGTTAAAGAGGGAGTCTCTCTGTCAGGGACAATTGTTAAAGAGGGAGTCCCTCCATCAGGGACCCCTGCTAAAGAGGGAGTCTCCCCTTCAGGGACCCCTGTTAAAGAGGGAGTCTCTCTGTCAGGGACAATTGTTAAAGAGGGAGTCCCTCCATCAGGGACCCCTGTTAAAGAGGGAGTCTCCCCTTCAGGGACCCCTGTTAAAGAGGGAGTCTCTCTATCAGGGACCCCTGTTAAAGAGGGAGTATCTCCGTCAGGGACCCCTGTTGAAGAGGGAGTCTCTCCGTCAGGGACCCCGGTTAAAGAGGGAGTCTCTCCATCAGGGACCCCTGTTAAAGAGGGAGTCTCTCCGTCAGGGACCCCTGTTAAAGAGGGAGTCTCCCCGTCAGGGACCCCTGTTGAAGAGGGAGTCTCTCCGTCAGGGACCCCTGTTGAAGAGGGAGTCTCTCCGTCAGGGACCCCTGTTAAAGAGGGAGTCTCTCCATCAGGGACCCCTGTTAAAGAGGGAGTCTCTCCGTCAGGGACCCCTGTTAAAGAGGGAGTCTCTCCGTCACTGACCCCTGTAAAAGATGGAGTCTCTCCGTCACTGACCCCTGTTAAAGAGGGAGTCTCTCCGTCAGGGATCCCTGTTAAAGAGGGAGTCTCTCCGTCGGGGACCCCTGTTAAAGAGGGAGTCTATCCGTCAGGGACCCCTGTTAAAGACGGAGTCTCTCCGTCAGGGACCCCTGTTAAAGAGGGAGTCTCTCCGTCAGGGACCCATGTTAAAGAGGGAGTCTCTCCGTCAGGGACCCCTGTTAAAGAGGGAGTCTCTCCGTCAGGGACCCCTGTTAAAGAGGGAGTCTCTCCGTCAGGGACCCCTGTTAAAGAGGGAGTCTCTCCGTCAGGGACCCCTGTTAAAGATGGAGTCTCTCCGTCGGGGACCCTGTTAAAGAGGGAGTCTCTCCGTCGGGGACCCCTGTTAAAGAGGGAGTCTCTCCGTCAGGGACCCCTGTTAAAGAGGGAGTCTCTCCGTCAGGGACCCCTGTTAAAGACGGAGTCTCTCCGTCAGGGACCCCTGTTAAAGAGGGAGTCTCCCCGTAAGGGACCCCTGTTAAAGAGGGATTCTCTCCGTCAGGGACCCCTGTTAAAGAGGATGTCTCTCCGTCAGGGACCCCTGTTAAAGAGGGAGTCTCTCCGTCAGGGACCCCTGTTAAAGAGGGTGTCTCTCCGTCAGGGACCTCTGTTAAAGAGGGATTCTCTCCGTCAGGCACCCCTGTAAAAGAGTGAGTCTCTCCGTCAGGGACCCCTGTTAAAGAGGGAGTCACTCCGTCAGGGACCCCTGTTAAAGAGGGAGTCTCTCCGTCAGGGACACCTGTTAAAGAGGGAGTCTCTCCGTCAGGCACCCCTGTAAAAGAGTGAGTCTCTCCGTCAGGGACCCCTGTTAAAGAGGGAGTCACTCCGTCAGGGACCCCTGTGAAAGAGGGAGTCTCTCCGTCGCAGACCCCTGTTAAATAGGGAGTCTCTCCGTCAGGGACCCCTGTTAAAGAGGGAGTCTCTCCGTCAGGGACCCCTGTTAAAGAGGGAGTCTCCCCATCAGGGACCCCTGTTAAAGAGGGAGTCTCTCCATCAGGGACCCCTGTTAAAGAGGGAGTCTCTCCGTCAGGGTCCCCTGTTAAAGAGGGAGTCTCTCCGTCAGGGACCCCTGTTAAAGAGGGAGTCTCTCCGTCAGGGACCCCTGTTAAAGAGGGCGTCTCTACGTCAGGGTCCCCTGTTAAAGAGGGAGTCTCTCCGTCAGGGACCCCTGTTAAAGAGGGCGTCTCTACGTCAGGGACCCCTGTTAAAGAGGGAATCTCTCCGTCAGGGTCCCCTGTTAAAGAGGGAGTCTCTCCGTCAGGGACCCCTGTTAAAGAGGGAGTCTCTCCGTCAGGGACCCCTGTGAAAGAGGGAGTCTCTCCGTCAGGGACCCCTGTTAATGAGGGAGGCTCTCTGTCAGGGACCCCTGTTAAAGAGGGAGTCTCTCCGTCAGGGACCCCTGTTAAAGAGGGAGTCTCTCTGTCAGGGACCCCTGTTAAAGAGGGAGTCTCTCTGTCAGGGACCCCTGTTAATGAGGGAGGCTCTCTGTCAGGGACCCCTCTTAAAGAGGGAGTCTCTCTGTCAGGGACCCCTGTTAAAGAGGGAGTCTCTCCGTCAGGGACCCGTGTTAAAGAGGGAGTCTCTCCGTCACTGACCCCTGTTAAAGAGGGAGTTTCTCCGTCAGGGACCCCTGTTAAAGAGGGAGTCCCTCCGTCAGGGACCCCTGTTAAAGAGGGAGTCTATCCGTCAGGGACCCCTGTTAAAGAGGGAGTCTCTCTGTCAGGGACATCTGTTAAAGAGGGAGCCCCTCCATCAGGGTCCCCTGTTGAAGAGGGAGTCTCTCCATCAGGGACCCCTGTTAAAGAGGGAGTCTCTCCGTCAGGGACCCCTGTTGAAGAGGGAGTCTCTCCGTCAGGGACCCCTGTTAAAGAGGGAGTCTCTCCGTCAGGGACCCCTGTTAAAGAGGTAGTCTCCCCGTCAGGGACCCCTGTTGAAGAGGGAGTCTCTCCGTCAGGGACCCCTGTTAAAGAGGGAGTCTCTCCGTCAGGGACCCCTGTTAAAGAGGGAGTCTCTCCGTCAGGGACCCCTGTTAAAGAGGGATCCTCTCCGTCAGGGACCCTTGTTAAAGAGGGAGTCTCTCCATCAGGGACCACTGTTAAAGAGGGAGTCTCTCCGTCAGGGTCCCCTGTTAAAGAGGGAGTCTCTCCGTCAGGGACCCCTGTTAAAGAGGGCGTCTCTACGTCAGGGACCCCTGATAAAGAGGGAGTCTCTCCGTCAGGGACCCCTGTGAAAGAGGGATTCTCTCCGTCAGGGACCCCTGTGAAAGAGGGAGTTTCTCCGTCAGGGACCCCTGTTAAAGAGGGAGTCTCTCCGTCACTGACCCCTGTTAAAGAGGGAGTCTCTCCGTCAGGGACCCCTGTTAAAGAGGGAGTCTCTCCGTCAGGGACCCCTGTTAATGAGGGAGGCTCTCTGTCAGGGACCCCTGTTAAAGAGGGAGTCTCTCCGTCAGGGACCCCTGTTAAAGAGGGAGTCTCTCCGTCACTGTCCCCTGTTAAAGAGGGAGTCTCTCTGTCAGGGACCCCTGTTCATGAGGGACGCTCTCTGTCAGGGACCCCTGTTAAAGAGGGAGTCTCTCTGTCAGGGACCCCTGTTAAAGAGGGAGTCTCTCCGTCAGGGACCCGTGTTAAAGAGGGAGTCTCTCCGTCACTGACCCCTGTTAAAGAGGGAGTCTCTCTGTCAGGGACCCCTGTTAATGAGGGAGGCTCTCTGTCAGGGACCCCTGTTAAAGAGGGAGTCTCTCTGTCAGGGACCCCTGTTAAAGAGGGAGTCTCTCCGTCAAGGACCCCTGTTAAAGAGGGAGTCTCTCCATCAGGGACCCCTGTAAAAGAGGGAGTCTCTCCGTCGGGGACCCCTGTTAAAGAGGGATCTCTCCGTCTGGGACCCCTGTTAAAGAGGGAGTCTCTTCGTCAGGGACCCCTGTTAAAGAGGGAATCACTCCGTCAGGGACCTCTGTTAAAGAGGGAGTCTCTCCGTCGGGGACCCCTGTTAAAGAGGGAGTCTCTCCGTCAGGGACCCCTGTTAAAGAGGGAGTCTCTCCGTCAGGGACCCCTGTTAAAGAGGGAGTCTCACCGTCAGGGACCCCTTTTTAAGAAGGTGTCTCTTCGTTGGGGACCCCTGTTAAAGAGGGAGTCTCTCTGTCAGGGACCCCTGTTAAAGAGGGAGTCTCTCCGTCGGGGACCCCTGTTAAAGAGGGATTCTATCCGTCAGGGAGCCCTGTTAAAGAGGGATTCTCTCCGTCAGGCACCCCTGTAAAAGAGTGAGTCTCTCCGTCAGGGACCCCTGTTAAAGAGGGAGTCACTCCGTCAGGGACCCCTGTTAAAGAGGGAGTCTCTCCGTCAGGGACACCTGTTAAAGAGGGAGTCTCTCCGTCAGGCACCCCTGTAAAAGAGTGAGTCTCTCCGTCAGGGACCCCTGTTAAAGAGGTAGTCTCTCCGTCAGGGACCCCTGTTAAAGAGGGAGTCTCTCCCTCAGGGACCCCTGTGAAAGAGGGAGTATCTCTGTCGCAGACCCCTGTTAAATAGGGAGTCTCTCCGTCAGGGACCCCAATTAAAGAGGGAGTCTCTCCGTCAGGGACCCCTGTTAAAGAGGGAATCCCTCCGCCGGTGGTCCCTGTCAAAGATGGAGTCTCTCCGTCAGGGACCCCTGTTAAAGAGGGAGTCTCTCCGTCAGGGACCCTGTAAAAGTGGGAGTCTCTCCGTCAGGGACCCCTGTTAAAGAGGGTGTCTCTCCGTCAGGGACCCCTGTTAAAGAGGGAGTCTCTCCATCAGGGACCCCTGTTAAAGAGGGAGTCTCTCCGTCAGGGACCCCTGTTAAAGAGGGAGTCTCTCCGTCACTGACCCCTGTTAAAGAGGGAGTTTCTCCGTCAGGGACCCCTGTTAAAGAGGGAGTCTCTCTGTCAGGGACCCCTGTTAAAGAGGGAGTCTCTCCGTCAGGGACCCCTGTTAAATAGGGAGTCTCTCCATCAGGGACCCCTGTTAAAGAGGGAGTCTCTCCGTCAGGGACCCCTGTTAAAGAGGGAGTCTCTGCGTCAGGGACCCCTGTTAAAGAGGGAGTCTCTCCGTCAGGGACCCCTGTTAAAGAGGGAGTCTCACCGTCAGGGACCCCTTTTTAAGAAGGTGTCTCTTCGTTGGGGACCCCTGTTAAAGAGGGTGTCTCTCTGTCAGGGACCCCTGTTAAAGAGCGAGTCTCTCCGTCAGGGACCCCTGTTAAAGAGGGAGTCTCTCCGTCAGGGACCCCTGTTAAAGAGGGAGTCTCTCCGTCAGGGACCCCTGTTAAAGAGGGAGTGTCTCCGTCAGGGACCCCTGTTAAAGAGGGAGTCACTCCGTCAGGGAACCCTGTTAAAGAGGGAGTCTCTCCGTCAGGGACCCCTGTTAAAGAGGGAGTCTCACCGTCAGGGACCCCTTTTTAAGAAGGTGTCTCTTCGTTGGGGACCCCTGTTAAAGAGGGAGTCTCTCCGTCAGGGACCCCTGTTAAAGAGGGAGTCTCTCCGTCAGAGACCCCTGTTAAGGAGGGAGTCTCTCCGTCAGGGACCCCTGTTAAAGAGGGAGTCTCTCCGTCAGGGACCCCTGTTAAAGAGGGAGTCTCTCCGTCAGGGACCCCTGTTAAAGAGGGAGTCTCTCCGTCAGAGACCCCTGTTAAGGAGGGAGTCTCTCCGTCAGGGACCCCTGTTAAAGAGGGAGTCTCTCCGTCGGGGACCCCTGTTAAATTGGGAGTCTCTCCGTCAGGGACCCCTGTTAAAGAGGGAGTCTCTCCGTCAGGGACCCCTGTTAAAGAGGGAGTCTCTCCGTCAGGGACCCCTGTTAAAGAGGGAGTCTCTCCGTCGGGGACCCCTGTTAAATTGGGAGTCTCTCCATCAGGGACCCCTGTTAAAGAGGGAGTCTCTCCGTCAGGGACCCCTGTTAAAGAGGGAGTCTCTCCGCAAGGGACCCCTGTTAAAGAGGGAGTCTCTCCGTCAGGGACCCCTGTTAAAGAGACAGTCTCTCCGTCAGGGACCCCTGTTAAAGAGGCAGTCTCTCCGTCAGGGACCCCTGTTAAAGAGGGAGTCTCTCCGTCAGGGACCCCTGTTAAAGAGGGAGTCACTCCGTCAGGGACCCCTGTTAAAGAGGGAGTCACTCCGTCAGGGACCCCTGTTAAAGAGGGAGTCTCTCTGTCAGGGACCCCTGTTAAAGAGGGAGTCTCTCTGTCAGGGACCTCTGTTAAAGTGGGAGAGTCTCTGTCAGGGCAACGTTTCAATTAGGGAGTATTTCTGTCAGCGACCCTTTTACAAAGCGAGTCTGTCTTTTGGGCCCTCTTTTAGAGACCGAGTCTCTGAGTCAGGGACCCATTTTACAGATGTAGTCCCTCTCTCAGAGCTCGTGTGTTTGAGATGACTGAGAGATGGACGTGGCAAATGCAGGGTGACTCATCAGTTCTGGAGAAAACCATGAAAGACTTTGGTGAGTGAGGTGTGACTATGAGAATCACGCTATGCTTCGCTCCTGAGTGTGAGAAAGCCTGCCGTTGGTCACCCACAATGATGTGTCGAATAATGTCCCCCTGCAGCCCAGAGACTCAGCTTGTCCACAGATCCCTGTGTGTAGCTGGGAGAGATCTCAATCAGCCTCAAGTTCAGGTGGAGATTTCGATAGAGGATCAGAGGCAAGTTCCATCCGATGTTCCACATATTCCTCATTGACACAATCCCCTTCCTCATCAACCCCACTGTACACAATCCCAATGGACCCAAACCCCTTCCCGTTCACTCCCACTGTACACAATCCCAATGGACCCAAACCCCTTCCCGTTCACTCCCACTGTACACAATCCCAATGGACCCAAACCCCTTCCCGTTCACTCCCACTGTACACAATCCCAATGGACCCAAACCCCTTCCCATTCACTCCCACTGTACACAATCCCAATGGACCCAAACCCCTTCCCGTTCACTCCCACTGTACACAATCCCAATGGACCCAAACCCCTTCCCGTTCACTCCCACTGTACACAATCCCAATGGACCCAAACCCCTTCCCGTTCACTCCCACCGTAAACAATCCCAATGGAACCAAACCCCTTCCCGTTCACTCCCACTGTACACAATCCCAATGGAACCAAACCCCTTCCTATTCACTCCCACTGTACACAATCCCAATGGACCAAAACCCCTTCCCATTCACTCCCACTGTACACAATCCCAATAGACCCAAACCCCTTCCCGTTCACTCCCACTGTACACAATCCCAATGGACCCAAACCCCTTCCCGTTCACTCCTTCTGTACACATTCCCAATGGACCCAACCCCTTCCCGTTCACTCCCACTGTACACAATCCCAATGGACCCAAACCCCTTCCCGTTCACTCCCACTGTACACAATCCCAATGGACCAAAACCCCTTCCCATTCACTCCCACTGTACACAATCCCAATAGACCCAAACCCCTTCCCGTTCACTCCCACTGTACACAATCCCAATGGACCAAAACCCCTTCCCGTTCACTCCCACTGTACACAATCCCAATGAACCCAGACCCCTTCCCGTTCGTTCCCACTGTACACAATCCCAATGGAATCAATCCCCTTCCCATTCACTCCCACTGTACACAATCCCAATGGACCCAAACCCCTTCCCATTCACTCCCACTGTACACAATCCCAATGGACCCAAACCCCTTCCTGTTCACTCCCACTGTACACAATCCCAATGGAACCATACCCTTTCCCATTCATTCCCACTGTACACAATCCCATTGTACCCAAACCCCTTCCTGTTCACTCCCACTATACACGATCCAAATGCAGCCAAACCCCTTCTTGTTCTCTCCCGCTGTACACAATCCCAATGGACCCAAACCCCTTCCCGTTCACTCCCACTGTACACAATCCCAATGGACCCAAACCCCTTTTCGTTCACTCGCACTGTACACAATCCCAATGGACCCAAAGCCCTTGGGAGCGCCGCACTGTGGGAGGGTCAGTCCTGAGGGAGTGCCGTACTGTCAGTGGGTCAGCAGTGAGGGAGAGCCGCACTGTCGGATGGTCAGTGCTGAGGGAGAGCCGCACTGTCGGAGGGTCAGCGCTGAGGGAGTGCCGCACTGTCCGAGGGTCAGTACTGAGGGAGAGCCGCACTGTCAGAGGGTCAGTGCTGAGGGAGAACTGCACTATTGGAGGTTCAGTACTGAGGGAGAGCCGCACTGTCGGAGGTCAGTACTGAGGGAGAGCCGCACTGTCGGAGGGTCAATGCTGAGGGAGAACTGCACTATTGGAGGTTCAGTACTGAGGGAGCGGCACACTGTCGTATAATCTGTGCTGAGGGGTTGGGTTTGGAGATGGAGGGCCCATTGCCTTACTCTCCATCTATCACACTGAGACACTTGTTGTACTGTCTCCGCAGCCTTACATACAGACCAATGATATTTTACTCTTTTCCAGTGGACCGTTGCATTGCACATGTACTGGTTCCGACCTCTGAGTTCGTCGTGTTTGTGTTTTTTCATTTGCTGCAGGCTTTCTGCAATTTTAGCTGCATGGGAGAACCCTTGCCCATGCCTCCACTTTGCACACCCAATTACAACCCATTCCCAAGCAGTGTGCAGACTGATCACACAAGACAGGCTAAGTGCCATTCACTCGCATTTATTGACAAAGATAAGATTACATGGATTCAAGCGCATATCTGCCTGATTTATATTGTTGATGCTACACCACCTGGTGCACTGCTCTCCTTCCTTAATTGTAAATATTTCCAAGCATCCCTTGCAGAGCAAAGTTCAGCGCGTGAACTGCAGCGCTACGATATAGTGCCACTCCAGAAATGCCGCTTTTGGACTTGGGGCAATGGTTGAAATGAACTCAATGGATGAACTGAATTCACAAAGGGCAGGCACCTCGCGGGACTTGGTTGAAGTTGTCCTGAAACGCCAGGTTGATGGTGGCCCCTTCTCTCCAACACAGTGAGAGAGCAGTTGCTGACTGGGTGTTTACTGGGGTGGAGGGAGGTGCACTCCCTCTGACTGACTCAACCCCAGGCAGCTTGGTGGCAATCAGCGTTTCAATTTGATGCACTAGTTCCAACTCTAAATACAAAGCAATGCTCAGGGTAGCGCCAAATTCTGCAGGAAACTCTTCAAGCAAAGCTAGGTGGATCTCAGCTCCAGTGGGAGGTGTCTTCTATCCCATACAGTCCAGGGACATGGAGCAGGCTGGGTCTGAAATCCGTAGGGCTCATGGCCGTTGAGGCCGGGAATTCCAATCCCCCGATGGATCCTCCCAGAGGCTGTCCAGTCAGGAACTGGAATGTGGGATTGGGAATGGTGGAGGGGGAGAGGGTCAGCGATGTGGGGATGGTGTGTGGGGGGAGGTGGAGGGGGGGTTGCGGAAGGGTAATCCTCAAGGGAAGACGACAGGGGGGAGGGACTCTTCGGAGGGACAGGGGGAGGGGGAGATGGGGCAAAGGGTAAAGTTGGCGAGCGACTGGTAAGGGGTGAAGGCCGGGCCATCAGGGCGGGGCACATAACTCCGGCAGGTAGGACCCCCCAGGTGGGGTCCGCAAGTGAGGGTGTAGCTATAGGTCACTTTGCCATACTTGAGGTAACAGACCAGGTCCTGCTGGCCGGAACGAAGTTCTACCTCACACGTGCCCAAGTGGTCATCAGTAACAATCACGTCGCTATCCCAGACCCCGATGGTCAACTTCTGGCCGGTTCCAGCCTGCACCTCCCCCAGGTCCAGCCTGGTGTTCCACGTCGGGTTGTTGTTGTTCGATACCACCGAGGTGGTGAGCTTCACCTGGCCGTATTGGACAGTGACGTAGCCGTCGGTGGCAGTCAGGTAGTCCCCCCAGAGGTCAAACCCTTGCTTGACCGTCACCGACAGGCGCCCCAAGCCCTTCACCTTGGGGCAGCACTGGCTGTCCACCCGGCTGTCCTCGTGGCACAGGCAGGAGCAGGGGTCCCGCTGGTCCGGGTGCGAGCCGGAGGGGCACTGGGTGCCCCCGCCGCACTCCCGGGACAGGGTGTTGGCTGTGATGTAGTCGCTGATGTAGCGCTGCAGGTTGGCGTGGCGTGGGTCGGAGCGGGGCAGCAGGTGGTGGAGGGGTTCCAGCGCGTACCGCACCATGCCCGGACTGGTGGTCAGGCTGTCTGCCCAGCGGGTGAAGGCTGTGCCATCCTCGGAGAAGAAGAGGTCCGCTCCCCGGTGGGCATTACCCCCCGTCACCTCCGTCTTCCGGTCGCTGAAGGCCTGGTGGACGCTGCCTCTGTGCCCCATGGCGCGTGCCAGCTCCTTGCACCGCTGGAATCTCGCCGTGGCTCTGACCGCTATCCCCGTCTGGACACCGGCCTCCCTTGCCAGGCAGTCCTTCACCTCCTCGGAGGTATAGCCCTGGGACGCCGCCTCACAGGTCCGAATAGCCGTCACGTCCTTGAAGCGACCACCCAGCGCCACCGACCTGATGAAATGGGTGCCGTAGGTGGCCACCAGCTTCTGGTAGTGGTACCTGGTGCCCTCGTGTGAGGCGTTGGGCAGCAACGCCAGGGATTGCGCAAACTGGGCAGCCAAGAGGGGCTGGTCCTTCACCCGGTATTGGTAGTATTGGCAGTGGAACTCGTGGCTGGTGAAGCTGTACTTGTCCGATTTGGATCTCTTCGTGCCAAAAGCCGTCAGCTTGGACTTGGAACCGGCCACCACGAAGTTGGCCGTGGTGGTTGGCTTGATGGGTATCTGGAGGTCGGCCTTCCAATCGTTGGAGATGGCCGAGGTGGCGGACTCGGCCAGCTCAGTGGCGGAGCGGAAGAGGCGGCTGGACAGCGAGCGCGTGCAGGACGGACGGACCCGCCAGTCCACCAGCGAGAGGGGCAGGCGCTGCCGGGCATTGGCCAGCAGCTGGTTTCTGCAGAGGGTGCAGGTGCCGTCTGGGTGGAGCCAGGTGTCGACATCGATCACGGAGGCCCCCTTGGCACGCAGGGTCACCACGTCGTAGCCCTCCCCCGCCAGCCTGGCCCCTGGTACGAAAGTGGTGCCAGAGCACTCATTGGCACTGCCCGTGTTGCACTGGCAGAGGGAGCCCCGGAATATGCAGAGGAATAAGAGGCAGAATAATCCACTTGGCATGGTGGCATCCACAGCAGCTCCCATCAGTCGAGTCAGAGTATTCTGGAAAAGAAAGCAGGGTGTGTAAGACAGAGTCACATCATCAGGGGTCCCTTTCAATATGTGAAAATCCCCATCAGGGAATCCTTTGTAAAGCTGGGGACTCTTTCTTGTAAAGAGGAAAGAATATTAAAAGTTTTGAAGAGGATACTTATTTATCCTGACAGATTTATGAGCTGTTAAAATTATTAATTTTTAAAGTGGATATCAAGAATTTTCAATTTAGTTTGACAGATTTATGAGCTGTTAAAATGATTAATTTTTAAAGTGGGTCTGAAGAATTTTCAGTTAGTTTGACAGATTTAAGAGCTGCTAAAATGATTAATTTTACAAGTGGATCTGAAGTATTTTCTGTTTAATTTGACAGAGTTATGAGCTGTTAGGAGGATTTAAGTCCTTTTAAATGGATGTGAAATACTGTTCCTTCATTTTGTCAGGTTTAAGGGTTGTCTGGTTCATTTTTGAAGAGAATCGCAGAATTGCTTGCTTACGTTGACAGACTTATGAGTGATTAAGAGGCTCTATTGAAGTGGATTGATGAGCTGATTGTTTAATTTGAAAGATATACAAATTGTCAAGATGATCAATTTTTTTTCAAGTGAATAATAAATAAGTTTGACAATCATGACCGAATTATGAGCCGTTAAGTGGACCTGTTGCAGTGGAACTGAAATAGATATTTATTTAACAGATTTATGAGCATCAATAAGACTCCCAAATGATCTTATAGGGCTCATGAACACTTACGTAGTGGATATTTTGTGTGCGGGGGTGGGGAGTCATAGGGGGTGTGGGGTGGTGTGGTTAAGTACACGGGGGAGAGGTTGTGCTTAGATGAGGTGCAATGCACAGCTGTGAGGGTAGAATGGGGGAGTAAGGGAATCTATGTGTGGCATTAGGAGCTGTGGGGAAAGGTGAAGTTATGTGGGATGCTACTTATTGTGTGGCAAGTGGGTGAGGGTGGGTCCGGCAGGTGGGTAGATATGAGGGAATGAGTGTGGTCGTGTGTTTTGGGGGTGAAGGGGTGCGGAGGGGTGGATGGGGTGGTGGGAACGGACAATCTAGACGGCAGGGATAGGTGAGGTTGGGTATAGGGTTCAACACCCCATTTTAAACAGGGGGCCTCCAGATCAGGGAGCGCACTTTAAAGAGGGAGTGGACCCATCATAAGAGCCAGGTGCACAGCAGAGAGGAAGATGAGCTGCTGATTCTGGAGACTGGAAGTAGACAGAGTGTGCGGGAACAGAGTCCAATATTCAGGGATCAGCAGCTGATGGGAAAAGCTGTGGGGGGGTGGGGAATGTCGGGGCCTTGTCAAAATTCTCTGCCTGCAGGCAATGGGTTATTGCTGGGATTAAATGTGTCAATGTCTCTGTAAACAGAGCAGGTACAGCTCAGGGTCAGATACAGAGTAAAACTCCCTCTACACTGTCCCCATCAAACACTCCCAGGACAGGTACAGCACGGGGTTAGATACAGAGTAAAGCTCCCTCTACACTGTCCCCATCAAACACTCCCAGGACAGGTACAGCACGGGGTCAGATACAGAGTAAAACTCCCTCTACACTGTCCCCATCAAACACTCCCAGGGCAGGTACAGCACGGGGTTAGATACAGAGTAAAACTCACTCTACACTGTCCCCATCAAACACTTCCAGGACAGGTACAGCACGGGGTTAGATACAGAGTAAATCTCCCTCTACACTGTTCCCATCAAACACTCCCAGGACAGGTACAGCACGGGGTCAGATACAGAGTAAAGCTCCCTCTACACTGTCCCCATCAAACACTCCCAGGACAGGTACAGCAAGGGGTGACATACAGAGTAAATCTCCCTCTACACTGACCCCATCAAACACTCCCAGGACAGGTACAGCACGGGGTTAGATACAGAGTAAATCTCCCTCTACACTGTCCCCATCAAACACTCCCAGGACAGGTACAGCACGGGGTTAGATACAGAGTAAAACTCCCTGTACACCGTCCCCATCAAACACTCCCAGGACAGGTACAGCACGGGGTTAGATACAGAGTAAATCTCACTCTACACTGTCCCCATCAAACACTCCCAGGACAAGTACAGCACGGGGTAAGATACAGAGTAAATCTCCCTCTACACTGTCCCCATCAAACACTCCCAGGACAGGTACAGCACGGGGTTAGATACAGAGTAAATCTCCCTCTACACCGACCCCATCAAACACTCCCAGGACAGGTACAGCATGGTGTTAGACATAGAGTAAAGCTCCTTCTACACTGTCCCCATCAAACACTCACAGGACAGGTACAGCACGGGGTTAGATAAAGAGTAAAGCTCCCTCTACACTCTCCCCATCAAACACTCCCTGGACAGATACAGCACAGGGTTAGATACAGAGTAAAGCTCCCTCTACACTGTCCCCATCAAACAGTCCCAGGACAGGTACAGCACAGGGTTAGATACAGAGTAAAGCTCCCTCTACACTGTCCCCATCAAACACTCCCAGGGCAGTTACAGCACGGGGTTAGAAACAGTGTATAGCTCCCTCTACACTATCCCTATCAAACTCTCCAAGGGCAGGTACAGCACGGGGTTAGATACAGAGTAAAACTCCCTCTACACAGTCCCCATCAAACACTCCCAGGACAGGTACAGCACGGTGTTACATACAGAGTAAAGCTCCCTCTACACTGTCCCCATCAAACACCCCCAGGACAGGTACAGTACGGGGTTAGATACAGTGTAAATCTCCCTCTACACTGTCCCCATCAAACACTCCCGGATCAGGTACAGCACGGGGTTAGATACAGAGTAAAGCTCCCTCTACACTATCCCCATCAAACACTCCCTGGACAAGTACAGCACACGGTTAGATACAGAGTAAAGCTCCCTCTACACTGTCCCCATCAAACCCTCCCAGGACAGGTACAGCACGGGGTTAGATACAGAGTAAAGCTCCCTCTACACTGTCCCCATCAAACCCTCCCAGGACAAGTACAGCATGGGGTTAGATACAGAATAACGCTCCCTCTACACCGTCCCCATCAAACACTCCCGGGTCAGGTACAGCATGGGGTTAGATACAGTGCAAAGGTCCATCTACACCGTCCCCATCAAACACTCCAAACACAGGTACAGCACGGGGTAAGATACAGAATAAAGCTCCCTCTACACTATCCCCATCAAGCACTCCCAGGACAGGTACAGCACGGTGTTAGATACAGAGTAAAGCTCCCTCAAAACTGTCCCCATCAAACACTCCCAGGACAGGTACAGCACGGGGTTAGATACAGAGTAAATCTCCCTCAACACTGTCCCCATCAAACACTCCCATGACAGGTACAGCACAGGGTTAGATACAGAGTAAAGCTCCCTCTACACTGTCCCCATCAAACACTCCCAGGACAGGTACAGCACGGGGTTAGAAACAGAGTAAATCTCCCTCTACACTGTCCCCATCAAACACTCCCATGACAGGTGAAGCATTTATTTCGGCATAGAGACAAATTTGTGCCTAAAGACTATATTCGATGCATGTCTGTAAGGTACTCCTGTGTTTCTGTTGTTCTGTAAGACGAACCTCTTAATTATATTTCTGCTGCAAATCTCTCCTGTGTATCTGTTATTGTATATATAAAGCACCACGAACCCCTCGATTAGATTCCAGTCTGTAACTCACTCCCGGGTATCTGTTATTCTGTATATAAACCACCCCGAACACCTCGATTAGATTCCAGTCTGTAACTCACTCCCGGGTATCTGTTATTCTATATATAAACCACCCGGAACCCCTCGATTAGATTCCAGTCTGTAACTCACTCCTGGGTATCTGTTATTCTATATATAAACCCCCCCAAACCCCTCGATTAGATTCCAGTCAGTAAAACATTCCCGGGTATCTGTTAATCTATATGTAAATCACTCCGAACCCCTCGATTAGATTCCAGTCTATATCTCACTCCCGGGTATCTGTTATTCTATATATAAACCCCCCCAAACCCCTCGATTAGATTCCAGTCAGTAACTCACTCCCGGGTATCTGTTATTCTATATATAAACAACCCCGAACCCCTCGATTACATTCCAGTCTGTAACTCACTCCCATGTATATGTTATTCTATATATAAACAAACCCGAACCCCTCGATTAGATTCCAGTCTGTAACTCACTCCCGGGTATCTGTTATTCTATATATAAACCACCCCGAACCCCTTGATTAGATTCCAATCTGTAACTCACTCCCGGGTATCTGTTATTCTATATATAAACCACCCCGAAAACCTCGATTAGATTCCAGTCTGTAACTCACTCCCGGGTATCTGTTATTCTATATATAAACAAACACAAACTCCTCGATTAGATTCCAGTCCGTAACTCGCACTCGGGTATCTGTTATTCTATATATAAACCCCACCGAATCCCTCGATTAGATTCCAGTCTGTAACTCACTCCCGGGTATCTGTTATTCTATATATAAACCCCACCGAATCCCTCGATTAGATTCCAGTCAGTAACTCACTCCCGGGTATCTGTTATTCTATATATAAACCCCACCGAACCCCTCGATTAGATTCCAGTCTGTAACTCACACTCGGGTATCTGTTTTTCTATATATAATGCACCTCGAACTCTCCATTAGATTCGAGTCTGTAACTAACCCCTGGGTATCTGTTATTCTATATATAAACCACCCCAAACACCTCGATTAGATTCCAGTCTGTAACTCACTCCTGGGTATCTCTTATTTTATATATAAACCACCCCGAGCCCCTTGATTAGATTCCAGTCAGTAACTCACTCCCGGGTATCTGTTATTCAATATATAAAACTCCCCGAACCCCTCCATTAGATTCCAGTCTGTAACTCACAACCGGGTATCTGTTATTCTATATATAAACCTCCCTGAACCCCTCCATTAGATTCTAGTCTGTAACTCACTCCCGGGTATCTGTTATTCTATATATAAACCCCACCGAATCCCTCGATTAGATTCCAGTCTGTAACTCACTCCCGGGTATCTGTTATTCTGTATATAAACCCCACCGAACCCCTCGATTAGATTGCAGTCTGTAACTCACTCCCGGGTATCTGTTATTCAATATATAAACCTCCCCGAACCCCTAGATTATATTCCGGTCTGTAACTCACTCCCGGGTATCTGTTATTCTATATATAAACCTCCCCGAACCCTCCATTAGATTCTAGTCTGTAACTCACTCCCGGGTATCTGTTATTCTATATATAAACCACCCCGAACCCCTCGATTAGATTCCAGTCTGTAACTCACTCCCGGGTATCTGTTATTCTATATATAAACCACCCCGAATCCCTCGATTAGATTCCAGTCAGTAACTCACTCCCGGGTATGTGTTATTCTGTATATAAACCCCACCAAACCCCTCGATTAGATTCCAGTCAGTAACTCACTCCCGGGTATCTGTTACTCTATATGTAAATCACCCCAAACCCCTCGATTAGATCCCAGTCAGTAACTCACTCCTGGGTATCTGTCACTCTATATGTAAATCACCCCAAACCCCTTGATTAGATTCCAGTCTGTAACTCACTCCCGGGTATCTGTTATTCTATATAAAACCCCCCCGAACCCCTCGATTAGATTCCAGTCTGTAACTCACTCCCGGGTATCTGTTATTCTATATATAAACCCCCCCAAACCCCTCGATTAGATTCCAGTCAGTAACTCACTCCCGGGTATCTGTTATTCTATATGTAAATCAGCCCGAACCCCTCGATTAGATTCCAGTCTATATCTCACTCCCGGGTATCTGTTATTCTATATATAAACCCCCCAAACCCCTCGATTAGATTCCAGTCAGTAACTCACTCCCATGTATCTGTTATTCTATATATAAACAACCCCGAACCCCTCGATTAGATTCCAGTCTGTAACTCACTCCCGGGTATCTGTTATTCTATATATAAACCACCCCGAACCCCTTGATTAGATTCCAATCTGTAACTCACTCCCGGGTATCTGTTGTTCTATATATAAACCTCCCCGAAAACCTCGATTAGATTCCAGTCTGTAACTCACTCCCGGGTATCTGTTATTCTATATATAAACAAACACAAACTCCTCGATTAGATTCCAGTCCGTAACTCGCACTCGGGTATCTGTTATTCTATATATAAACCCCACCGAATCCCTCGATTAGATTCCAGTCTGTAACTCACTCCCGGGTATCTGTTATTCTATATATAAACCCCACCGAACCCCTCGATTAGATTCCAGTCTGTAACTCACACTCGGGTATCTGTTATTCTATATATAAACCACCCCGAACACTTCAATTAGATTCCAGCCTGTAACTCACTCCCGGGTATCTGTTATTCTATATATAAACCCCACCGAACCCCTCGATTAGATTCCAGTCTGTAACTCACTCCCGGGTATCTGTTATTCTATATATAAACCCCACCGAACCCCTCGATTAGATTCCAGTCTGTAACTCACACTCGGGTATCTGTTTTTCTATATATAATGCACCTCGAACTCTCCATTAGATTCGAGTCTGTAACTAACCCCTGGGTATCTGTTATGCTATATATAGACCAGCCCAAACCCATCAATTAGGTTCCTGACTGTAACTCACTCCCGGGTATCTGTTATTCTATATATAAACCCCCCAGAACCCCTCGATTAGATTCCAGTCTGTAACTCACTCCTGGGTATCTGTTATTTTATATATAAACCACCCCGAACCCCTCGATTAGATTCCAGCCTGTAACTCACTCTCGGGTATCTGTTATTCTATATATAAACCACCCCGAACCCCTCGATTAGATTCCAGCCTGTAACTCACTCTCGGGTATCTGTTATTCTATATATAAACCACCCCGAACCCCTCGATTAGATTCCAGTCAGTAACTCACTCCCGGGTATCTGTTATTCTATATATAAACCCCCCCAAACCCCTCGATTAGATTCCAGTCAGTAACTCACTCCCGGGTATCTGTTACTCTATATGTAAATCACCCCAAACACCTTGATTAGATTCCAGTCTGTAACTCACTCCCGGGTATCTGTTATTCTATATATAAACCCCCCCAAACCCCTCGATTAGATTCCAGTCAGTAAAACATTCCCGGGTATCTGTTAATCTATATGTAAATCACTCCGAACCCCTCGATTAGATTCCAGTCTATATCTCACTCCCGGGTATCTGTTATTCTATATATAAACCCCCCCAAACCCCTCGATTAGATTCCAGTCAGTAACTCACTCCCGGGTATCTGTTATTCTATATATAAACAACCCCGAACCCCTCGATTAGATTCCAGTCTGTAACTCACTCCCATGTATATGTTATTCTATATATAAACAAACCCGAACCCCTCGATTAGATTCCAGTCTGTAACTCACTCCCGGGTATCTGTTATTCTATATATAAACCACCCCGAACCCCTTGATTAGATTCCAATCTGTAACTCACTCCCGGGTATCTGTTATTCTATATATAAACCACCCCGAAAACCTCGATTAGATTCCAGTCTGTAACTCACTCCCGGGTATCTGTTATTCTATATATAAACAAACACAAACTCCTCGATTAGATTCCAGTCCGTAACTCGCACTCGGGTATCTGTTATTCTATATATAAACCCCACCGAATCCCTCGATTAGATTCCAGTCAGTAACTCACTCCCGGGTATCTGTTATTCTATATATAAACCCCACCGAACCCCTCGATTAGATTCCAGTCTGTAACTCACACTCGGGTATCTGTTTTTCTATATATAATGCACCTCGAACTCTCCATTAGATTCGAGTCTGTAACTAACCCCTGGGTATCTGTTATGCTATATATAGACCAGCCCAACCCCATCGATTAGGTTCCTGTCTGTAACTCACTCCCGGGTATCTGTTATTCTATATATAAACCACCCCAAACACCTCGATTAGATTCCAGTCTGTAACTCACTCCTGGGTATCTCTTATTTTATATATAAACCACCCCGAGCCCCTTGATTAGATTCCAGTCAGTAACTCACTCCCGGGTATCTGTTATTCAATATATAAAACTCCCCGAACCCCTCCATTAGATTCCAGTCTGTAACTCACAACCGGGTATCTGTTATTCTATATATAAACCTCCCTGAACCCCTCCATTAGATTCTAGTCTGTAACTCACTCCCGGGTATCTGTTATTCTATATATAAACCCCACCGAATCCCTCGATTAGATTCCAGTCTGTAACTCACTCCCGGGTATCTGTTATTCTGTATATAAACCCCACCGAACCCCTCGATTAGATTGCAGTCTGTAACTCACTCCCGGGTATCTGTTATTCAATATATAAACCTCCCCGAACCCCTAGATTATATTCCGGTCTGTAACTCACTCCCGGGTATCTGTTATTCTATATATAAACCTCCCCGAACCCCTCCATTAGATTCTAGTCTGTAACTCACTCCCGGGTATCTGTTATTCTATATATAAACCACCCCGAACCCCTCGATTAGATTCCAGTCTGTAACTCACTCCCGGGTATCTGTTATTCTATATATAAACCACCCCGAATCCCTCGATTAGATTCCAGTCAGTAACTCACTCCCGGGTATGTGTTATTCTGTATATAAACCCCTCCAAACCCCTCGATTAGATTCCAGTCAGTAACTCACTCCCGGGTATCTGTTACTCTATATGTAAATCACCCCAAACCCCTCGATTAGATCCCAGTCTGTAACTCACTCCCGGGTATCTGTTATTCTATATATAAACAAACACAAACTCCTCGATTAGATTCCAGTCCGTAACTCGCACTCGGGTATCTGTTAATCTATATGTAAATCACTCCGAACCCCTCGATTAGATTCCAGTCTATATCTCACTCCCGGGTATCTGTTATTCTATATATAAACCCCCCCAAACCCCTCGATTAGATTCCAGTCAGTAACTCACTCCCGGGTATCTGTTACTCTATATGTAAATCACCCCAAACACCTTGATTAGATTCCAGTCTGTAACTCACTCCCGGGTATCTGTTATTCTATATATAAACCCCCCCAAACCCCTCGATTAGATTCCAGTCAGTAAAACATTCCCGGGTATCTGTTAATCTATATGTAAATCACTCCGAACCCCTCGATTAGATTCCAGTCTATATCTCACTCCCGGGTATCTGTTATTCTATATATAAACCCCCCCAAACCCCTCGATTAGATTCCAGTCAGTAACTCACTCCCGGGTATCTGTTATTCTATATATAAACAACCCCGAACCCCTCGATTAGATTCCAGTCTGTAACTCACTCCCATGTATATGTTATTCTATATATAAACAAACCCGAACCCCTCGATTAGATTCCAGTCTGTAACTCACTCCCGGGTATCTGTTATTCTATATATAAACCACCCCGAACCCCTTGATTAGATTCCAATCTGTAACTCACTCCCGGGTATCTGTTATTCTATATATAAACCACCCCGAAAACCTCGATTAGATTCCAGTCTGTAACTCACTCCCGGGTATCTGTTATTCTATATATAAACAAACACAAACTCCTCGATTAGATTCCAGTCCGTAACTCGCACTCGGGTATCTGTTATTCTATATATAAACCCCACCGAATCCCTCGATTAGATTCCAGTCAGTAACTCACTCCCGGGTATCTGTTATTCTATATATAAACCCCACCGAACCCCTCGATTAGATTCCAGTCTGTAACTCACACTCGGGTATCTGTTTTTCTATATATAATGCACCTCGAACTCTCCATTAGATTCGAGTCTGTAACTAACCCCTGGGTATCTGTTATGCTATATATAGACCAGCCCAACCCCATCGATTAGGTTCCTGTCTGTAACTCACTCCCGGGTATCTGTTATTCTATATATAAACCACCCCAAACTCCTCGATTAGATTCCAGTCTGTAACTCACTCCTGGGTATCTCTTATTTTATATATAAACCACCCCGAGCCCCTTGATTAGATTCCAGTCAGTAACTCACTCCCGGGTATCTGTTATTCAATATATAAAACTCCCCGAACCCCTCCATTAGATTCCAGTCTGTAACTCACAACCGGGTATCTGTTATTCTATATATAAACCTCCCTGAACCCCTCCATTAGATTCTAGTCTGTAACTCACTCCCGGGTATCTGTTATTCTATATATAAACCCCACCGAATCCCTCGATTAGATTCCAGTCTGTAACTCACTCCCGGGTATCTGTTATTCTGTATATAAACCCCACCGAACCCCTCGATTAGATTGCAGTCTGTAACTCACTCCCGGGTATCTGTTATTCAATATATAAACCTCCCCGAACCCCTAGATTATATTCCGGTCTGTAACTCACTCCCGGGTATCTGTTATTCTATATATAAACCTCCCCGAACCCCTCCATTAGATTCTAGTCTGTAACTCACTCCCGGGTATCTGTTATTCTATATATAAACCACCCCGAACCCCTCGATTAGATTCCAGTCTGTAACTCACTCCCGGGTATCTGTTATTCTATATATAAACCACCCCGAATCCCTCGATTAGATTCCAGTCAGTAACTCACTCCCGGGTATGTGTTATTCTGTATATAAACCCCTCCAAACCCCTCGATTAGATTCCAGTCAGTAACTCACTCCCGGGTATCTGTTACTCTATATGTAAATCACCCCAAACCCCTCGATTAGATCCCAGTCAGTAACTCACTCCTGGGTATCTGTCACTCTATATGTAAATCACCCCAAACCCCTTGATTAGATTCCAGTCTGTAACTCACTCCCGGCTATCTGTTATTCTATATAAAACCCCCCCGAACCCCTCGATTAGATTCCAGTCTGTAACTCACTCCCGGGTATCTGTTATTCTATATATAAACCCCCCCAAACCCCTCGATTAGATTCCAGTCAGTAACTCACTCCCGGGTATCTGTTATTCTATATGTAAATCAGCCCGAACCCCTCGATTAGATTCCAGTCTATATCTCACTCCCGGGTATCTGTTATTCTATATATAAACCCCCCAAACCCCTCGATTAGATTCCAGTCAGTAACTCACTCCCATGTATCTGTTATTCTATATATAAACAACCCCGAACCCCTCGATTAGATTCCAGTCTGTAACTCACTCCCGGGTATCTGTTATTCTATATATAAACCACCCCGAACCCCTTGATTAGATTCCAATCTGTAACTCACTCCCGGGTATCTGTTGTTCTATATATAAACCACCCCGAAAACCTCGATTAGATTCCAGTCTGTAACTCACTCCCGGGTATCTGTTATTCTATATATAAACAAACACAAACTCCTCGATTAGATTCCAGTCCGTAACTCGCACTCGGGTATCTGTTATTCTATATATAAACCCCACCGAATCCCTCGATTAGATTCCAGTCTGTAACTCACTCCCGGGTATCTGTTATTCTATATATAAACCCCACCGAACCCCTCGATTAGATTCCACTCTGTAACTCACACTCGGGTATCTGTTTTTCTATATATAATGCACCTCGAACTCTCCATTAGATTCGAGTCTGTAACTAACCCCTGGGTATCTGTTATGCTATATATAGACCAGCCCAAACCCATCAATTAGGTTCCTGACTGTAACTCACTCCCGGGTATCTGTTATTCTATATATAAACCCCCCAGAACCCCTCGATTAGATTCCAGTCTGTAACTCACTCCTGGGTATCTCTTATTTTATATATAAACCACCCCGAGCCCCTCGATTAGATTCCAGTCAGTAACTCACTCCCGGGTATCTGTTATTCTATATATAAATCCACCCAAACCCCTCGATTAGATTCCAGTCTGTAACTCACTCCCGGGTATCTGTTATTCTATATATAAACCACCTGAACCCCACGATTAGATTCCAGTCTGTAACTCACTCCCGGGTATCTGTTCTTCTATATATAAACCACCCCGAAAACCTCGATTAGCTTCCAGTCTGTAACTCACTCCTGGGTATCTGTTATTCTATATATAAACCCCCCCGAACCCCTCGATTAGATTCCAGTCTGTAACTCAGTCCCAGGTATCTGTTATTCTATATATAAACCACCCCGAACCCCTCGATTAGGTTCCAGTCTGTAACTCACTCCCGGTTATCTGTTATTCTATATATAAACGCCCCCGAACCCCTCGATTAGATTCCAGTCTGTAACTCACTCCCGGGTATCTGTTATTGTATATATAAAACACCCGAACCCCTCGATTAGATTCCAGTTTGTAACTAACTGCGTAGCATCTGGTTTTCTAAATCTAAATCTAACCTAAGGCCTCAATTATACTTCAGTCTTGACTCTCTCCCGTTTATCTGTTGTTATAAACCACCCTGAACTCCTCGATAAGATTTCAGTAAGTAACTCACACCCGGGTGTCTCTAATTCTATATATAAACCAACTCGAACCACTCGATTAGATTCCAGTCTGTAACTCACTCCCGAGTATCTGTTATTCTATATATAAACCAACCCAAACCCCTCGATTAGATTCCAGTCTGAAACTCACTCCCGGGTATTTGTTATTCTATATATAAACCACCCCGAACCCCTCGATTAGATTCCAGTCTGTAACTCACTCCCGGGTATCTGTAATTCTATATATAAACCTCCCCGAACCCCTCCATTAGATTGTAGTCTGTAACTCACTCCCGGGTATCTGTTATTCTATATATAAACCCCCCAGCACCCTTCGATTAGATTCCAGTCTGTAACTCACTCCCAGGTATCTGTTATTCTATATATAAACCTCCCCGAGCCCATCCATTAGATTCTAGTCTGTAACTCACTCCCGGGTATCTGTTATTCTATATATAAACCCCCCAGAACCCCTCGATTAGATTCCAGTCTGTAACTCACTCCCGGGTATCTGTTATTCAACATATAAACCTCCCCGAAACGCTCCTTTAGATTCTAGTCTGTAACTCACTCCCGGGTATCTGTTATTCTATATATAAACCCCACCGAAACCCTCGATTAGATTCCAGTCTGTAACTCACTCTCGGGTATCTGTTATTCTATATATAAACGCCCCTGAACCCCTCGAATAGATTCCAGTCTGTAACTCAGTCCCAGGTATCTGTTATTCTATATATAAACCACCCCGAACCCCTCGATTAGATTCCAGTCTGTAACTCACTCCCGGGTATCTGTTATTCTATATATAAATCACCCCAAACCCCTCGATTAGATTCCTGTCTGTAACTCACTCCCGGGTATCTGTTATTCTATATATAAACCACCCCGAACCCCTCGATTAGATTCCAGTCTGTAACTCACTCCCGGGTATCTGTTATTCTATATATAAACCACCCCGAACCCCTCGATTAGATTCCAGTCTGTAACTCACTCCCGGGTATCTGTTATTCTATATATAAACCACCCCGAAAACCTCGATTAGATCCCAGTCTGTAACTCACTCCCGGGTATCTGTTATTCTATATATAAATCCCACCAAAACCCTCGATTAGATTCCAGCCTGTAACTCACTCCGGGGTGTCTGTTATTCTATATATAAATCCCCCCAAACCCCTCGATTAGATTCCAGTCTGTAACTCACTCCTGGGTGTCTGTTATTCTATATATAAACCACCCCGAACCCCTCGATTAGATTCCAGTCTGTAACTCACACCCGGGTATCTGTTGTTCTATATATAAACCACCCCGAAAACCTCGATTAGATTCCAGTCTGTAACTCACACCCGGGTATCTGTTATTCTATATATAAACAAACACAAACTCCTCGATTAGATTCCAGTCCGTAACTCGCACTCGGGTATCTGTTATTCTATATATAAACCCCACCGAATCCCTCGATTAGATTCCAGTCTGTAACTCACTCCCGGGTATCTGTTATTCTATATATAAACCCCACCGAACCCCTCGATTAGATTCCACTCTGTAACTCACATTCGGGTATCTGTTTTTCTATATATAATGCACCTCGAACTCTCCATTAGATTCGAGTCTGTAACTAACCCCTGGGTATCTGTTATGCTATATATAGACCAGCCCAAACCCATCAATTAGGTTCCTGACTGTAACTCACTCCCGGGTATCTGTTATTCTATATATAAACCACCCCGAACACCTCGATTAGATTCCAGTCTGTAACTCACTCCTGGGTATCTCTTATTTTATATATAAACCACCCCGAGCCCCTCGATTAGATTCCAGTCAGTAACTCACTCCCGGGTATCTGTTATTCTATATATAAACCATCCCGACCCCTCGATTAGATTCCAGTCTGTAACTCACTCCCGGGTATCTGTTATTCTATATATAAACCCCCCCGATCCCCTCGATTAGATTCCAGTCTGTAACTCAGTCCCAGGTATCTGTTATTCTATATATAAACCACCCCGAACCCCTCGATTAGATTCCAGTCTGTAACTCACTCCCGGGTATCTGTTATTGTATATATAAAACACCCGAACCCCTCGATTAGATTTCAGTTTGTAACTAACTGCGTAGCATCTGGTTTTCTAAATCTAAATCTAACCTAAGGCCTCAATTATACTTCAGTCTTGACTCTCTCCCGTTTATCTGTTGTTATAAACCACCCTGAACTCCTCGATAAGATTTCAGTAAGTAACTCACACCCGGGTGTCTCTAATTCTATATATAAACCAACTCGAACCACTCGATTAGATTCCAGTCTGTAACTCACTCCCGAGTATCTGTTATTCTATATATAAACCAACCCAAACCCCTCGATTAGATTCCAGTCTGAAACTCACTCCCGGGTATTTGTTATTCTATATATAAACCATCCCAAAACCCTCGATTAGATTCCAGTCTGAAACTCACTGGAATCGAATGGAGGGGTTCGGGGGGGTTTATATACAGAATAACAGATACCCGGGAGTGAGTTACAGACTGGAATCTAATCGAGGGGTTCGGGGTGGTTTATATATATAATAACAGATACCCGGGAGTGAGTTACAGACGGGAATCAAATCGAGGAGCTCGCGGTGGTTTATATACAGAATAACAGATACCCGGGAGTGAGTTACAGACTGGAATCGAATCGAGGGGTTCGGTGGGGTTTATATACAGAATAACAGATACCCGGGAGTGAGTTCCAGACTGGAATCTAATCGAGAGTTTCAGGGTGGTTTATATATAGAATAACAGATACCCGGGAGTGAGTTACAGACTGGAATCAAATCGAGGGGCTCGCGGTGGTTTATATACAGAATAACAGATACCCGGGAGTAAGTTACAGACTGGAATCTAATCAAGCGGTTCGGTACTATTTATATATAAAATAACAAATACCCGGGAGTGATTTACAGACAAGGAGTAAATCGATGGGTTCGTTGTGGATATTCATAGAATAAGAGTTATCTGGGTGTGAATTGCAGACTGGAATCTAATTGAGGGGTTCGGAGTGGTTTACATATAGAATAAAATATACCAGGGAGTGAGTTACAGACTGAGAACTAATCAAGTGGTTCGGGGTGGTTTATTTCTAGAATAACAGATAACCGGGAGTGAGTTACAGACTGGAATCTAATTGAGAGGATCAGGGTTGTTTATATATAGAATAACAGATACCTGGGAGTGAGTTACGGACTGGAATCTAATCGAGGGTTTCGGTAGCATTTATATATAGAATAACAGATATCTGGAAGTGAGTTACAGGCTGGAATCTCATCAAGGGGCTCAGGGGGTTTATATATAGAATTACATATAGAGTTACAGATAGGAAACTATCGAGGATTTTGGGTGGTTTATATGTAGAATAACAGGTACCCGGGAGTGAGTTACAGACTGGAATCTAATCGAGGTGTACGGGGTGGTTTATATATAGAATAACAGTTACCGGCGAGTGAGTTACAGACTGGAATCTAATCAAGGGGTTTGGGTGGTTTACTTATAGAATAACAGATAACCCAGAGCGAGGTACAAACTGGAATCAATTCGAGGGGTTAAGGGTTGTTTAAAATGTTGAATTACACAAAACCAGCAGTGAGTCCAAGACTGGAATCTAATTGAGGGGTTCGGGTTGGTTTATATATAGAATAACAGATAGCCAGGCGTGAGTTACAGACTGCAATCTAATCGAGGGGTTCGGCTGGTTTATATATAGAATAAGAGAAACCGTTGAGTGAGTTACAGACTGGAATCTAATCGAGGGTTTCGGTGGTGTTTATATATAGAATAACAGATACAAGGAAGTGAGTTACAGACTGGAATCAAATCGAGGGGCCTATGTATAAAATAACAGATACTCAAGACGGAGCTACAGACTGGAATATAATCGAGGGGTTCAGGGTGGTTTATATATACAATGACAAGTACCCGGGAGTGAGTTACAGACTGGAATCTAATCGAGGGGTTCGGGGTGGTTCATATGTAGAATAACAGATACCCGGTAGTGAGTTACAGACAGGAATCAAATCGAGGGGTTTGGGATGTTTATATATAGAATAACAGATACCCGGGAGTGAGTTACAGACTGGAATCTAATCGAGTGGTTCGGGATGGTTAATATATAGAATAACAGATACCCGGGAGTGAGTTATAGACTGGAAGCTAATCGAGTGGTTCGGGGTGGTTTATATATAGAATAACAGATACCCGGGAGTGAGTTACAGACTGGAATCTTATCGAGGGGTTCGGGGTTTTTTATATATAGAATAACAGATACCCGGGTGTGAGTTACAGACTGGAATCTAATCGAGGGTTTCGGGGTCGTTTATATATAGAATAACAGACACCCGGGAGTGAGTTACAGACTGGAATCTAATCGAGGGGTTCGGTGTGGTTTATATATAGGATAACAGATACCCGGGAGTGAGTTACAGACTGGAATCTAATCGAGGGGTTTGGGGTGGTTTATATATAGAATAACAGATACCCGGGAGTGAGTTACAGACTGGAATCTAATCGATGGTTTCGAGGTGGTTTATATATAGAATAACAGATACCCAGGAGTGAGTTACTGACTGGAATCTAAATGAGGGGTTCGGGGTGGTTTATATATAGAATAACAGATACCCGGGAGTGAGTTACAGACTGGAATCTAATCGAGGTTTTCGGGGTGGTTTATATATAGAATAACAGATACCTGGGAGTGAGTTACAGGCAGGAATCTAATCGAGGGGTTCGGGGTGGTTTATATATAGAATAACAGATACCCGGGAGTGAGTTACAGACTGGAATCTAATCGAGGGGTTCGGGGTGGTTTATATATAGAATAACAGATACCCGGGAGTGAGTTACTGACTGGAATCTAATCGAGGGATTCGGGGTTTTATATATAGAATAACAGATACCCGGGACTGAATTACAGGCTGGAATCTAATCGAGGGGTTCGCGGTGGTTTATGTATAGAATAACAGATACCCGGGAGTGAGTTACAGACTAGAATCTCATCGAGGAGTATGGAGTGGTTTATTTATAGAATAACAGATACCCGGGAGTGAGTTACAGACTAGAATCTAATCGAGGGGTACGGGGTGGTTTATAGATAGAATAACAGATACCTGGGAGTGAGTTACTGACTGGAATCTAATCATGCGGGACGTGGTGGGTTACATAAAGAATAACAGATACCCGGGGGTTAGTTACAGACAATACAGGAATATAATGGAGAGATCGGGGTGGTGTATATATTGAATAAAAGATACCCGGGAGTGAGTTATAGACTGGAATCAAATCGTGATTTTCGGGGTGGTTTATGTATTGAATAACAGGTAGCCAGGAGTGAGTTACAGACTGGAAACTAATCGAGGGGTTCGGAGTTGTTTATAAATAGAAAAACAGGTACTGGAGATAGAGTTACAGACTGGAATCTAAATGAGGGGGTCTGGGTGGTTTATACATAGAATAAAAGATACCCGGGAGTGAGTTACAGACTGGAATCAAATCGATGGGTTCAGTGGGTTTATATATAGAATAACAGATACCCGGGAGTGAGCTACAGACTGGAATCTAATCAAGGGGTTTGGGGTGGTTTATATATAGAATAACAGATACCCGGGAGTGAGTTACAGACTGGAATCTAATCGAGGGGTTCGGGGTGGTTTATATATAGAATAACAGATACCCAGGAGTGAGGTACAGACTGGAATCTAATCTGGGGATCGGGGTGGTTTATATATGGAATAACAGATACCCGGGAGTGAGTTACAGACAGGAATCTAATCTGGGGATCGGGGTGGTTTATATATGGAATAACAGATACCCGGGAGTGAGTTACAGACTGGAATCTAAATGAGGGGGTCTGGGTGGTTTATACATAGAATAAAAGATACCCGGGAGTGAATTACAGACTGGAATCAAATCGATGGCTTCAGTGGGTTTATATATAGAATAACAGATACCCGGGAGTGAGCTACAGACTGGAATCTAATCAAGGGGTTTGGGGTGGTTTATATATGGAATAACAGATACCCGAGAGTGAGTTACAGACTGGAATCTAATCGAGGGGTTCGGGGTGGTTTGTATATAGAATAACAGATACCCAGGAGTGAGGTACAGACTGGAATCTAATCTGGGGATCGGGGTGGTTTATATATAGAATAACAGATACCCAGGAGTGTGTTACAGACTGGAATCTAATCTGCGGATCGGGGTGGTTTATATATGGAATAACAGATACCCGGGAGTTCGTTACAGACTGGAATCTTATCGAGGGTTTCGCGGTGTTTATATATAGAATAACAGATACCCGGGAGTGAGTTACAGACTGGAATCTAATGGAGGGGTTCAGCTTGTACATATATAGAATAATACATAAAGGGGTGTGTGTTACCGTCTGGAATCTAATCAAGGGAGTCAGGGAGGTTTATATATAGAATAACAGAGACCCGGGAGTGAGTTACAGACTGGAATCTAATCGAGGGGTTCGGGGTGGTTTATATATAGAATAACAGATACCCGGGAGGGAGTTAAACACTGAAATCTAATCGAGGGTTTCAGGTTGGTTTATATAGAGAATAACAGATGTCGGGGAGTGATTTACAGACTGGAATCAAATCGAGGGTGTTGGGGTGGTTCATATATATAATAACTGTTACCCAGGAGTGAGTTACTGGCTGCAATCTAATTGAGGGTTTCGGGAAGTTTTATATGCAGAATAACAGATGCTGGAGATTGAGTTAGAGACTCGAATCGGGGTTTATATATAAAATAACAGATACCCGGGAGAGGGTTACAGACTGGAATCTATTCGAGGGTTTCTGTGGGGTTTATGTAAAGAATTACAGATATCCGGGAGTCAGTTACAGACTGGAAGCTAATGGAGAGTTCGCGGTGATTTATATATTGAATAACAGATACCCGGGAGTGAGTTACAGACAGGAATCTAATCTGTGGTTCGGGGTGGTTTATATATAGAACAGAAACCCAGGAGTAAGTTACAGGCAGGAATCTAACCATGCGTTTTGGGTGGTATATATGTAGAATAAAAGATTCCCGGGAGTTAGTTGCATACTGGAATGTAATCGAGATGTTTGGGGTGGTTTATATATAGAATAACAGATACCCGGGAGTGAGTTACAGTCTGGAATCTAATCAAGGGAGTCGGGGTGGTTTATATATAGAATAACAGATACATGGGAGTGAGTTACAGACTGGAATCTAATCGAGGGGTTCGGGGTGGTTTATATATAGAATAACAGATACATGGGAGTGAGTTACAGACTGGAATCTAATCGAGGGGTTCGGGGTGGTTTATATATAGAATAACAGATACCCGGGAGGGAGTTACACTCTGGAATCTAATCAAGGGAGTCGGGGTGGTTTATATATAGAATAACAGATACATGGGAGTGAGTTACAGACTGGAATCTAATCGAGGGGTTCGGGGTGGTTTATATATAGAATAACAGATACATGGGAGTGAGTTACAGACTGGAATCTAATCGAGGGGTTCAGGATGGTTTATATAGAGAATAACAGATGTCGGGGAGTGAGTTACAGACTGGAATCTAAATCGATGGTTTCGGGGTGATTTAGAAATATAATAACAGATACCCGGGAGTGAGTTACTGGATGGAATCTAATTGAAGGGTTCGGGAAGTTTTATATGCTGAATAACAGATCCCGGAGATTGAGTTAGAGACTCGAATCTAATCGAGGGTTCGTGGTGTTTATATATAAAATAACAGATATCCGGGAGAGGGTTACAGACTGGAATCTAATCGAGGGTTTCGGTGGGGTTTATGTATAGAATTACATATATCTGGGAGTCAGTTATAGACTGGAAGCTAATCGAGGGGTTCGGGGTTGATTATATATAGACTAACAGATACCCGGGATTGAGTTACAGTCTGGAGTCTATCCGAGGTGCTTCGGGGTGGTTTATATAGTGAAAAAGAGGTAAGCATGAGGGAGTTATAGATTAGAATCTAATCGAGGTGTTTGGGGTGGTTTATATAGAGAATAACAGATATCCGGGATGTGTTACAGACTGGAATCTAATCAAGGAGTTCGCGGTGATTTATATATAGAATAACAGATACCCGGGAGTGAGTTGCAGACTGGAATCTAATCGAGGGGTTTGGGGTGGTTTATATATAGAATAACAGATACTGGGAGTAAGTTAGAGGCTAGAATCTAATCGAGGGGTGCGGGATAGTTTTTATGTAGAACAACAGATACTGGGAGTGAGTTATTGACTGGAAGCTAATCGAGGGGTTCGGGATGGTTTATATATAGAATAACAGATACCCGGGAGTGATTTACAGACTGGAATCTAATCGAGGGGTTCGGGGTGGTTTATATATAGAATAACAGATACCCGGGAGTGAGTTACAGACTGGAATCTAATCGAGGGGTTCGGGGTGGTTTATATATAGAATAACAGATGCATGGGAGTGAGTTACAGACTGGAATCTAATCGAGGTTCTCCGGCTGGTTTATATATAGAATAACAGATACCCGGGATTGAGTTACAGACTGGAATCTAATCGAGGGGTTCGGAGTGGTTTATATATAGAATAACAGATACCCGGGATTGAGTTACAGACTGGAATCTAATCAAGGGGTTCGGAGTGGTTTATATATAGAATAACAGTTACCCGGGAGTGAGTTACAGACTGGAATCTAATCGAGGGGTTCGGGGAGGTTTATATATAGAATAACAGATGCATGGGAGTGAGTTACAGACTGGAATCTAATCGAGGGGTTCGGAGTGGTTTATATATAGATTAACAGATACCCGGGAGTGAGTTACTGACTGGAATCTAATCGAGGGTTTCGGGGTGGTTTATATATAGAATAACAGATACCCGGGAGTGAGTTACAGACTGGAATCTAATTGAGAGTTTGGGGAGGTTTATATATAGAATAGAAGATACCCGGGATTGAGTTACAGACTGGAATCTAATCGAGAGTTTGGGGAGGTTTATATTTGGAATAGAAGATACCCGGGATTGAGTTACAGACTGGAATCTAATAGAGAGTTTGGGGAGGTTTATATTTGGAATAGAAGATACCCGGGATTGAGTTACAGACTGGAATCTAATCGAGAGTTTGGGGAGGTTTATATTTGGAATAGAAGATACCCGGGATTGAGTTACAGACTGGAATCTAATCGAGAGTTTGGGGAGGTTTATATTTGGAATAGAAGATACCCGGGATTGAGTTACAGACTGGAATCTAATCGAGGGGTTCGGGGTGGTTTATATATAGAATAACAGATACCCGGGAGTGAGTTACAGACTGGAATCTAATCGAGGGGTTCGGGGTGGTTTATATATAGAATAACAGATACCCGGGAGTGAGTTACAGACTGGAATCTAATTGAGGGGTTCGGGGTGGTTTATATATAGAATAACAGATACCCGGGAGTGAGTTACAGACTGGAATCTAATTGAGGGGTTCTGGGTGGGAGTCTGTAACTCACTCCCAGGTATCTGTTATTCTATTAATAAACCCCCCCGAACCCCTCGATTAGATTCCACTCTGTAACTCACTCCCGGGTATCTGTTATTCTATATATAAACAAACCCGAAACCCTCGATTAGATTCCAGTCTGTAACTCACTCCCGGATATCTGTTATTCTATATATAAACATCCCAAACCCCTCGATTAGATTCCAGTCTGTAACTCACTCCCGGGTATCTGTTATTCTATATATAAACCACCCCGAAAACCTCGATTAGATTCCAGTCTGTTACTCAATCCCGGGTATCTGTTATTCTATATATAAACCACCCCGAGCTCCTCGATTAGATTCCTGTCTGTAACTAACTCCCGGGTATCTGTTATTCTATATATAAACCACGCCGAACCCTCGAGTGGATTCCAGTCTGTAACTCACTCCTGGGTATCTGTTATTCTATATATAAACCACCCCGAACCCCTTGATTAGATTCCAGACTGTAACTCACTACCGGGTATCTGTTATTTTACATATAAACCACCCCGAACCCTTCGAGGGGATTCCAGTCTGTAACTCACTCCCGGGTATATGTTATTATATATATAAACCACCGCAAACTCCTCCATTATATTCCAGTCTGTAACTCACTCCCGGGTATCTGTTATTCTATACATAAACCACCCCGAAAACCTCGATTAGATTCCAGTCTGTAACTCAATCCCGGGTATCTGTTATTCTATCTATAAACCACCCCGAGCCCTCGAGTGGATTCCAGTCTGTAACTCACTCCTGGGTATCTGTTATTCTATATATAAACCACCCCGAACCCCTCGATTAGATTCCAGTCTGTAACTCACTCCTGGGTATCTGTTATTCTATATATAAACCACCCCGAAACCCTCGATTAGATTCCTGTCAGTATCTTACTCCCTGGTATCTGTTATTCAATACATTAATCACCCCGAAACCCTCGATTTAGATTGCAGTCTGTAAATCATTCCCAGCTATCTGTTATTCTACATATAAAAACCCCAAATCCATCGATTAGATTCCACTCTGTAAATCACTCCCCGGTATTTGTTAATCTATATATAAACCACCCCGAACCACTCGGTTAGCTTCCAGTCTATAACTCACTCCCGTGTATCTGTTATTCTATATTGAAACCACCCCGAACCCCTCGATTAGATTCCAGACTGTAACTCACTCCCGGGTATCTGTTATTGTCTATATAAACCCCCCCGAAAACCTCGATTAGATTCCAGTCTGTAACTCACTCCCGGGTATCTTCTATTCTATATATAAACCTCCCCGAACTCTCAATTAGATTCCAGTCTGTAACTCAATCCCGGGTATCTTCTATTCCAAATATAAACCTCCCCAAACTCTCAATTAGATTCCAGTCTGTAACTCAATCCCGGGTATCTTCTATTCTATATATAAACCACTCCGAACCCCTCGATTAGATTCCAGTCTGTAACTCAATCCCAGGTATCTGTTATTCTATATATAAACCTCCCCGAACCCCTCGATTAGATTCCAGTCTGTAACTCACTCCCGGATATCTGTAATTCTTTACATAAACCCCACAGAAACCCTCGATTAGATTCCAGTCTGTAACCCTCTCCCGGATATCTGTTATTTTATATATAAACCCCGAACCCTCGATTAGATTCGAGTCTCTAACTCAATCTCCAGCATCTGTTATTCTGCATATAAAACTTCCCGAAACCCTCAATTAGATTGCAGCCAGTAACTCACTCCTGGGTAACAGTTATTATATATATGAACCACCCCAACACCCTCGATTTGATTCCAGTCTATAAATCACTCCCCGGCAGTGTTATTCTCTATATAAACCATCCTGAAACCCTCGATTAGATTCCAGTCTGTAACTCACTCCCGGGTATCTGTTATTCTATATATAAACCACCTCGAACCCCTCGATTAGATTCCAGTCTGTAACTCACTCCTGGGTATCTGTTATTCCATATATAAACCACCCCAAACCCCTTGATTAGATTCCAGTCTGTAGCTCACTCCCGGGTATCTGTTATTCTATATATAAACCCACTGAACCCATCGATTTGATTCCAGTCTGTAACTCACTCCCGGGTATCTTTTATTCTATGTATAAACCACCCAGACCCCCTCATTTAGATTCCAGTCTGTAACTCTATCTCCAGTACCTGTTTTTCTATTTATAAACAACTCCGAACCCCTCGATTAGTTTCCAGTCTGTAACTCACTCCTGGCTACCTGTTATTCAATACATAAACCACCCCGAAAATCACGATTTGATTCCAGTCTATAACTCACTCCCGGGTATCTTTTATTCAATATATACACCACCCCGATCTCTCCATTATATTCCTGTATTGTCTGTAACTAACCCCCGGGTATCTGTTATTCTTTATGTAACCCACCACGTCCCGCATGATTAGATTCCAGTCAGTAACTCACTCCCAGGTATCTGTTATTCTATATATAAACCACCCCGTACCCCTCGATTAGATTCTAGTCTGTAACTCACTCCCAGGTATCTGTTATTCTATAAATAAACCACTCCATACTCCTCGATGAGATTCTAGTCTGTAACTCACTCCCGGGTATCTGTTATTCTATACATAAACCACCGCGAACCCCTCGATTAGATTCCAGCCTGTAATTCAGTCCCGGGTATCTGTTATTCTATATATAAAACCCCGAATCCCTCGATTAGATTCCAGTCAGTAACTCACTCCCGGGTATCTGTTATTCTATATATAAACCACCCCGAACCCCTCGATTAGATTCCAGTCTGTAACTCACTCCCGGGTATCTGTTATTCTATATATAAACCACCCCGAAACCCTCGATTAGATTCCTGCCTGTAACTCACTCCCAGGTATCTGTTATTCTATATATAAACCACCCCGAAAACCTCGATTAGATTCCAGTCTGTAACTCAGTCCCGGTATCTGTTATTCTATATATAAACCACCCCAAACCCCTCATTTAGATTCCAGTCAGTAACTCACTCCTGGGTATCTGTTATTCTATATATAAACCACCTCGAAACCATCGATTAGATTCCAGTCTGTAACTCACTCCCGGGTATCTGTTATTCTATATATAAACCACCCCAAACCCCTCGATTAGATTCCAGTCTGTAACTCACTCCCGGGTATCTGTTATCCTATATATAAACCACACCGAACCCCTCGATTAGATTCCAGTCTGTAACTCACTCGTGGGCATCTGTTATTCTATATATAAACCACCCCGAACCCCTCGATTAGATTCCAGTCAGTAACTCACTCCCGGGTATCTGTTATTCTATATATAAACGACCCCGAAACCCTCGATTAGATTCCAGTCTGTAACTCACTCCTGGGTATCTGTTATTCTATATATAAAAAACCCCGAACCCCTCGATAAGATTCCAGTCTGTAACTCACTCCCGGGTATCTGTTATTCTATATATAAACCACCCCGAACCACTCGATTAGCTTCCAGTCTATAACTCACTCCCGGGTATCTGTTATTCTATATATTAACCATCCCGAACCACTCGATTAGATTCCAGTCTGTAACTCACTCCCGGGTATCTGTTATTCTATATATAAACATCCCAAACCCCTCGATTTGATTCCTGTCTGTAACTCACTACCGGGTATCTGTTATTCTACATATGAACCACCCCGAACCCCTCGATTAGATTCCAGTCTGTAACTCACTCCCGGGTACTTGTCATTGTATATATAAACCACCCTGAACCCCTCGATTATATTCCAGTCTGTAGCTCCGTCTTGAGTATCTGTTATTTTATACATAGGCCCCTCGATTTGATTCCAGTCTGTAACTCACTTCCTTGTATCTGTTATTCTATATATAAACACCACCGAAACCCTCGATTAGATTCCAGTCTGTAACTCACTCAACGGTTTCTCTTATTCTATATATAAACCAGCCGAACCCCTCGATTAGATTGCAGTCTGTAACTCACGCCTGGCTATCTGTTATTCTATATATAAACCAACCCGAACCCCTCAATTAGATTCCAGTCTTGGACTCACTGCTGGTTTTGTGTAATTCAACATTTTAAACAACCCTTAACCCCTCGAATTGATTCCAGTTTGTACCTCGCTCTGGGTTATCTGTTATTCTATAAGTAAACCACCCAAACCCCTTGATTAGATTCCAGTCTGTAACTCACTCGCCGGTAACTGTTATTCTATATATAAACCACCCCGTACACCTCGAGTAGATTCTAGTCTGTAACTCACTCCCGGGTACCTGTTATTCTACATATAAACCACCCAAAATCCTCGATAGTTTCCTATCTGTAACTCTATATGTAATTCTATATATAAACCCCCTGAGCCCCTTGATGAGATTCCAGCCTGTAACTCACTTCCAGATATCTGTTATTCTATATATAAATACTACCGAAACCCTCGATTAGATTCCAGTCTGTAACTCACTCCCGGGTATCTGTTATTCTATATATAAATACTACCGAAACCCTCGTTTAGATTCCAGTCCGTAACTCACTCCCGGGTATCATGTTATTCTATATATAAACAACCCTGATCCTCTCGATTAGATTCCAGTCTGTAACTCACTCCCGGTTATCTGTTATTCTAGAAATAAACCACCCCGAACCACTTGATTAGTTCTCAGTCTGTAACTCACTCCCTGGTATATTTTATTCTATATGTAAACCACTCCGAACCCCTCAATTAGATTCCAGTCTGCAATTCACACCCAGATAACTCTTATTCTATGAATATCCACAACGAACCCATCGATTTACTCCTTGACTGTAAATCACTCCCGGGTATTTGTTATTTTATATATAAATAGTACCGAACCGCTTGATTAGATTCCAGTCTGTAACTTACTCCCGGGTATCTGTTATTCTGTATATAAACCACCGCGAGCCCCTCGATTTGATTCCAGTCTGTAACTCACTCCCGGGTATCTGTTATTCTATATATAAACCACCCTGAAACTCTCGATTAGATTCCAGTCTGGAACTCACTCCCGGGTATCTGTTATTCTGTATATAAACCCCACCGAACCCCTCGATTCGATTCCAGTCTGTAACTCACTCCCGGGTATCTGTTATTCTGTATATAAACCACCGCGAGCTCCTCGATTTGATTCCCGTCTGTAACTCACTCCCGGGTATCTGTTATTATATATATAAACCACCCCGAACCCCTCGATTAGATTCCAGTCTGTAACTCACTCCCGGGTATCTGTTATTCTGTATATAAACCCCCCCGAACCCCTCCATTCGATTCCAGTCTGTAACTCACTCCCAGGTATCTGTTATTCTATTAATAAACCCCCCCGAACCCCTCGATTAGATTCCACTCTGTAACTCACTCCCGGGTATCTGTTATTCTATATATAAACAAACCCGAAACCCTCGATTAGATTCCAGTCTGTAACTCACTCCCGGATATCTGTTATTCTATATATAAACATCCCAAACCCCTCGATTAGATTCCAGTCTGTAACTCACTCCCGGGTATCTGTTATTCTATATATAAACCACCCCGAAAACCTCGATTAGATTCCAGTCTGTTACTCAATCCCGGGTATCTGTTATTCTATATATAAACCACCCCGAGCTCCTCGATTAGATTCCTGTCTGTAACTAACTCCCGGGTATCTGTTATTCTATATATAAGCACCCCAAACCCCTCGATTAGATTCCAGTCTGTAACTCACTCCCGGGTATCTGTTATTCTATATATAAACCACCCCGAACCCTCGAGTGGATTCCAGTCTGTAACTCACTCCTGGGTATCTGTTATTCTATATATAAACCACCCCGAACCCCTTGATTAGATTCCAGACTGTAACTCACTACCGGGTATCTGTTATTTTACATATAAACCACCCCGAACCCTTCGAGGGGATTCCAGTCTGTAACTCACTCCCGGGTATATGTTATTATATATATAAACCACCGCAAACTCCTCCATTATATTCCAGTCTGTAACTCACTCCCGGGTATCTGTTATTCTATACATAAACCACCCCGAAAACCTCGATTAGATTCCAGTCTGTAACTCAATCCCGGGTATCTGTTATTCTATATATAAACCACCCCGAGCCCTCGAGTGGATTCCAGTCTGTAACTCACTCCTGGGTATCTGTTATTCTATATATAAACCACCCCGAACCCCTCGATTAGATTCCAGTCTGTAACTCACTCCTGGGTATCTGTTATTCTATATATAAACCACCCCGAACCACTCGATTAGCTTCCAGTCTATAACTCACTCCCGGGTATCTGTTATTCTATATATTAACCATCCCGAACCACTCGATTAGATTCCAGTCTGTAACTCACTCCCGGGTATCTGTTATTCTATATATAAACATCCCAAACCCCTCGATTTGATTCCTGTCTGTAACTCACTACCGGGTATCTGTTATTCTACATATGAACCACCCCGAACCCCTCGATTAGATTCCAGTCTGTAACTCACTCCCGGGTACTTGTCATTGTATATATAAACCACCCTGAACCCCTCGATTATATTCCAGTCTGTAGCTCCATCTTGAGTATCTGTTATTTTATACATAGGCCCCTCGATTTGATTCCAGTCTGTAACTCACTTCCTTGTATCTGTTATTCTATATATAAACACCACCGAAACCCTCGATTAGATTCCAGTCTGTAACTCACTCAACGGTTTCTCTTATTCTATATATAAACCAGCCGAACCCCTCGATTAGATTGCAGTCTGTAACTCACGCCTGGCTATCTGTTATTCTATATATAAACCAACCCGAACCCCTCAATTAGATTCCAGTCTTGGACTCACTGCTGGAATTGTGTAATTCAACATTTTAAACAACCCTTAACCCCTCGAATTGATTCCAGTTTGTACCTCGCTCTGGGTTATCTGTTATTCTATAAGTAAACCACCCAAACCCCTTGATTAGATTCCAGTCTGTAACTCACTCGCCGGTAACTGTTATTCTATATATAAACCACCCCGTACACCTCGAGTAGATTCTAGTCTGTAACTCACTCCCGGGTACCTGTTATTCTACATATAAACCACCCAAAATCCTCGATAGTTTCCTATCTGTAACTCTATATGTAATTCTATATATAAACCCCCTGAGCCCCTTGATGAGATTCCAGCCTGTAACTCACTTCCAGATATCTGTTATTCTATATATAAATGCTACCGAAACCCTCGATTAGATTCCAGTCCGTAACTCACTCCCGGGTATCATGTTATTCTATATATAAACAACCCTGATCCTCTCAATTAGATTCCAGTCTGTAACTCACTCCCGGTTATCTGTTATTCTAGAAATAAACCACCCCGAACCACTTGATTAGTTCTCAGTCTGTAACTCACTCCCTGGTATATTTTATTCTATATGTAAACAACTCCGAACCCCTCAATTAGATTCCAGTCTGCAATTCACACCCAGATAACTCTTATTCTATGAATATCCACAACGAACCCATCGATTTAGTCCTTGACTGTAAATCACTCCCGGGTATTTGTTATTTTATATATAAATAGTACCGAACCGCTTGATTAGATTCCAGTCTGTAACTTACTCCCGGGTATCTGTTATTCTATATATAAACCACCGCGAGCCCCTCGATTTGATTCCAGTCTGTAACTCACTCCCGGGTATCTGTTATTCTATATATAAACCACCCTGAAACTCTCGATTAGATTCCAGTCTGGAACTCACTCCCGGGTATCTGTTATTCTGTATATAAACCCCACCGAACCCCTCGATTCGATTCCAGTCTGTAACTCACTCCCGGGTATCTGTTATTCTGTATATAAACCACCGCGAGCTCCTCGATTTGATTCCCGTCTGTAACTCACTCCCGGGTATCTGTTATTATATATATAAACCACCCCGAACCCCTCGATTAGATTCCAGTCTGCAACTCACTCCCGGGTATCTGTTATTCTGTATATAAACCCCCCCGAACCCCTCCATTCGATTCCAGTCTGTAACTCACTCCCAGGTATCTGTTATTCTATTAATAAACCCCCCGGAACCCCTCGATTAGATTCCACTCTGTAACTCACTCCCGGGTATCTGTTATTCTATATATAAACAAACCCGAAACCCTCGATTAGATTCCAGTCTGTAACTCACTCCCGGATATCTGTTATTCTATATATAAATATCCCAAACCCCTCGATTAGATTCCAGTCTGTAACTCACTCCCGGGTATCTGTTATTCTATATATAAACCACCCCGAAAACCTCGATTAGATTCCAGTCTGTTACTCAATCCCGGGTATCTGTTATTCTATATATAAACCACCCCGAGCTCCTCGATTAGATTCCTGTCTGTAACTAACTCCCGGGTATCTGTTATTCTATATATAAAGCACCCCAAACCCCTCGATTAGATTCCAGTCTGTAACTCCCTCCCGGGTATCTGTTATTCTATATATAAACCACCCCGAACCCCTCGATTAGTTTCCAGTCCATAACTCACTCCCGGGTCTCTGTTATTCTATATATAAACCTCCCTGACTCCCTTGATTAGATTCCAGACGGTAACACACACCCCTTTATGTATTATTCTATATATGTACAAGCTGAACCCCTCCATTAGATTCCAGTCTGTAACTCACTCCCGGGTATCTGCTATTCTATATATAAACACCGCGAAACCCTCGATAAGATTCCAGTCTGTAACTAACTCCCGGGTATCTGTTATTCCATATATAAACCACCCCGATCCCCAGATTAGATTCCTGTCTGTAACTCACTCCCGGGTATCTGTTATTCCATATATAAACCACCCCGATCCCCAGATTAGATTCCAGTCTGTACCTCACTCCTGGGTATCTGTTATTCTATATATAAACCACCCCGAACGCCTCGATTAGATTCCAGTCTGTAACTCACTCTCGGGTATCTGTTATTCTATATATAAACCCACTGAACCCATCGATTTGATTCCAGTCTGTAACTCACTCCCGGGTATCTTTTATTCTATGTATAAACCACCCAGACCCCCTCATTTAGATTCCAGTCTGTAACTCTATCTCCAGTACCTGTTTTTCTATTTATAAACAACTCCGAACCCCTCGATTAGTTTCCAGTCTGTAACTCACTCCTGGCTACCTGTTATTCAATACATAAACCACCCCGAAAATCACGATTTGATTCCAGTCTATAACTCACTCCCGGGTATCTTTTATTCAATATATACACCACCCCGATCTCTCCATTATATTCCTGTATTGTCTGTAACTAACCCCCGGGTATCTGTTATTCTTTATGTAACCCACCACGTCCCGCATGATTAGATTCCAGTCAGTAACTCACTCCCAGGTATCTGTTATTCTATATATAAACCACCCCGTACCCCTCGATTAGATTCTAGTCTGTAACTCACTCCCGGGTATCTGTTATTCTATAAATAAACCACTCCATACTCCTCGATGAGATTCTAGTCTGTAACTCACTCCCGGGTATCTGTTATTCTATACATAAACCACCGCGAACCCCTCGATTATATTCCAGCCTGTAATTCAGTCCCGGGTATCTGTTATTCTATATATAAACCACCTCGAAAACCTCGATTAGATTCCAGTCTGTAACTCAGTCCCGGTATCTGTTATTCTATATATAAAACCCTGAATCCTTCGATTAGATTCCAGTCTGTAACTCACTCCCGGGTATCTGTTATTCTATATATAAACCCACCCGAACCACTCGATTAGATTCCAGTCTGTAACTCACTCCCGGGTATCTGTTATTCTATATATAAACCACCCCGAAAACCTCGATTAGATTCCAGTCAGTAACTCACTCCCGGGTATCTGTTATTCTATATATAAACCACCCCGAAAACCTCGATTAGATTCCAGTCAGTAACTCACTCTCGGGTATCTGTTATTCCATATATAAACCCACTGAACCCATCGATTTGATTCCAGTCTGGAACTCACTCCTGGGTATCTGTTATTCTATATATAAACCACCCCGAACCCCTCGATTAGATTCCAGTCTGTAACACACTCCCGGGTATCTGTTATTCTATATATAAACCACCCCGAACCCCTCGATTAGATTCCAGTCTGTAACTCACTCCCGGGTATCTGTTATTCCATATATAAACCACCCCGAACCCCTCGATTAGATTCCAGTCTGTAGCTCACTCCCGGGTATCTGTTATTCTATATATAAACCCACTGAACCCATCGATTTGATTCCAGTCTGTAACTCACTCCCGGGTATCTTTTATTCTATGTATAAACCACCCAGACCCCCTCATTTAGATTCCAGTCTGTAACTCTATCTCCAGTACCTGTTTTTCTATTTATAAACAACTCCGAACCCCTCGATTAGTTTCCAGTCTGTAACTCACTCCTGGCTACCTGTTATTCAATACATAAACCACCCCGAACATCACGATTTGATTCCAGTCTATAACTCACTCCCGGGTATCTTTTATTCAATATATACACCACCCCGATCTCTCCATTATATTCCTGTATTGTCTGTAACTAACCCCCGGGTATCTGTTATTCTTTATGTAACCCACCACGTCCCGCATGATTAGATTCCAGTCAGTAACTCACTCCCAGGTATCTGTTATTCTATATATAAACCACCCCGTACCCCTCGATTAGATTCTAGTCTGTAACTCACTCCCGGGTATCTGTTATTCTATAAATAAACCACTCCATACTCCTCGATGAGATTCTAGTCTGTAACTCACTCCCGGGTATCTGTTATTCTATACATAAACAACCGCGAACCCCTCGATTAGATTCCAGCCTGTAATTCAGTCCCGGGTATCTGTTATTCTATATATAAACCATCCCGAAAACCTCGATTAGATTCCAGTCTGTAACTCAGTCCCGGTATCTGTTATTCTATATATAAAACCCTGAATCCTTCGATTAGATTCCAGTCTGTAACTCACTCCCGGGTATCTGTTATTCTATATATAAACCCACCCGAACCACTCGATTAGATTCCAGTCTGTAACTCACTCCCGGGTATCTGTTATTCTATATATAAACCACCCCGAAAACCTCGATTAGATTCCAGTCTGTAACTCAGTCCCGGTATCTGTTATTCTATATATAAACCACCCCAAACCCCTCGATTAGATTCCAGTCTGTAAATCACTCCCGGGTATCTGGTATTCTATACATAATCCACCCCGAAAACCTCGATTAGATTCCAGTCAGTAACTCACTCCCGGGTATCTGTTATTCTATATATAAACCACCTCGAAACCATCGATTAGATTCCAGTCTGTAACTCACTCCCGATTATCTGTTATTCTATATATAAACCACCCCAAACCCCTCGATTAGATTCCAGTCTGTAACTCACTCCCGGGTATCTGTTATTCTATACATAATCCACCCCGAAAACCTCGATTAGATTCCAGTCAGTAACTCACTCCCGGGTATCTGTTATCCTATATATAAACCACCCCGAACCCCTCGATTAGATTCCAGTCAGTAACTCACTCCTGGGTATCTGTTATTCTATATATAAAAAACCCCGAACCCCTCGATAAGATTCCAGTCTGTAACTCACTCCCGGGTATCTGTTATTCTATATATAAACCACCCCGAACCACTCGATTAGCTTCCAGTCTATAACTCACTCCCGGGTATCTGTTATTCTATATATAAACCATCCCGAACCACTCGATTAGATTCCAGTCTGTAACTCACTACCGGGTATCTGTTATTCTACATATGAACCACCCCGAACCCCTCGATTAGATTCCAGTCTGTAACTCACTCCCGGGTACTTGTCATTGTATATATAAACCACCCTGAACCCCTCGATTATATTCCAGTCTGTAGCTCCGTCTTGAGTATCTGTTATTTTATACATAGGCCCCTCGATTTGATTCCAGTCTGTAACTCACTTCCTTGTATCTGTTATTCTATATATAAACACCACCGAAACCCTCGATTAGATTCCAGTCTGTAACTCACTCAACGGTTTCTCTTATTCTATATATAAACCAGCCGAACCCCTCGATTAGATTGCAGTCTGTAACTCACGCCTGGCTATCTGTTATTCTATATATAAACCAACCCGAACCCCTCAATTAGATTCCAGTCTTGGACTCACTGCTGGTTTTGTGTAATTCAACATTTTAAACAACCCTTAACCCCTCGAATTGATTCCAGTTTGTACCTCGCTCTGGGTTATCTGTTATTCTATAAGTAAACCACCCCGTACACCTCGAGTAGTTTCCAGTCTGTAACTCACTCCCGGGTACCTGTTATTCTACATATAAACCACCCAAAATCCTCGATAGTTTCCTATCTGTAACTCTATATGTAATTCTATATATAAACCCCCTGAGACCCTTGATTAGATTCCAGCCTGTAACTCACTTCCAGATATCTGTTATTCTATATATAAATACTACCGAAACCCTCGATTAGATTCCAGTCTGTAACTCACTCCCAGGTATCTGTTATTCTATATATAAACACCCTAAACCCCTTGATTAGATTCCAGTCCGTAACTCACTCCCGGGTATCATGTTATTCTATATATAAACCAACCTGATCCTCTCAATTAGATTCCAGTCTGTAACTCACTCCCGGTTATCTGTTATTCTAGAAATAAACCACCCCGAACCACTTGATTAGTTCTCAGTCTGTAACTCACTCCCTGGTATATTTTATTCTATATGTAAACCACTCCGAACCCCTCAATTAGATTCCAGTCTGCAACTCACACCCAGATAACTCTTATTCTATGAATATCCACAACGAACCCATCGATTTACTCCTTGTCTGTAAATCACTCCCGGGTATTTGTTATTTTATATATAAATAGTACCGAACCGCTTGATTAGATTCCAGTCTGTAACTTACTCCCGGGTATCTGTTATTCTATATATAAACCACCCCGAACCCCTCAATTAGATTCCAGTCTGTAACTCACTCCCGGCTATCTGTTATTCTGTATATAAACCACCGCGAGCCCCTCGATTTGATTCCAGTCTGTAACTCACTCCCGGGTGTCTGTTATTCTATATATAAACCACCCTGAAACTCTCGATTAGATTCCAGTCTGGAACTCACTCCCGGGTATCTGTTATTCTGTATATAAACCCCACCGAACCCCTCGATTCGTTTCCAGTCTGTAACTCACTCCCGGGTATCTGTTATTCTGTATATAAACCACCGCGAGCTCCTCGATTTGATTCCCGTCTGTAACTCACTCCCGGGTATCTGTTATTATATATATAAACCACCCCGAACCCCTCGATTAGATTCCAGTCTGTAACTCACTCCCGGGTATCTGTTATTCTGTATATAAACCCCCCCGAACCCCTCCATTCGATTCCAGTCTGTAACTCACTCCCAGGCATCTGTTATTCTATTAATAAACCCCCCCGAAAGCATCGAATAGATTCCACTCTGTAACTCACTCCCGGGTATCTGTTATTCTATATATAAACAAACCCGAACCCCTCGATTAGATTCCAGTCTGTAACTCACTCCCGGGTATCTGTTATTCTATATATAAACCACCCCGAAAACCTCGATTAGATTCCAGTCTGTTACTCAATCCCGGGTATCTGTTATTCTATATACAAACCATCCCGAAAACCTCGATTCGATTCCAGTCTGTAACTCAATCCCGAGTATCTGTTATTCTATATATAAACCACACCAAACCCCTCGATTAGATTCCTGTCTGTAACTCACTCCCGGGTATCTGTTATTCTATATATAAAGCACCCCAAACTCCTCGATTTGATTCCAGTCTGTAACTCACTCCCGGGTATCTGTTATTCTATACATAAACCACCCCGAAAACATCGATTAGATTCCAGTCAGTAACTCACTCCCGGGTATCTGTTATTCTATATATAAACCCCCCCGAAACCCTTGATTAGATTCCAGACTGTAACTCAATCCCGGGTATCTGTTATTCAATATATAAACCACCCCGAACCCTCGAGTGGATTCCAGTCTGTAACTCACTCCTGGGTATCTGTTATTCTATATATAAACCACCTCAAACCCCTTGATTAGATTCCAGACTGTAACTCACTACCGGGTATCTGTTATTTTACATATCAACCACCCCGAACCCTTCGAGGGGATTCCAGTCTGTAACTCACTCCCAGGTATATGTTATTATATATATAAACCACCGCAAACTCCTCCATTATATTCCAGTCTGTAACTCACTCCCGGGTATCTGTTATTCTATACATAAACCACCCCGAAAACCTCGATTAGATTCCAGTCTGTAACTCAATCCCGGGTATCTGTTATTCTATATATAAACCACCCCGAGCCCTCGAGTGGATTCCAGTCTGTAACTCACTCCTGGGTATCTGTTATTCTATATATAAGCCACCCCGAACCCCTCGATTAGATTCCAGTCTGTAACTCACTCCTGGGTATCTGTTATTCTATATATAAACCACCCCGAACCCCTCGATTAGATTCCTGTCAGTATCTCACTCCCTGGTATCTGTTATTCAATACATTAATCACCCCGAAATCCTCGATTTAGATTGCAGTCTGTAAATCATTCCCAGCTATCTGTTATTCTACATATAAAAACCCCAAATCCATCGATTAGATTCCAGTCTGTAATTCACTCCCCGGTATTTGTTAATCTATATATAAACCACCCCGAACCACTCGATTAGCTTCCAGTCTATAACTCACTCCCGGGTATCTGTTATTCTATATTGAAACCACCCCGAACCCCTCGATTAGATTCCAGACTGTAACTCACTCCCGGGTATCAGTTATTGTATATATAAACCCCCCCGAAAACCTCGATTAGATTCCAGTCTGTTACTCAATCCCGAGTATCTGTTATTCTATATATAAACCACCCCAAACCCCTCGATTAGATTCCAGTCTGTAACTCACTCCCGGGTGTCTGTTATTCTATATATAAACCACCCCGAACCCCTCGATTAGATTCCAGTCTGTAACTCACACCCGGGTATCTGTTAATCTATATATATTCCCACCCAGAACCCCTCAATTAGATTCCAGTCTGTAACTCACTCCCGGGTATCTGTTATTCTATATATAAACAACCCCGAACCCCTCGATTAGATTCCAGTCTGTAACTCACTCCCGGGCATCTGTTATTCTATATATAAAAAATCCCGATCCCCTTGATTAGATTCCAGTCTCTAACTCACTCCCGGGTACCTGTTATTCTATGTATAAACCACCCTGAACTCCTCGATTAGATTTCAGTCTGTAACTCAATCCCGGGTATCTCTTATTCTATAAATCAATCACCTCGAACCCCTCGATTAGATTCCAGACTGTAACTCACTACCCGGTATCTGTTATTCTATATGTAAACCACCACTTTCCACTCGATTATCTTGCAGTCTCTAAATCACTACTGGGTATCTGACATTCTATATGTAATTCACCCCGAACCCATCGATTAGATTCCAGTCTGTAACTCACTCCCTGGTATCTGTTATTCTATATATAACCCACCCCGAATCCCTCAATTAGAGTCCCATCAGTTACTCACTCCTGGGTATCTGTTATTCTATACGTAAACTGTCTCGCGGTTATTTGTTATTCTCTATAAAAACCTCCCCGAACCCCTCGTTCCGATTCCAGTTTGCAGCTCACTCCCGGGTATCTTCTATTCCAAATATAAACCTCCCCAAACTCTCAATTATATTCCAGTCTGTAACTCAATCCCGGGTATCTTCTATTCCAAATATAAACCTCCCCAAACTCTCAATTAGATTCCAGTCTGTAACTCAATCCCGGGTATCTTCTATTCCAAATATAAACCTCCCCAAACTCTCAATTAGATTCCAGTCTGTAACTCAATCCCGGGTATCTTCTATTCCAAATATAAACCTCCCCAAACTCTCAATTAGATTCCAGTCTGTAACTCAATCCCGGGTATCTTCTATTCCAAATATAAACCTCCCCAAACTCTCAATTATATTCCAGTCTGTAACTCACTCCCGGGTATCTGTTATTCTATATATAAACCACTCCGAACCCCTCGATTAGATTCCAGTCTGTAACTCACTCCTGGGTATCTGCTATTCTATATATAAACCACACCGAACCCCTCGATTAGATTCCACTCTGTAACTCACTCACGGGTATCTGTTATTCTATATATAAACCTCCCCGAAAACCTCGATAGGATTCCTGTTTGTAACTCATGCAGGATATCTGTTATTCTATATATAAACCACACCGAACCCCTCAATTAGATTCCAGTCTGTAACTCACTCCCGGGTATCAGTTATTATATATATAAACCTCCCCGAACCCCTCGATTAGATTCCTGCCTGTAACTCACTCCCAGATATCTGTTATTCTACATATAAACCCCCGAAACCCTCGATTCGATTCCAGTCTGTAACTCACTCCCGTGTATCTGTTATTCTATATATAAGCACTGCGAAACACTTGATTAGATTCCACTCTGTAGCTATCTCTAATTCTCTATATAAACCACCCTGACACCCTTAATTATATTCCAGTCTGTCAGTCTCTCCCGGGTATCTGTTATTCTATATATAAACCACCCCGAACCCCTCGATTAGATTCCAGTCTGTAACTCACTCCCGGGTATCTGTTATTCTACATATAAACCACCCCGAAACCCTTGATTAGATTCCAGTCTGTAACTCACTCCCGGGTATCTGTTATTCAATACATAAACCACCCCGAAAATCACGATTTGATTCCAGTCTATAACTGACTCCTGGGTATCTTTTATTCAAAATATACACCACCCCGATCTCTCCATTATATTCCTGTATTGTCTGTAACTAACCCCCGGGTATCTGTTATTCATTATATAACCCACCACATCCCCCATGATTAGATTCCAGTCAGTAACTGACTCCCAGGTATGTGTTATTCGCTATATAAACCATCCCGTACCCCTCGATTAGATTCTAGTCTGTAAATCACTCCCGGGTATCTGTTATTCTATATATAAACCACCCCGTACCCCTCGATTAGATTCTAGTCTGTAACTCACTCCCGGGTATCTGTTATTCTATATATAAACCACCCCAAACCCCTCGATTAGATTCCAGTCTGTAACTGACTCCCGGGTATCAGTTATTCTATATATAAGCCACACCGAACGCCTCGATTACAATCCAGTCTGTAACTCACTCACGGGTATCTGTTATTCTATATATAAACCACACCGAACCCCTCGATTAAATTCCAGTCTGTAGCTCACTCCCAGTATCTGTTGTTCTATATAAAATCTATCCCGAACCCCTCGATTAGATTCTAGCCTCTAACTCACTCCCAGTATCTGTTATTCTATATATAAACAACCCCGAGCCCCTCGATGAGATTCCAGTCTGTAACTCACTCCTGGGAATCTGTTATTCCATATATAAACCACCCCGAACTCCTTGATTAGATTCCAGTCTGCAACTCACTACCGGGTATCTGTTATTCTATATATAAATCACCGCGAACTCCTTGATTAGATTCCAGTCTGTAACACATCCCGGGTATCTGTTATTCTATATATAAACCACCCCGAACCCCTCGTTGAGATTCCAGTCTGTAACTCACTCCCAGGTATCTGTTATTCTATATATAAACCACCCCGAACCCCTCGTTGAGATTCCAGTCTGTAACTCACTCCCGGGTATCTGTTATTCTATATATAAACACCCTAAACCCCTTGATTAGATTCCAGTCTGTAACTCACTCCCAGGTATCTGTTATTCTATATATAAATGCTACCGAAACCCTCGATTAGATTCCAGTCCGTAACTCACTCCCGGGTATCTGTTATTCTATATATAAACCACCCCAAACCCCTCGATTAGATTCCAGTCCGTAACTCACTCCCGGGTATCATGTTATTCTATATATAAACAACCCTGATCCTCTCAATTAGATTCCAGTCTGTAACTCACTCCCGGTTATCTGTTATTCTAGAAATAAACCACCCCGAACCACTTGATTAGTTCTCAGTCTGTAACTCACTCCCTGGTATATTTTATTCTATATGTAAACCACACCGAACCCCTCAATTAGATTCCAGTCTGCAACTCACACCCAGATAACTCTTATTCTATGAATATCCACAACGAACCCATCGATTTACTCCTTGTCTGTAAATCACTCCCGGGTATTTGTTATTTTATATATAAATAGTACCGAACCGCTTGATTAGATTCCAGTCTGTAACTTACTCCCGGGTATCTGTTATTCTATATATAAACCACCCCGAACCCCTCAATTAGATTCCAGTCTGTAACTCACTCCCGGCTATCTGTTATTCTGTATATAAACCACCGCGAGCCCCTCGATTTGATTCCAGTCTGTAACTCACTCCCGGGTGTCTGTTATTCTATATATAAACCACCCTGAAACTCTCGATTAGATTCCAGTCTGGAACTCACTCCCGGGTATCTGTTATTCTGTATATAAACCCCACCGAACCCCTCGATTCGTTTCCAGTCTGTAACTCACTCCCGGGTATCTGTTATTCTGTATATAAACCACCGCGAGCTCCTCGATTTGATTCCCGTCTGTAACTCACTCCCGGGTATCTGTTATTATATATATAAACCACCCCGAACCCCTCGATTAGATTCCAGTCTGTAACTCACTCCCGGGTATCTGTTATTCTGTATATAAACCCCCCCGAACCCCTCCATTCGATTCCAGTCTGTAACTCACTCCCAGGCATCTGTTATTCTATTAATAAACCCCCCCGAAAGCATCGAATAGATTCCACTCTGTAACTCACTCCCGGGTATCTGTTATTCTATATATAAACAAACCCGAACCCCTCGATTAGATTCCAGTCTGTAACTCACTCCCGGGTATCTGTTATTCTATATATAAACCACCCCGAAAACCTCGATTAGATTCCAGTCTGTTACTCAATCCCGGGTATCTGTTATTCTATATACAAACCATCCCGAAAACCTCGATTCGATTCCAGTCTGTAACTCAATCCCGAGTATCTGTTATTCTATATATAAACCACACCAAACCCCTCGATTAGATTCCTGTCTGTAACTCACTCCCGGGTATCTGTTATTCTATATATAAAGCACCCCAAACTCCTCGATTTGATTCCAGTCTGTAACTCACTCCCGGGTATCTGTTATTCTATACATAAACCACCCCGAAAACATCGATTAGATTCCAGTCAGTAACTCACTCCCGGGTATCTGTTATTCTATATATAAACCCCCCCGAAACCCTTGATTAGATTCCAGACTGTAACTCAATCCCGGGTATCTGTTATTCAATATATAAACCACCCCGAACCCTCGAGTGGATTCCAGTCTGTAACTCACTCCTGGGTATCTGTTATTCTATATATAAACCACCTCGAACCCCTTGATTAGATTCCAGACTGTAACTCACTACCGGGTATCTGTTATTTTACATATCAACCACCCCGAACCCTTCGAGGGGATTCCAGTCTGTAACTCACTCCCAGGTATATGTTATTATATATATAAACCACCGCAAACTCCTCCATTATATTCCAGTCTGTAACTCACTCCCGGGTATCTGTTATTCTATACATAAACCACCCCGAAAACCTCGATTAGATTCCAGTCTGTAACTCAATCCCGGGTATCTGTTATTCTATGTATAAACCACCCCGAGCCCTCGAGTGGATTCCAGTCTGTAACTCACTCCTGGGTATCTGTTATTCTATATATAAGCCACCCCGAACCCCTCGATTAGATTCCAGTCTGTAACTCACTCCTGGGTATCTGTTATTCTATATATAAACCACCCCGAACCCCTCGATTAGATTCCTGTCAGTATCTCACTCCCTGGTATCTGTTATTCAATACATTAATCACCCCGAAATCCTTGATTTAGATTGCAGTCTGTAAATCATTCCCAGCTATCTGTTATTCTACATATAAAAACCCCAAATCCATCGATTAGATTCCACTCTGTAATTCACTCCCCGGTATTTGTTAATCTATATATAAACCACCCCGAACCACTCGATTAGCTTCCAGTCTATAACTCACTCCCGGGTATCTGTTATTCTATATTGAAACCACCCCGAACCCCTCGATTAGATTCCAGTCTGTTACTCAATCCCGAGTATCTGTTATTCTATATATAAACCACCCCAAACCCCTCGATTAGATTCCAGTCTGTAACTCACTCCCGGGTGTCTGTTATTCTATATATAAACCACCCCGAACCCCTCGATTAGATTCCAGTCTGTAACTCACACCCGGGTATCTGTTAATCTATATATATTCCCACCCAGAACCCCTCAATTAGATTCCAGTCTGTAACTCACTCCCGGGTATCTGTTATTCTATATATAAACAACCCCGAACCCCTCGATTAGATTCCAGTCTGTAACTCACTCCCGGGCATCTGTTATTCTATATATAAAAAATCCCGATCCCCTTGATTAGATTCCAGTCTCTAACTCACTCCCGGGTACCTGTTATTCTATGTATAAACCACCCTGAACTCCTCGATTAGATTTCAGTCTGTAACTCAATCCCGGGTATCTCTTATTCTATAAATCAATCACCTCGAACCCCTCGATTAGATTCCAGACTGTAACTCACTACCCGGTATCTGTTATTCTATATGTAAACCACCACTTTCCACTCGATTATCTTGCAGTCTCTAAATCACTACTGGGTATCTGACATTCTATATGTAATTCACCCCGAACCCATCGATTAGATTCCAGTCTGTAACTCACTCCCTGGTATCTGTTATTCTATATATAACCCACCCCGAATCCCTCAATTAGAGTCCCATCAGTTACTCACTCCTGGGTATCTGTTATTCTATACGTAAACTGTCTCGCGGTTATTTGTTATTCTCTATAAAAACCTCCCCGAACCCCTCGTTCCGATTCCAGTTTGCAGCTCACTCCCGGGTATCTTCTATTCCAAATATAAACCTCCCCAAACTCTCAATTATATTCCAGTCTGTAACTCAATCCCGGGTATCTTCTATTCCAAATATAAACCTCCCCAAACTCTCAATTAGATTCCAGTCTGTAACTCAATCCCGGGTATCTTCTATTCCAAATATAAACCTCCCCAAACTCTCAATTAGATTCCAGTCTGTAACTCAATCCCGGGTATCTTCTATTCCAAATATAAACCTCCCCAAACTCTCAATTATATTCCAGTCTGTAACTCACTCCCGGGTATCTGTTATTCTATATATAAACCACTCCGAACCCCTCGATTAGATTCCAGTCTGTAACTCACTCCTGGGTATCTGCTATTCTATATATAAACCACACCGAACCCCTCGATTAGATTCCACTCTGTAACTCACTCACGGGTATCTGTTATTCTATATATAAACCTCCCCGAAAACCTCGATAGGATTCCTGTTTGTAACTCATGCAGGATATCTGTTATTCTATATATAAACCACACCGAACCCCTCAATTAGATTCCAGTCTGTAACTCACTCCCGGGTATCAGTTATTATATATATAAACCTCCCCGAACCCCTCGATTAGATTCCTGCCTGTAACTCACTCCCAGATATCTGTTATTCTACATATAAACCCCCGAAACCCTCGATTCGATTCCAGTCTTTAACTCACTCCCGTGTATCTGTTATTCTATATATAAGCACTGCGAAACACTTGATTAGATTCCACTCTGTAGCTATCTCTAATTCTCTATATAAACCACCCTGACACCCTTAATTATATTCCAGTCTGTAAGTCTCTCCCGGGTATCTGTTATTCTATATATAAACCACCCCGAACCCCTCGATTAGATTCCAGTCTGTCAGTCTCTCCCGGGTATCTGTTATTCTATATATAAACCACCCCGAATCCCTCGATTAGATTCCAGTCTGTAACTCACTCCCGGGTATCTGTTATTCTATATATAAACCACCCCGAACCCCTCGATTAGATTCCAGTCTGTAACTCACTCCCGGGTATCTGTTATTCTATATATAAACCACCCCGAACCCCTCGATTAGATTCCAGTCAGTAACTCTCTCCCGGGTTTCTGTTATTCTATATATAAACCACCCCGAACCCCTCGATTAGATTCCAGTCTGTAACTCACTCCCGGGTATCTGTTATTCTATATATAAACCACCCCGAACCCCTCGATTAGATTCCAGTCTGTAACTCACTCCCGGGTATCTGTTATTCTATATATAAACCACCCCGAACCCCTCGATTAGATTCCAGTCTGTAACTCACTCCCGGGTATCTGTTATTCTATATATAAACCCCCCGAACCCCTCGATTAGATTCCAGTCTGTTACTCACTCCCGGGTATCTGTTATTCTACATATAAACCACCCCGAAACCCTTGATTAGATTCCAGTCTGTAACTCACTCCCGGGTATCTGTTATTCAATACATAAACCACCCCGAGCATCTCGATTAGATTCCAGTCTATAACTGACTCCTGGGTATCTTTTATTCAAAATATACACCACCCCGATCTCTCCATTATATTCCTGTATTGTCTGTAACTAACCCCCGGGTATCTGTTATTCATTATATAACCCACCACATCCCCCATGATTAGATTCCAGTCAGTAACTGACTCCCAGGTATCTGTTATTCTATATATAAACCACCCCGAAGCACCTCGGATAGACTCCAGACTGTAACTCACTCCCGGGTATCTGTTAGTCTATATATAATCAACCCCGAACCCCTCGATTAGCTTCCAGTCTGTAACTGACTACCGGATATATGTAATTCTATACATAAACCCCACCAAAACCCTCGATAAGATTCCAGTCTGTAACCCTCTCCCGGATATCTGTTATTTTATATATAAACACCACAAACCCTCGATTAGATTCAAGTCTCTAACTCAATCTCCGGGATCTGTTATTCAGTATATAAAACTTCCCGAACCCTTCAATTAGATTCCATCCAGTAACTCACTCCCGGGTATCTGTTATTATATATATAAACCATCCTGATACCCTCGATTAGATTTCAGTGTTTAACTCCCTCCCGGGTATCTGTTATTCTATATATAAAACACCCCGAACCCCTCGTTTAGATTCCAGTCTGTAACTCACTCCCATGTATCTGTTTTTCTATATATAAACCACCCCGAACCCCTCGATTAGATTCCAGTCTGTAACTCACTCCCGGGTATCTGTTATTCTATATATAAACCACCCCGAACCCCTCGTTTAGATTCCAGTCTGTAACTCACTCCCGTGTATCTGTTATTCTATATATAAACCACCCCGACTCCCTTGATTAGATTCCAGACTGTAACTCACTCCCGGGTATCTGTTATTCTATATATAAACCACCCCGAACATCTCGATTACATTCCAGTATGCAACTAACTCCCGGGAATCTTTTATTCTACATATATACCACCCAAAACACATGATTAGATTCCAGCCTGTAACTCACTCCCGGGTATCTGTTCTTCTATATATAAACCACCCCGAACCACAGACTAGATTCCAGTCTGTAACTCACTCCCGGGTATCTGTTATTCTGTATATAAACCACCCCGAACCCCTCGATTAAATTCCAGACTGTAACTCACTCCCGGATATCTGTTATTCTATATATAAACCATCCCGAACCCCTCGATTAGATTCCAGTCTGTAACTCACTCCCGGGTATCTGTTATTCTATATATAAAGCACCCCGAACCCCTCGATTAGATTCCAGTCAGTAACTCACATTCAGGTATCTGATATTCCATATATAAACCACCCCAAACCCCTCGATTAGATTCCAGTCTGTAACTCACTCACGGGTATCTATTATTTTATATATAAACCACCCCGAAAACCTCGATAGGATTCCTGTTTGTAACTCACGCAGGATATCTGTTATTCTATATATAAACCACACCGAACCCCTCGATTAGATTCCAGTCTGTAACTCACTCCCGGGTATCTTTTATTGTATATATAAACCACCCTGATCCCCTCATTTAGATTCCAGTCTGTAACTCAATCCCCAGTATCTGTTTTTCTATTTATAAACAACTCCGAACCCCTCGATTAGCTTCCAGTCTGTAACTCACTCCCGGCTACCTGTTATTCAATACATAAACCACCCCGAACATCTCGATTTGATTCCAGTCAATAACTCATTCCTGGGTATCTTTTATTCAATATATACATCACACCGATCTCTCCATTATATTCCTGTATTGTCTGTAACTAACCCCAGGTATCTGTTATTCTTTATGTAACCCACCACGTCCCCCATGATTAGATTCCAGTCAGTAACTCACTCCCGGGTATCTGTTATTCTATATATAAACCACCCCGAACATCTCGATTACATTCCAGTATGCAACTAACTCCCGGGAATCTTTTATTCTACATATATACCACCCAAAACACATGATTAGATTCCAGCCTGTAACTCACTCCCGGGTATCTGTTCTTCTATATATAAACCACCCGAACCACAGATTAGATTCCAGTCTGTAACTCACTCCCATGTATCTGTTATTCTATATATAAACCATCCCGAACCCCTCGATTAGATTCCAGTCTGTAACTCACTCCCGGGTATCTGTTATTCTATATATAAACCTCCCCGAACCCCTCGATTAGATTCCTGCCTGTAACTCACTCCCAGGTATCTGTTATTCTACATATAAACCCCCGAAACCCTCGATTCGATTCCAGTCTGTAACTCACTCCCGTGTATCTGTTATTCTATATATAAGCACTGCGAAACACTTGATTAGATTCCACTCTGTAGCTATCTCTAATTCTCTATATAAACCACCCTGACACCCTTAATTATATTCCAGTCTGTAAGTCTCTCCCGGGTATCTGTTATTCTATATATAAACCACCCCGAACCCCTCGATTAGATTCCAGTCTGTAACTCACTCCCGGGTATCTGTTATTCTATATATAAACCACCCCGAACACCTCGATTAGATTCCAGTCTGTAACTCACTCCCAGGTATCTGTTATTCTATATATAAACCCCCCCGAACACCTTGATTCAATTCCTGTCTGTAACTCACTCCCGGGTATCTGTTATTCTATATATAAACCACCCCGAACCCCTCGATTAGATTCCAGTCTGTAACTCACTCCCGGATATCTGTTATTCTATATATAAACCATCCCGAAACCCTCGATTAGATTCCAGTCTGTAACTCACTCCCGGGTATCTGTTATTCTATATATAAACCTCCCCGAACCCCTCGATTAGATTCCTGCCTGTAACTCACTCCCAGATATCTGTTATTCTATATTTAAACCCCCTGAACCCCTCGATTAGATTCCAGTCTGTAACTCACTCCCGTGTATCTGTTATTCTATATATAAGCACTGCGAAACACTTGATTAGATTCCACTCTGTAGCTATCTCTAATTCTCTATATAAACCACCCTGACACCCTTAATTATATTCCAGTCTGTAAGTCACTCCCGGGTATCTGTTATTCTATATATAAACCACCCCGAACACCTCGATTAGATTCCAGTCTGTAACTCACTCCCGGGTACCTATTATTCAATACATCAACCACCCCGAGCATCTCGATTAGATTCCAGTCTATAACTGACTCCCGGGTATCTTTTATTCAAAATATACACCACCCCGATCTCTCCATTATATTCCTGTATTGTCTGTAACTAACCCCCGGGTATCTGTTATGCATTATATAACCCACCACGTCCCCCATGATTAGATTCCAGTCAGTAACTGACTCCCAGGTATGTGTTATTCGATATATAAACCATCCCGTACCCCTCGATTAGATTCTAGTCTGTAAATCACTCCCGGGTATCTGTTATTCTATATATAAACCCCCGAACCCCTCGATTAGATTCCATCTGTAACACACTCCCGGGTATGTGTTATTCTATATATAAACCCCACCGAACCCCTCGATTAGATTCCAGTCTGCAACTCACTCCCAGGTATCTGTTATTCTATATATAAACCACCCCGAACCCCTCGATTAGATTCCAGTCTGTAACTGACTCCCGGGCATCTGTTATTCTATATATAAACCACCCTGAACCCCTCGATTAGATTCCAGTCTGTAACTCACTCCTGGGTATCTGTTATTCTATATATAAACTACCCCAAACACTTCGATTAGATTCCAATCTATAACTCCCTCCCGTTTGCCTCTTTTTCGCTATATAAACCACCCCGAAGCACCTCGGATAGACTCCAGACTGTAACTGAATCCCGGGTATCTGTTAGTCTATATATAATCAACCCCGAACCCCTCGATTAGATTCGAGTCTCTAACTCAATCTCCGGCATCTGTTATTCTGCATATAAAACTTCCCGAAACCCTCAATTAGATTGCAGCCAGTAACTCACTTCTGGGTAACAGTTATTATATATATGAACCACCCCAACACCCTCGATTTGATTCCAGGCTGTAACTCACTCCCAGGTATCTGTTATTCTATATATAAACCAGCCGAACCCCTCGATTAGATTCCAGTCTGTAACTCACTCCCGGGTATCTGTTATTCTATATATAAACCACCCCGAACTCCTCGATTAGATTCCAGTCTGTAACTCACTCCCGGGTATCTGTTATTCTATATATAAACCACCCCGAACCCCTCGATTAGATTCCAGTCTGTAACTCACTCCCGGGTATCTGTTATTCTATATATAAACCACCCCGAACCCCTTGATTAGATTCCAGACGGTAACACACACCTCTTTATGTATTATTCTATATATGTACAAGCTAAACCCCTCCATTAGATTCCAGTCTGTAACTCACTACCGGGTATCTGCTATTCTATATATAAACACCGCGAAACCCTCGATAAGATTCCAGTCTGTAACTAAATCCCGGGTATCTGTTATTCCATATATAAACCACCCCGATCCCCAGATTAGATTCCAGTCTGTAACTCACTCCCGGGTATCTGTTATTCTATATATAAACCACCCCGAACCGCTCGATTAGATTCCAGTCTCTAACTCACTCTCAGGTATCTGTTATTCCATATATAATCCACCCCAAACCCCTCGATTAGATTCCAGTCTGTAACTCACTCCCGGGTATCAGTTATTCTATATATAATCCACACCGAACGCCTCGATTACAATCCAGTCTGTAACTCACTCCTGGGTATCTGTTATTCTATATATAAACCACACCGAACCCCTCGATTAGATTCCAGTCTGTAGCTCACTCCCGGGTATCTGTTATTCTATATATAAACCCATTGAACCCATAGACTTGATTCCAGTTTGTAACTCACTCCCGGGTATCTTTTATTGTATATATAAACCACCCTGATCCCCTCATTTAGATTCCAGTCTGTAACTCAATCCCCAGTATCTGTTTTTCTATTTATAAACAACTCCGAACCCCTCGATTAGCTTCCAGTCTGTAACTCACTCCCGGCTACCTGTTATTCAATACATAAACCACCCCGAACATCTCGATTTGATTCCAGTCAATAACTCATTCCTGGGTATCTTTTATTCAATATATACATCACACCGATCTCTCCATTATATTCCTGTATTGTCTGTAACTAACCCCAGGTATCTGTTATTCTTTATGTAACCCACCACGTCCCCCATGATTAGATTCCAGTCAGTAACTCACTCCCGGGTATCTGTTATTCTATATATAAACCACCCCGAACATCTCGATTACATTCCAGTATGCAACTAACTCCCGGGAATCTTTTATTCTACATATATACCACCCAAAACACATGATTAGATTCCAGCCTGTAACTCACTCCCGGGTATCTGTTATTCTATATATAAACCACCCCGAACCACAGATTAGATTCCAGTCTGTAACTCACTCCCGGGTATCTGTTATTCTATATATAAACCACCCCGAACCACAGATTAGATTCCAGTCTGTAACTCACTCCCGGATATCTATTATTCTATATATAAACCACCCCGAACCCCTCGATTAGATTCCAGTCTGTAACTCACTTCCAGGTATCTGTTATTCTATATATAAACCACCCCAAACCCCTCGATTAGATTCCAGTCTGTAACTCACTCCCGGGTATCAGTTATTCTATATATAAGCCACACCGAACGCCTCGATTACAATCCAGTCTGTAACTCACTCACGGGTATCTGTTATTCTATATATAAACCACACCGAACCCCTCGATTAGATTCCAGTCTGTAGCTCACTCCCGGGTATCTGTTATTCTATATATAAACCCATTGAACCCATAGACTTGATTCCAGTCTGTAACTCACTCCCGGGTATCTTTTATTGTATATATAAACCACCCTGATCCCCTCATTTAGATTCCAGTCTGTAACACAATCCCCAGTATCTGTTTTTCTATTTATAAACAACTCCGAACCCCTCGATTAGTTTCCAGTCTGTAACTCACTCCCGGCTACCTGTTATTCAATACATAAACCACCCCGAACATCTCGATTTGATTCCAGTCTGTAACTCACTCCTGGGTATCTTTTATTCAATATATACACCACCCCGATCTCTCCATTATATTCCTGTATTGTCTGTAACTAACCCCGGGTATCTGTTATTCTTTATGTAACCCACCAGGTCCCCATGATTAGATTCCAGTCAGTAACTCACTCCCAGGTATCTGTTATTCTATATATAAACCCCCCAGAAACCATCGATTAGATTCCACTCTGTAACTCACTCCCGGGTATCTGTTATTCTATATATAAACATCCCCAAACCCCTCGATTCGAATCCAGTCTGTAACTCACTCCCAGGCATCTGTTATTCCATATATAAACCTCCCCGAACCCCTCGATTAGATTCCAGTCTGTAACTCAATCCCGGGTATCTATTATACTATATATAAACCACCCCGAACTCCTTGATTAGATTCCAGTCTGTAACTCACTCCCGGGTATCTGTTATTCTATATATAAACCACCCCGAACCCCTTGATTAGATTCCAGACGGTAACACACACCCCTTTATGTATTATTCTATATATGTACAAGCTAAACCCCTCCATTAGATTCCAGTCTGTAACTCACTCCCGGGTATCTGCTATTCTATATATAAACACCGCGAAACCCTCGATAAGATTCCAGTCTGTAACTAAATCCCGGGTATCTGTTATTCCATATATAAACCACCCCGATCCCCAGATTAGATTTCAGTCTGTAACTCACTCCCGGGTATCTGTTATTCTATATATAAACCACCCGGAACCCCTCGATTAGATTCCAGTCTCTAACTCACTCTCAGGTATCTGTTATTCCATATATAATCCACCCCAAACCCCTCGATTACAATCCAGTCTGTAACTCACTCCTGGGTATCTGTTATTCTATATATAAACCACACCGAACCCCTCGATTAGATTCCAGTCTGTAGCTCACTCCCGGGTATCTGTTATTCTATATATAAACCCATTGAACCCATAGACTTGATTCCAGTTTGTAACTCACTCCCGGGTATCTTTTATTGTATATATAAACCACCCTGATCCCCTCATTTAGATTCCAGTCTGTAACTCAATCCCCAGTATCTGTTTTTCTATTTATAAACAACTCCGAACCCCTCGATTAGCTTCCAGTCTGTAACTCACTCCCGGCTACCTGTTATTCAATACATAAACCACCCCGAACATCTCGATTTGATTCCAGTCAATAACTCATTCCTGGGTATCTTTTATTCAATATATACATCACACCGATCTCTCAATTATATTCCTGTATTGTCTGTAACTAACCCCAGGTATCTGTTATTCTTTATGTAACCCACCACGTCCCCCATGATTAGATTCCAGTCAGTAACTCACTCCCGGGTATCTGTTATTCTATATATAAACCACCCCGAACATCTCGATTACATTCCAGTATGCAACTAACTCCCGGGAATCTTTTATTCTACATATATACCAACCAAAACACATGATTAGATTCCAGCCTGTAACTCACTCCCGGGTATCTGTTCTTCTATATATAAACCACCCCGAACCACAGATTAGATTCCAGTCTGTAACTCACTCCCGGGTATCTGTTATTCTGTATATAAACCACCCCGAACCCCTCGATTAGATTCCAGTCTGTAACTCACTCCCGGATATCTGTTATTCTATATATAAACCATCCCGAACCCCTCGATTAGATTCCAGTCTGTAACTCACTCCCAGATATCTGTTATTCTACATATAAACCCCCGAAACCCTCGATTAGATTCCAGTCTGTAACTCACTCCCGTGTATCTGTTATTCTATATATAAGCACTGCGAAACACTTGATTAGATTCCACTCTGTAGCTATCTCTAATTCTCTATGTAAACCACCCTGATACCCTTAATTATATTCCAGTCTGTAAGTCTCTCCCGGGTATCTGTTATTCTATATATAAAACACCCCGAACCCCTCGATTAGATTCCAGTCTGTAACTCACTCCCGGGTATCTGTTATTCTATATATAAACCACCCCGAACACCTCGATTAGATTCCAGTCTGTAACTCACTCCCGGGTACCTATTATTCAATACATCAACCACCCCGAGCATCTCGATTAGATTCCAGTCTATAACTGACTCCCGGGTATCTTTTATTCAAAATATACACCACCCCGATCTCTCCATTATATTCCTGTATTGTCTGTAACTAACCCCCGGGTATCTGTTATGCATTATATAACCCACCACGTCCCCCATGATTAGATTCCAGTCAGTAACTGATTCCCAGGTATGTGTTATTCGATATATAAACCATCCCGTACCCCTCGATTAGATTCTAGTCTGTAAATCACTCCCGGGTATCTGTTATTCTATATATAAACCCCCGAACCCCTCGATTAGATTCCATCTGTAACACACTCCCGGGTATCTGTTATTCTATATATAAACCACCCTAAACACTTCGATTAGATTCCAGTCTGTAACTGACTCCCGGGCATCTGTTATTCTATATATAAACCACCCTGAACCCCTCGATTAGATTCCAGTCTGTAACTCACTCCTGGGTATCTGTTATTCTATATATAAACCCCCGAACCCCTCGATTAGATTCCATCTGTAACACACTCCCGGGTATCTGTTATTCTATATATAAACCACCCTAAACACTTCGATTAGATTCCAGTCTGTAACTGACTCCCGGGCATCTGTTATTCTATATATAAACCACCCTGAACCCCTCGATTAGATTCCAGTCTGTAACACACTCCCGGGCATCTGTTATTCTATATATAAACCACCCTGAACCCCTCGATTAGATTCCATCTGTAACACACTCCCGGGTATCTGTTATTCTATATATAAACCACCCTAAACACTTCGATTAGATTCCAGTCTGTAACTCACTCCTGGGTATCTGTTATTCTATATATAAACCACCCCGAACACTTCGATTAGATTCCAGTCTGTAACTCACTCCTGGGTATCTGTTATTCTATATATAAACCACCCCAAACACTTCGATTAGATTCCAATCTATAACTCCCTCCCGTTTGCCTCTTTTTCGCTATATAAACCACCCCGAAGCACCTCGGATAGACTCCAGACTGTAACTGAATCCCGGGTATCTGTTAGTCTATATATAATCAACCCCGAACCCCTCGATTAGATTCGAGTCTCTAACTCAATCTCCGGCATCTGTTATTCTGCATATAAAACTTCCCGAAACCCTCAATTAGATTGCAGCCAGTAACTCACTTCTGGGTAACAGTTATTATATATATGAACCACCCCAACACCCTCGATTTGATTCCAGGCTGTAACTCACTCCCAGGTATCTGTTATTCTATATATAAACCAGCCGAACCCCTCGATTAGATTCCAGTCTGTAACTCACTCCCGGGTATCTGTTATTCTATATATAAACCACCCCGAACCCCTCGATTAGATTCCAGTCTGTAACTCACTCCCGGGTATCTGTTATTCTATATATAAACCACCCCGAACTCCTCGATTAGATTCCAGTCTGTAACTCACTCCCGGGTATCTGTTATTCTATATATAAACCACCCCGAACTCCTCGATTAGATTCCAGTCTGTAACTCACTCCCGGGTATCTGTTATTCTATATATAAACCACCCCGAACCCCTTGATTAGATTCCAGACGGTAACACACACCTCTTTATGTATTATTCTATATATGTACAAGCTAAACCCCTCCATTAGATTCCAGTCTGTAACTCACTACCGGGTATCTGCTATTCTATATATAAACACCGCGAAACCCTCGATAAGATTCCAGTCTGTAACTAAATCCCGGGTATCTGTTATTCCATATATAAACCACCCCGATCCCCAGATTAGATTCCAGTCTGTAACTCACTCCCGGGTATCTGTTATTCTATATATAAACCACCCCGAACCCCTCGATTAGATTCCAGTCTGTAACTCACTCCCGGGTATCAGTTATTCTATATATAATCCACACCGAACGCCTCGATTACAATCCAGTCTGTAACTCACTCCTGGGTATCTGTTATTCTATATATAAACCACACCGAACCCCTCGATTAGATTCCAGTCTGTAGCTCACTCCCGGGTATCTGTTATTCTATATATAAACCCATTGAACCCATAGACTTGATTCCAGTTTGTAACTCACTCCCGGGTATCTTTTATTGTATATATAAACCACCCTGATCCCCTCATTTAGATTCCAGTCTGTAACTCAATACCCAGTATCTGTTTTTCTATTTATAAACAACCCCGAACCCCTCGATTAGCTTCCAGTCTGTAACTCACTCCCGGCTACCTGTTATTCAATACATAAACCACCCCGAACATCTCGATTTGATTCCAGTCAATAACACATTCCTGGGTATCTTTTATTCAATATATACATCACACCGATCTCTCCATTATATTCCTGTATTGTCTGTAACTAACCCCAGGTATCTGTTATTCTTTATGTAACCCACCACGTCCCCCATGATTAGATTCCAGTCAGTAACTCACTCCCGGGTATCTGTTATTCTATATATAAACCACCCCGAACATCTCGATTACATTCCAGTATGCAACTAACTCCCGGGAATCTTTTATTCTACATATATACCACCCAAAACACATGATTAGATTCCAGCCTGTAACTCACTCCCGGGTATCTGTTATTCTATATATAAACCACCCCGAACCACAGATTAGATTCCAGTCTGTAACTCACTCCCGGGTATCTGTTATTCTATATATAAACCACCCCGAACCACAGATTAGATTCCAGTCTGTAACTCACTCCCGGATATCTATTATTCTATATATAAACCACCCCGAACCCCTCGATTAGATTCCAGTCTGTAACTCACTTCCAGGTATCTGTTATTCTATATATAAACCACCCCAAACCCCTCGATTAGATTCCAGTCTGTAACTCACTCCCGGGTATCAGTTATTCTATATATAAGCCACACCGAACGCCTCGATTACAATCCAGTCTGTAACTCACTCACGGGTATCTGTTATTCTATATATAAACCACACCGAACCCCTCGATTAGATTCCAGTCTGTAGCTCACTCCCGGGTATCTGTTATTCTATATATAAACCCATTGAACCCATAGACTTGATTCCAGTCTGTAACTCACTCCCGGGTATCTTTTATTGTATATATAAACCACCCTGATCCCCTCATTTAGATTCCAGTCTGTAACACAATCCCCAGTATCTGTTTTTCTATTTATAAACAACTCCGAACCCCTCGATTAGTTTCCAGTCTGTAACTCACTCCCGGCTACCTGTTATTCAATACATAAACCACCCCGAACATCTCGATTTGATTCCAGTCTGTAACTCACTCCTGGGTATCTTTTATTCAATATATACACCACCCCGATCTCTCCATTATATTCCTGTATTGTCTGTAACTAACCCCGGGTATCTGTTATTCTTTATGTAACCCACCAGGTCCCCCATGATTAGATTCCAGTCAGTAACTCACTCCCAGGTATCTGTTATTCTATATATAAACCCCCCAGAAACCATCGATTAGATTCCACTCTGTAACTCACTCCCGGGTATCTGTTATTCTATATATAAACATCCCCAAACCCCTCGATTCGAATCCAGTCTGTAACTCACTCCCAGGCATCTGTTATTCCATATATAAACCACCCCGAACTCCTTGATTAGATTCCAGTCTGTAACTCAATCCCGGGTATCTATTATACTATATGTAAACCACCCCGAACTCCTCGATTAGATTCCAGTCTGTAACTCACTCCCGGGTATCTGTTATTATATATATAAATCACCCCGAACCCCTCGATTAGCTTCCAGTCTGTAACTGACTCACGGATATCTGTAATTCTTTACATAAACCCCACCGAAACCCTCGAATAGATTCCAGTCTGTAACTCACTCCCGGATATCTGTTATTTTATATATAAACCCCGATCCCTCGATTAGATTCGAGTCTCTAACTCAATCTCTGGCATATGTTATTCTGCATATAAAACTTCCCGACCCGTTCAATTAGATTCCAGCCAGTAACTCACTCCCGGGTATCTGTTATTATATATAAAAACCACCCCGATCCCCTCGATTAGTTTCCAGTATGCAACTAACTCCGGGGAATCTTTTATTCTACATATAAACCTCCCAAAACGCATGATTAGATTCCAGCCTGTAACTTACTCCTGGGTTTCTGTTATTCTATATATAAACCACCCCGAACCCCAGATTAGATTCCAGTCTGTAACTCACTCCTGGGTATCTGTTATTCTATATAAAAACCACCCCGAACCCTCGATTAGATTCCAGTCTGTAACTCACTCCCGGGTATCTGTTATTCCATAAATAAACCACCCCAAACCCCTCGTTTAGATTCCAGTCTGTAACTCACTCCCGGGTATCTGTTACTCTATATATAAACCCACTGAACCCCTCGATTAGATTCCAGTCTGTAACTCACTCCCGGGTATCTGTTATGCTATATATAAACCACCCCGAACCCATCGATTAGATTCCAGTATGTAACTCACTCCCGGGTATCTGTTATTCTATATATAAACCACCCTGAACCCCTCATTTATATTCCAGTCTGTAACTCAATCCCCAGTATCTGCTTTTCTATATATAAACCACCCCGAACCGCTCGATTAGATTCCAGTCTCTAACTCACTCCCGGGTATCTGTTATTCTATATATCAACCACCCTGAACCCCTCATTTATATTCCAGTCTGTAACTCAATCCCCAGTATCTGCTTTTCTATATATAAACCACCCCGTACCCCTCGATTAGATTCTAGTCTGTAACTCACTTCCGGGTATCTGTTATTCTATATATAAACCACTCCATACTCCTCGATGAGATTCTAGTCTGTAACTCACTCCCGGGTATCTGTTATTCTATTTATAAACCACACCGAACCCCTCGATTAGATTCCAGTCCGTAACTCACTCCCGGGTATCTGTTATTCTGTATATAAACCACCCCAAACACCTTGATTAGATTCCAGTCTGCAACTCACTCCCGGGTATCTGTTATTCTATATATAAACCACTCCGAACCCCTTAATTATATTCCAGTCTCTAACTCACTGCCGGCTATCTGTTATTCTATATATAAACCCCCCAGAACCCTTCGATTAGATTCCAGTCTGTAACTCACTCCCGGGTATCTGTTATTCTATATATAAACCCCACCGAACCCCTCAATTAGATTCCAGTCTGCAACTCACTCCCGGGTATCTGTAATTCTCTATATAAACCCCCCAGAACCCCTCGATTAGATTCCAGTCTGTAACTCACTCCCGGGTATCTGTTATTCTCTATATAAACTCCCCAGAACCCCTCGATTAGATTCCAGTCTGTAACTCACTCCCGGGTATCTGTTATTCTATATATAAACCACCCCAAACCCCTCGATTAGATTCCAGTCTGCAATTCACTACCGGTTATCTGTTATTCTATATATAAACCACCCCAAACCCCTCGATTAGATTCCAGTCTGCAACTCACTCCCGGGTATCTGTTATTCTATATATAAACCACCCCGAACCCCTCGATTAGATTCCAGTCTGTTACTCACTCCTGGTTATCTGTTATTCTATATATAAACCACCCATAAACCTCGATTAAATTCCAGTGTGTAACTCACTACCGGGTATCTGTTATTCTGTATATAAACCACCCTAAACCCCTCGATTAATTTCCAGTCTGTAACTCACTCCTGGGTATATGTTATTGTATATATAAACCACCCCGAACTCCTCGATTAAATTCCAGTCTGTTACTCACACCCGGGTACCTGTTATTCTATATATAAACCAGCCCATCACCTCAATTAGATTCCAGTCTGTAACTCACTCCCAGGTATCTGTTATTTTATATATAAACAACCCCGAACCCCTCGATTATATTCCAGTCTCTTACTCACTCCCGGGTATCTGCAATTCCCTATATAAACACCCCGAACCCCTCGATTAGATTCCAGTCTGTAACTCACTCCCGGGTACCTGTTATTCTCTATATAATACACTGAACCCCTCGATTGTATCCCAGTCTATAACTCACTCCCGGGTATCTGTTATTCTCTATATAATACACTGAACCCCTCGATTGTATCCCAGTCTATAACTCACTCCCGGGTATCTGTTATTCTCTATATAATACACTGAACCCCTCGATTGTATCCCAGTCTATAACTCACTCCCGGGTATCTGTTATTCTCTATATAATACACTGAACCCATCGATTGTATCCCAGTCTATAACTCACTCCCGGGTATCTGGTATTCTCTATATAATACACTGAACCCCTCGATTGTATCCCAGTCTATAATTCACTTCCGGGTTTCTGTTATCATATAAGTAAACCACCCTGAACCACTCGATTAGATTCCAGTCTGTAACACTCTCGGGTACCTGTTATTCAATATATAAACCACCCAGAACCTCTCGATTGGATCCCAGTCTGTAACTCACTTCCGGGTATCTGTTATTCTACAAATAAAAACAACCAAATCCCTCGATTAGATTCCACTCTGTAAATCACTCTCGGATATCAGTTGTTTTATATATAAAAACCATCCCGAAACCCTCAATTAGATTCCAGTCTGTAACTCACTCCCGGGTATCTCTTATTCTATATATAAACCATCCCGAAACCCTCAATTAGATTCCAGTCTGTAACTCACTCCCGGGTATCTCTTATTCTATATATAAACCAAACCAAACCCCATGATTAGATTCCAGTCTGTATCTCACTCCCAGGCATCTGTTATTCTATTAATAAATCCCACCGAAACCATCGAATAGATGCCACTCTGTAACTCACTCCCGGGAATCGGTTATTCTATATATAAACCACCCCGAACCCCTCGATTAGATTCCAGTCTGTATCTCACTCCCGGGTATGTGTTATTCTATATATAAACCACCTCGAACCCCTCGATTAGATTCATGTCTGTATCTCACTCCCGGGTATCTGTTATTCCATATATAAACCACCCCAAACCCCTCGTTTAGATTCCAGTCTGTAACCCATTCCCAGCTATCTGTTATTCTATATATAAACCACCCCGAACCCCTCGATTAGATTCCAGTCTGTAACCCATTCCCAGCTATCTGTTATTCTATATATAAACCGCCCCGAACCCCTCGATTAGATTCCAGTCTGTAACCCATTCCCAGCTATCTGTTATTCTATATATACAAACCTCGAACCACTTGATTAGCTTCCAGTCCATAACTCACTCCCGTGTATGTGTTATGCAATATATAAACCATCCCAAACCCCTCGTTTAGTTTGTAGTCTGTAACTCACTCCCGGGTATCTGTTATTCTATATATAAAACACCCCGAACCCCTCAATTAGATTCCAGTCTGTAACTCACTCCCAGGCATCTGTTATTCTATATATAAACCACCCCGAAACCATCGATTAGATTCCGCTCAGTTACTCACTCCCGGGTATCTGTTATTCTATATATAAACCACCCCTAACCCCTCGATTAGATTCCAGTCTGTAACTCACTACCGGGTATCTGTTATTCTATATATAAACCACTCCATACTCCTCGATGAGATTCTAGTCTGTAACTCACTCCCGGGTATCTGTTATTCTATATATAAACCACCCCAAACCCCTCGATTAGATTCCAGTCCGTAACTCACTCCCGGGTATCTGTTATTCTGTATATAAACCACCCCAAACACCTTGATTAGATTCCAGTCTGCAACTCACTCCCGGGTATCTGTTATTCTATATATAAACCACTCCGAACCCCTTAATTATATTCCAGTCTCTAACTCACTGCCGGCTATCTGTTATTCTATATATAAACCCCCCAGAAACCTTCGATTAGATTCCAGTCTGTAACTCACTCCCGGGTATCTGTTATTCTATATATAAACCCCACCGAACCCCTCAATTAGATTCCAGTGTGCAACTCACTCCCGGCTATCTGTTATTCTATATATGTAAACCCTGAACCCCTCGATTATATTCCAGTCTGTAACTCACTCCCAGGTATCTGTAATTCTCTATATAAACCCCCCAGAAACCCTCGATTAGATTCCAGTCTGTAACTCACTCCCGGGTATCTGTTATTCTCTATATAAACCCCCCAGAACCCCTCGATTAGATTCCAGTCTGTAACTCACTCCCGGGTATCTGTTATTCTATATATAAACCACCCCGAACACCTCGATTAGATTCCAGTCTGTAACTCACTCCCGGGTATCTGTTATTCTATATATAAACCACCCCAAACCCCTCGATTAGATTCCAGTCTGCAACTCACTACCGGTTATCTGTTATTCTATATATAAACCACCCCGAACCCCTCGATTAGATTCCAGTCTGCAACTCACTCCCGGGTATCTGTTATTCTATATATAAACCACCCCTAACACCTCGATTAAATTCCAGTCTGCAACTCACTCCCGGGTATCTGTTATTCTATATATAAAACACCCCGAACCCCTCGATTAGATTCCAGTCAGTAACTCATTCCCGGGTATCTGTAATTCAATATATAAACCACCCAGAACCCCTCGAGTGGATTCCAGTCAGTAACTCACTCCCAGGTATCTGTTATTCAATATATTAACCACCCCGAAACCCTCGATTAAATTCCAGTCTGTAACTCACTCCCAGGTATCTGTTATTCTATATATAAACCACCCAGAAACCATCGAACAGATTCCACTCTGTAACTCACTCCCGGGTATCTGTTATTCTATATATAAACCGCCCCTAAGACCTCGATTAGATTCCACTCTGTAACTCACTCCCGGGTATCTGTTATTCTATATATAAACCACCCAGAAACCATCGATTAGATTCCAGTCAGTAACTCACTCACAGGCATCTGTTATTCTATATATAAACCACCCCGAACACCTCGATTAGATTCCAGTCTTTAACTCACTCCCAGGCATCTGTTATTCTATTAAGAAACCCCCCCGAAACCATCGAATAGATTCCAGTCTGTAACTCACGCCCGGGTATCTGTTATTCTATATATAAACCCCCCAGAAACCATCGATTAGATTCCAGCCTGTAACTCACTCCCGGGAATCTGTTATTCTATATATAAACCACCCAGAAACCATCGAATAGATTCCAGTCTGTAACTCACTCCCGGGTATCTGTTATTCTATATATAAACAACCCGGAACCCCTCGATTCGATTCCAGTCTGTAACTCAGTCCCGGGTATATGTTATTCTATAAATAAACCACCCCGAACCCCTCGATTATATTCCAGTCAGTAACTCACTCCCAGGTATCTGTTATTCTATTAATAAACCCCCCCGAAACCATTGAATAAATTCCACTCTGTAACTCACTCCCGGGTGTCTGTTATTATATATATAAACCACCCGGAAACCATCGATTAGATTCCAGTCTATAACTCACTCCTGAGTATCTGTTATTCTATATATAAACCACCCCTAACCCTTCGATAATATTCCAGTCTGTAACTCACTCCCGGGTATCTGTTATTCTATATATAAACCTCCCCTAAACCCTCGATAATATTCCAGTCTGTAACTCACTCCCGGGTATCTCTTATTCTATATATAAACCTCCCCTAACCCCTCGATTATATTCCAGTCTGTAACTCACTCCCAGGCATCTGTTATTCTATTAATAAAACCCCCTTAAACCATTGAATAGATTCCAGTCGGTAACTCACTCCCGGGTTTCTGTTATTATATATATAAACCTCCCCGAACCCTCGATTAGATTCCAGTCTGTAACTCACTCCCGGGTATCTGTTATTCTATATATAAACCACCCCGAACTCCTCGATTAGATTCCAGTCTGTAACTCACTCCCGGGTGCCTGTTATTCTATATATAAACCACCCAGAAACCATCGAATAGATTCCAGTCTGTAACTCACTCCCGGGTATCTGTTATTCTATATATAAACCACCCAGAAACCATCGAATAGATTCCAGTCTGTAACTCACTCCCGGGTATCTGTAATTCTATATATAAATCCCCCCAAACCCCTCGATTAGAATCCAGTCTGTAACTCACTCCCAGGCATCTGTTATTCTATATATAAACCACCCCGAAACCATCGATTAGATTCCACTCTGTAACTCACTCCCGGGTATCTGTTATTCTATATATAAACCACCCTGAACCCCTCGTTTATATTCCAGTCTGTAACTCACTCCCAGGTATCTGTTATTCTATATATAAACCACCCAGAAACCATCGAATAGATTCCAGTCTGTAACTCACTCCCGGGTATCTGTTATTCTATATATAAATCCCCCCAAACCCCTCGATTAGAATCCAGTCTGTAACTCACTCCCAGGCATCTGTTATTCTATATATAAACCACCCCGAAACCATCGATTAGATTCCACTCTGTAACGCACTCCCGGGTATCTGTTAATCTATATATAAACCACCCAGAAACCATCGATTAGATTCCACTCTGTAACTCACTCCCGGGTATCTGTTATTCTATATATAAACCACCCCGAACCCCTCGATTAGATTCCAGTCTCTAACTCACTCCCGGGTATCTGTTATTCTATATATAAACCACCCCGAACCCCTCGATTACATTCCACTCTGTAACTCACTCCCGGGTATATGTTTTTCTATATATAATACACCCCGAACCGCTCGATTAGATTCCAGTCTGTAACTCACTCGCTGGCATTTGTTATTCTATATATAAACCACCCCGAAACCATCGACTAGATTCCAGTCTGTAACTCACTCCCGTGTATCTGTTATTCTATATATAAACCACCCAGAAGTCATCGATTAGATTCCAGTCTGTAACTCACTCCCGGGCATCTGTTATTCTGTATATAAACCCCCCAGAAACCATCGATTAGATTCCAGTCTGTAACTCACTCCCGGGTATCTGTTATTCTGTATATAAACCACCCCGAACCCCTCAATTAGATTCCAGTCTGTAACTCACTCCCAGGCATCTGTTATTCTATTAATAAACCCCCCGGAAACCATTGAATAGATTCCACTCTGTAACTCACTCCCGGGTATCTGTTATTCTATACATAAACCACCCCGAACCGCTCGATTATATTCCAGACTGTAACTCACTCCCAGGCATCTGTTATTCTATTAATAAACCCCCGCGAAACCATTGAATAGATTCCACTCTGTAACTCACTCCCGGGTATCTGTTATTCTGTATATAAACCACCCCGAATCCCTCGATTAGATACCAGTCTGTAACTCACTCCCATGTATCTGTTATTCTATATATAAACCACCCCGAACCCCTCGATTAGATTCCAGTCTGTAACTCACTCCCAGGCATCTGTTATTCTATATATAAACCACCCGGAAACCATCGATTAGATTCCACTCTGTAACTCACTCCCGGGTATCTGTTATTCTATACATAAACCACCCCGAACCCCTCGATTAGATTCCAGTCTGTAACTCACTCCCGGGTATCTGTTATTCTATATATAAACCACCCCTAACCCCTCGATTAGTTTCCAGTCTGTAACTCACTACCGGGTATCTTTTATTCTATATATAAAGCCCATTGAACCCCTCGATACTATTCCAGTCTGTAACTCACTCCCGGGTATCTGTTATTCTATATATAAACCTCCCCAAACCCCTCGATTAGATTCCAGTCTGTAACTCACTCCCATGTATCTGTTATTCTATATATAAACCACCCCGAACCCCTCGATTAGATTCCACTCTGTAAATCAATCCCGGGTATCTGTTATTCTATATATAAACCTCCCCGAACCCCTCGATTAGACTCCAGTCTGTAACTCACTCCCAGGCATCTGTTATTCTATATATAAACCACCCAGAAACCATCGTTTAGTTTCCAGTCTGTAACTCACTCCCGGGTATCTGTTATTCTATATATACAAACCTCGAAACACTCGATTAGCTTCCAGTCTATAACTCACTCCCGTGTATCTGTTATGCAATATATAAACCATCCCAAACCCCTCGTTTAGTTTGTAGCCTGTAACTCACTCCCGGGTATCTGTTATTCTATATATAAACCACCCCTAACCCCTCGATTAGTTTCCAGTCTGTAACTCACTACCGGGTATCTGTTATTCTATATATAAAGCCCATTGAACCCCTCGATTAGATTCCAGTCTGTAACTCACTCCCGGGTATCTGTTATTCTATATATAAACCACCCCGAACTCCTCGATTAGATTCCAGTCTGTAACTCACTCCCGGGTATCTGTTATTCTATATATAAATCCCCCCAAACCCCTCGATTAGAATCCAGTTTGTAACTCACTCCCAGGCATCTGTTATTCTATATATAAACCACCCAGAAACCTTCGAATAGATTCCAGTCTGTAACTCACTCCCGGGTAACTGTTATTCTATATATAAACCACCCAGAAACCATCGTTTCGTTTCCAGTCTGTAACTCACTCCCGGGTATCTGTTATTCTATATATACAAACCTCGAAACACTCGATTAGCTTCCAGTCTATAACTCACTCCCGTGTATCTGTTATGCAATATATAAACCATCCCAAACCCCTTGTTTAGTTTGTAGCCTGTAACTCACTCCCGGGTATCTGTTATTCTATATATTAACCTCCCCTAACCCCTCGATTATATTCCAGTCTGTAACTCACTCCCAGGCATCTGTTATTCTATTAATAAAACCCCCTTGAACCATTGAATAGATTCCAGTCTGTAACTCACTCCCGGGTTTCTGTTATTATATATATAAACCACCCTGAACCCTCGATTAGATTCCAGTCTGTAACTCACTCCCGGGTATCTGTTATTCTATATATAAACCACCCCGAACTCCTCGATTAGATTCCAGTCTGTAACTCACTCCCGGGTATCTGTTATTCTATATATAAATCCCCCCAAACCCCTCGATTAGAATCCAGTTTGTAACTCACTCCCAGGCATCTGTTATTCTATATATAAACCACCCCGAAACCATCGATTAGATTCCACTCTGTAACTCACTCCCGGGTATCTGTTATTCTATATATAAACCACCCCGAAACCATCGATTAGATTCCACTCTGTAACTCACTCCCGGGTATCTGTTATTCTATATATAAACCACCCCGAAACCATCGATTAGATTCCACTCTGTAACTCACTCCCGGGTATCTGTTATTCTATATATAAACCACCCTGAACCCCTCGTTTATATTCCAGTCTGTAACTCACTCCCAGGTATCTGTTATTCTATATATAAACCACCCAGAAACCATCGAATAGATTCCAGTCTGTAACTCACTCCCGGGTATCTGTTATTCTATATATAAACCACCCCGAACCCCTCGATTAGAATCCAGTTTGTAACTCACTCCCAGGCATCTGTTATTCTATATATAAACCACCCCGAAACCATCGATTAGATTCCACTCTGTAACTCACTCCCGGGTATCTGTTATTCTATATATAAACCACCCCGAAACCATCGATTAGATTCCACTCTGTAACTCACTCCCAGGTATCTGTTATTCTATATATAAATCCCCCCAAACCCCTCGATTAGAATCCAGTCTGTAACTCACTCCCAGGCATCTGTTATTCTATATATAAACCACCCCGAATCCATCGATTAGATTCCACTCTGTAACGCACTCCCGGGTATCTGTTAATCTATATATAAACCACCCAGAAACCATCGATTAGATTCCACTCTGTAACTCACTCCCGGGTATCTGTTATTCTATATATAAACCACCCCGAACCCCTCGATTAGATTCCAGTCTCTAACTCACTCCCGGGTATCTGTTATTCTATATATAAACCACCCCGAACCCCTCGATTATATTCCACTCTGTAACTCACTCCCGGGTATATGTTATTCTATATATAATACACCCCGAACCGCTCGATTAGATTCCAGTCTGTAACTCACTCGCTGGCATTTGTTATTCTATATATAAACCACCCCGAAACCATCGACTAGATTCCAGTCTGTAACTCACTCCCGTGTATCTGTTATTCTATATATAAACCACCCAGAAGTCATTGATTAGATTCCAGTCTGTAACTCACTCCCGGGTATCTGTTATTCTATATATAAACCCCCCAGAAACCATCGATTAGATTCCAGTCTGTAACTCACTCCCGGGTATCTGTTATTCTATATATAAACCACCCCGAACCGCTCGATTATATTCCAGACTGTAACTCACTCCCAGGCATCTGTTATTCTATTAATAAACCCCCCCGAAACCATTGAATAGATTCCACTCTGTAACTCACTCCCGGGTATCTGTTATTCTGTATATAAACCACCCCGAACCCCTCGATTAGATACCAGACTGTAACTCACTCCCATGTATCTGTTATTCTATATATAAACCACCCCGAACCCCTCGATTAGATTCCAGTCTGTAACTCACTCCCAGGCATCTGTTATTCTATATATAAACCACCCGGAAACCATCGATTAGATTCCACTCTGTAACTCACTCCTGGGCATCTGTTATTATATATATAAACCACCGCGAGCCCCTCGATTAGATTCCAGTCTGTAACTCACTCCCGGGTATCTGTTATTCTATATATAAACCACCCAGAAACCATCGATTAGATTCCAGTCTGTAACTCACTCCCGGGTATCTGTTATTCTATATATAAACCACCCAGAAACCATCGAATAGATTCCAGTCTGTAACTCACTCCCGGGTAACTGTTATTCTATATATAAACCACCCAGAAACCATCGTTTAGTTTCCAGTCTGTAACTCACTCCCGGGTATCTGTTATTCTATATATACAAACCTCGAAACACTCGATTAGCTTCCAGTCTATAACTCACTCCCGTGTATATGTTATGCAATATATAAACCATCCCAAACCCCTCGTTTAGTTTGTAGCCTGTAACTCACTCCTGGGAATCTGTTATTCTATATAAAAACATCCCCAACCCCTCGATTATATTCCAGTCTGTAACTCACTCCCAGGCATCTGTTATTCTATTAATAAAACCCCCTTAAACCATTGAATAGATTCCAGTCTGTAACTCACTCCCGGTTTTCTGTTATTATATATATAAACCACCCCGAACCCTCGATTAGATTCCAGTCTGTAACTCACTCCCGGGTATCTGTTATTCTATAAATAAACCACCCCGAACCCCTCGATTAGATTCCAGTCTGTAACTCACTCCCGGGTATCTGTTATTCTATATATAAACCACCCTGAACTCCTCGATTAGATTCCAGTCTGTAACTCACTCCCGGGTATCTGTTATTCTATTAATAAACCACCCCGAAACCATTGAATAGATTCCACTCTGTAACTCACTCCCGGCTATCTGTTATTCTATATATAAACCTCCCCAAACCCCTCGATTCGAATCCAGTCTGTAACTCACTCCCAGGCATCTGTTATTCTATATATAAACCCCCCCGAAACCATCGATTAGATTCCACTCTGTAACGCACTCCCGGGTATCTGTTATTCTATATATAATCCACCCAGAAACATCGATTAGATTCCACTCTGTAACTCACTCCCGGGTATCTGTAATTACATATATATACCACCCAGAAACCATCGAATTGATTCCAGTCTGTAACTCACTCCCGGCTATCTGTTATTCTATATATAAACCTCCCCAAACCCCTCGATTCGAATCCAGTCTGTAACTCACTCCCAGGCATCTGTTATTCTATATATAAACCACCCCGAAACCATCGATTAGATTCCACTCTGTAACTCACTCCCGGGTATCTGTTATTCTATTTTTAAACCACCCCTAACCCCTAGATTAGATTCCACTCTGTAACTCACTCCCGGGTATCTGTTATTCTATATATAATCCACCCAGACACCATCGACTCAATTTCACTCTGTAACTCACTACCGGGTATCTGTTATTCTATATATAAACCACCCCGAACCCCTCGATTAGATTATAGTCCGTAACCCACTCCCAGGTATCTGTTATTCTATTAATAAACGCCCCGAAACCATTAAATAAATTCCACTCTGTAACTCACTCCCGGGTGTCTGTTATTATATATATAAACCTCCCGGAAACCATCGATTAGATTCCAGTCTATAACTCACTCCCGAGTATCTGTTATTCTATATATAAACCACCCCTAACCCTTCGATAATATTCCAGTCTGTAACTCACTCCCGGGTATCTGTTATTCTATATATAAACCTCCCCTAACCCCTCGATAATATTCCAGTCTGTAAGTCACTCCCGGGTATCTGTTATTCTATATATTAACCTCCCCGAACCCCTCGATTATATTCCAGTCTGTTACTCACTCCCAGGCATCTGTTATTCTATTAATAAACCCCCCCGAAACCATTGAATAGATTCCACTCTGTAACTCAATCTCGGGTATCTGTTATTCTATATATAAACCACCCCAAACCCCTCGATTAGATTCCAGTCTGTAACTCACTCCCGGGTATCTGTTATTCTATATATCAACCACCCCGAACCCCTCGATTACATTCCAGTCTGTAACTCACTCCCGGGTATCTGTTATTCTACATATAAACCACCCCGAACCCCTCGATTAGATTCCAGTCTTTAACTCACTCCCAGGCATCTGTTATTCTATTAATAAACCCCCCCGAAACCATTGAATAGATTCCACTCTGTAACTCACTCCCGGGTATCTGTTATTCTATATATAAACCACCCCGAACCCCTCGATTACATTCCAGTCTGTAACTCACTCCCGGGTATCTGTTATTCTATATATAAACCACCCAGAAACCATCGAATAGATTCCACTCTGTAACTCACTCCCGGGTATCTGTTATTCTATATATAAACCACCCAGAAACCATCGAATAGATTCAACTCTGTAACTCACTCCCGGGTATATGTTATTCTATATATAATACACCCCGAACCGCTCGATAAGATTCCAGTCTGTAACTCACTCCCGGGTATCTGTTATTCTACATATAAATCCCCCGGAACCATCGACTAGATTCCAGCCTGTAACTCACTCCCGTGTATCTGTTATTCTATATATAAACCACCCAGAAGTCATCGATTAGATTCCAGTCTGTAACTCACTCCCGGGTATGTGTTATTCTATATATAAACCACCCAGAAACCATCGATTAGATTCCTGTCTGTAACTCACTCCCGGGTATCTGTTATTCTATATATAAACCGCCCCGAACTCCTCGATTAGATTCCAGTCTGTAACTCACTCCTGGGTATCTGTTATTCTATATATAAACCACCCAGAAACCATCGAATAGATTCCAGTCTGTAACTCACTCCCGGGTATCTGTTATTCTATATATAAACCAACCAGAAACCATCGAATAGATTCCAGTCTGTAACACACTCCCGGGTATCTGTTATTCTATATATAAATCCCCCCAAACCCCTCGATTAGAATCCAGTCTGTAACTCACTCCCAGGCATCTGTTATTCTATATATAAACCACCCCAAAACCATCGATTAGATTCCACTCTGTAACGCACTCCCGGGTATCTGTTAATCTATATATAAACCACCCAGAAACCATCGATTAGATTCCACTCTGTAACTCGCTCCCGGGTATCTGTTATTCTATATATAAACCACCCCGAACCCCTCGATTAGATTCCAGTCTCTAACTCACTCCCGGGTATCTGTTATTCTATATATAAACCACCCCGAACCCCTCGATTACATTCCACTCTGTAACTCACTCCCGGGTTTATGTTATTCTATATATAAACCACCCCGAACCGCTCGATTAGATTCCAGTCTGTAACTCATTCGCTGGCATTTGCTATTCTATATATAAACCACCCCGAAACCATCGACTAGATTCCAGTCTGTAACTCACTCCCGTGTATCTGTTATTCTATATATGAACCACCCAGAAGTCATCGATTAGATTCCAGTCTGTAACTCACTCCCGGGCATCTGTTATTCTGTATATAAACCCCCCAGAAACCATCGATTAGATTCCAGTCTGTAACTCACTCCCGGGTATCTGTTATTCTATATATAAACCACACCGAACCCCTCGATTATATTCCAGACTGTAACTCACTCCCAGGCATCTGTTATTCTATTAATAAACCCCCCCGAAACCATTGAATAGATTCCACTCTGTAACTCACTCCCGGGTATCTGTTATTCTGTATATAAACCACCCCGAACCCCTCGATTAAATACCAGTCTGTAACTCACTCCCATGTATCTGTTATTCTATATATAAACCACCCCGAACCCCTCTATTAGATTCCAGTCTGTAACTCACTCCCAGGCATCTGTTATTCTATATATAAACCACCCGGAAACCATCGATTAGATTCCACTCTGTAACTCACCCCCGGGTATCTGTTATTCTATATATAAACCACCCGGAAACCATCGATTAGATTCCACTCTGTAACTCACTCCCGGGTATCTGTTATTCTATATATAAACCACCCCGAACCCCGCGATTAGATTCCAGTCTGTAACTCACTCCCGGGTATCTGTTATTCTATATATAAACCACCCCTAACCCCTCGATTAGTTTCCAGTCTGTAACTCACTTCCGGGTATCTGTTATTCTATATATAAAGCCCATTGAACCCCTCGATAATATTCCAGTCTGTAACTCACTCCCGGGTATCTGTTATTCTATATATAAACCTCCCCAAACCCCTCGATTAGATTCCAGTCTGTAACTCACTCCCATGTATCGGTTATTCTATATATAAACCACCCCGAACCGCTCGATTAGATTCCAGTCTGTAATTCACTCGCTGGCATTTGTTATTCTATATATAAACCACCCCGAAACCATCGACTAGATTCCAGTCTGTAACTCACTCCCGTGTATCTGTTATTCTATATATAAACCACCCAGAAGTCATCGATTAGATTCCAGTCTGTAACTCACTCCCGGGTATCTGTTATTCTATATATAAACCACCCAGAAACCATCGAATAGATTCCAGTCTGTAACTCACTCCCGGGTATCTGTTATTCTATATATACAAACCTCGAAACACTCGATTAGCTTCCAGTCTATAACTCACTCCCGTGTATCTGTTATGCAATATATAAACCATCCCAAACCCCTCGTTTAGTTTGTAGCCTGTAACTCACTCCTGGGAATCTGTTATTCTATATAAAAACATCCCCAACCCCTCGATTATATTCTTGTCTGTAATTCACTCCCAGGCATCTGTTATTCTATTAATAAAACCCCCTTAAACCATTGAATAGATTCCAGTCTGTAACTCACTCCCGGGTTTCTGTTATTCTATATATAAACCACCCCGAACCCTCGATTAGATTCCAGTCTGTAACTCACTCCCGGGTATCTGTTATTCTATATATAAACCACACTGAAACCCTCGATTAGATTCCAGTCTGTAACTCACTCCCGGGTATCTGTTATTCTGTATATAAACCACCCTGAACTCCTCGATTAGATTCCAGTCTGTAACTCACTCCCGGGTATCTGTTATTCTATATATAAACCACCCAGAAACCATTGAATAGATTCCACTCTGTAACTCACTCCCGGGTATCTGTAATTATATATATAAACCACCCAGAAACCATCGATTAGATTCCACTCTGTAACGCACTCCCGGGTATCTGTTATTCTATATATAATCCACCCAGAAACCATCGATTAGATTCCACTCTGTAACTCACTCCCGGGTATCTGTTATTCTATTTTTAAACCACCCCGAACCCCTAGATTAGATTCCACTCTGTAACTCACTCCCGGGTATCTGTTATTCTGTATATAAACCACCCCGAACCCCTCGATTAAATACCAGTCTGTAACTCACTCCCATGTATCTGTTATTCTATTAATAAACGCCCCGAGACCATTGAATAAATTCCACTCTGTAACTCACTCCCGGGTGTCTGTTATTATATATATAAACCTCCCGGAAACCATCGATTAGATTCCAGTCTATAACTCACTCCCGAGTATCTGGTATTCTATATATAAACCACCCCTATCCCTTCGATAATATTCCAGTCTGTAACTCACTCCCGGGTATCTGTTATTCTATTAATAAACGCCCCGAAACCATTGAATAAATTCCACTCTGTAACTCACTCCCGGGTATCTGTTAATCTATATATAAACCACCCAGAAACCATCGAATAGATTCCAGTCTGTAACTCACTCCCGGGTATCTGTTATTCTCTATATAAACCACCCCGAACCCCTCGATTAGTTTCCACTCTGTAACTCACTCCCGGGTATCTGTTATTCTATATATAAACCACCCCGAACCCCTCGATTAGATTCCAGTCTCTAACTCACTCCCGGGTATCTGTTATTCTATATATAAACCACCCCGAACCCCTCGATTACATTCCACTCTGTAACTCACTCCCGGGTATATGTTATTCTATATATAATACACCCCGAACCGCGCGATTAGATTCCAGTCTGTAACTCACTCGCTGGCATTTGTTATTCTATATATAAACCACCCCGAAACCATCGACTAGATTCCAGTCTGTAACTCACTCCCGTGTATCTGTTATTCTATATATAAACCACCCAGAAGTCATCGATTAGATTCCAGTCTGTAATTCACTCCCGGGCATCTGTTATTCTGTATATAAACCCCCCAGAAACCATCGATTAGATTCCAGTCTGTAATTCACTCCCGGGTATCTGTTATTCTATATATAAACCACACCGAACCCCTCGATTAGATTCCAGTCTGTAACTCACTCCCAGGCATCTGTTATTCTATTAATAAACCCCCCCGAAACCATTGAATAGATTCCACTCTGTAACTCACTCCCTGGTATCTGTTATTCTATACATAAACCACCCCGAACCGCTCGATTATATTCCAGACTGTAACTGACTCCCAGGCATCTGTTATTCTATTAATAAACCCCCCCGAAACCATTGAATAGATTCCACTCTGTAACTCACTCCCGGGTATCTGTTATTCTGTATATAAACCACCCCGAACCCCTCGATTAGATACCAGTCTGTAACTCACTCCCATGTATCTGTTATTCTATATATAAACCACCCCGAACCCCTCGATTAGATTCCAGTCTGTAACTCACTCCCAGGCATCTGTTATTCTATATATAAACAACCCGGAAACCATCGATTAGATTCCACTCTGTAACTCACTCCCGGGTATCTGTTATTCTATATATAAACCACCCCGAACCCCTCGATTAGATTCCAGTCTGTAACTCACTCCCGGGTATCTGTTATTCTATATATAAACCACCCCTAACCCCTCGATTAGTTTCCAGTCTGTAACTCACTACCGGGTATCTTTTATTCTATATATAAAGCCCATTGAACCCCTCGATAATATTCCAGCCTGTCACTCACTCCCGGGTATCTGTTATTCTATATATAAACCTCCCCAAACCCCTCGATTAGATTTCAGTCTGTAACTCACTCCCATGTATCTGTTATTCTATATATAAACCAACCCGAACCCCTCGATTAGATTCCACTCTGTAAATCAATCCCGGGTATCTGTTATTCTATATATAAACCTCCCCGAACCCCTCGATTAGACTCCAGTCTGTAACTCACTCCCGGGTATCTGTTATTCTATACATAAACCACCCCGAACCCCTCGATTAGATTCCAGTCATTAACTAACTCCCGGGTATCTGTTATTCTATATATAAACCACCCCGAACCCCTCGATTAGATTCCAGTCTGTAACTCACTCCCGGGTATCTGTTATTCTATATATAAACCACCCCGAACCCCTCGATTAGATTCCAGTCATTAACTAACTCCCGGGTATCTGTTATTCTATATATAAACCACCCCGAACCCCTCGATTAGATTCCAGTCTGTAACTCACTCCCGGGTATCTGTTATTCTATATATAAACCACCCAGAAACCATCGATTTGATTCCAGACTGTAACTCACTCCCGGGTATCTGTTATTCTATATATAAACCACCCAGAAACCATCGATTAGATTCCAGTCTGTAACTCACTCCCGGGTAACTGTTATTCTATATATAAACCACCCAGAAACCATCGTTTAGTTTCCAGTCTGTAACTCACTCCCAGGCATCTGTTATTCTATATATACAAACCTCGAAACACTCGATTAGCTTCCAGTCTATAACTCACTCCCGTGTATCTGTTATGCAATATATAAACCATCCCAAACCCCTCGTTTAGTTTGTAGCCTGTAACTCACTCCTGGGAATCTGTTATTCTATATAAAAACATCCCCAACCCCTCGATTATATTCCAGTCTGTAACTCACTCCCGGGTTTCTGTTATTATATATATAAACCACCCCGAACCCTCGATTAGATTCCAGTCTGTAACTCACTCCCGGGTATCTGTTATTCTATATATAAACCACACTGAAACCCTCGATTAGATTCCAGTCTGTAACTCACTCCCGGGTATCTGTTATTCTATTAATAAACCACCCCGAAACCATTGAATAGATTCCACTCTGTAACTCACTCCCGGGTATCTGTTATTCTATATATAAACCACCCCGAAACCATCGAATAGATTCCAGTCTGTAACTTACTCCCGGGCATCTGTTATTCTATATATAAACCACCCCGAAACCATCGATTAGATTCCACTCTGTAACTCACTCCCGGGTATCTGTTATTCTATTTTTAAACCACCCCTAACCCCTAGATTAGATTCCACTCTGTAACTCACTCCCGGGTATCTGTTATTCTATATATAATCCACCCAGACACCATCGACTCAATTCCACTCTGTAACTCACTACCGGGTATCTGTTATTCTATATATAAACCACACTGAAACCCTCGATTAGATTCCAGTCTGTAACTCACTCCCGGGTATCTGTTATTCTATTAATAAACCACCCCGAAACCATTGAATAAATTCCACTCTGTAACTCACTCCCGGGTGTCTGTTATTATATATATAAACCTCCCGGAAACCATCGATTAGATTCCAGTCTATAACTCACTCCCGAGTATCTGTTATTCTATATATAAACCACCCCTAACCCTTCGATAATATTCCAGTCTGTAACTCACTCCCGGGTATCTGTTATTCTATATATAAAACTCCCCTAACCCCTCGATAATATTCCAGTCTGTAAGTCACTCCCGGGTATCTGTTATTCTATATATTAACCTCCCCGAACCCCTCGATTATATTCCAGTCTGTTACTCACTCCCAGGCATCTGTTATTCTATTAATAAACCCCCCCGAAACCATTGAATAGATTCCACTCTGTAACTCAATCTCGGGTATCTGTTATTCTATATATAAACCACCCCAAACCCCTCGATTAGATTCCAGTCTGTAACTCACTCCCAGGTTTCTGTTATTCTACATATAAACCACCCCAAACCCCTCGACTAGATTCCACTCTGTAACTCACTCCCGGGTATCTGTTATTCTATATATAAACCACCCAGAAACCATCGAATAGATTCCACTCTGTAACTCACTCCCGGGTATCTGCTATTCTATTTTTAAACCACCCCTATCCCCTCGATTAGATTCCACTCTGTAACTCACTCCCGGGTATATGTTATTCTATATATAATACACCCCGAACCGCTCGATAAGATTCCAGCCTGTAACTCACTCCCGTGTATCTGTTATTCTATATATAAACCACCCAGAAACCATCGATTAGATTCCAGTCTGTAACTCACTCCCGGGCATCTGTTATTCCATACATAAACCACCCCGAACCGCTCGATTATATTCCAGACTGTAACTCACTCCCAGGCATCTGTTATTCTATTAATTAACCCCCCCGAAACCATTGAATAGATTCCACTCTGTAACTCACTCCCGGGTATCTGTTATTCTGTATATAAACCACCCCGAACCCCTCGATTAGATTCCAGTCTGTAACTCACTCCCAGGCATCTGTTATTCTATATATAAACCACCCGGAAACCATCGATTAGATTCCACTCTGTAACTCACTCCCGGGAATCTGTTATTCTATACATAAACCACCCCGAACCCCTCGATTAGATTCCAGTCTGTAACTCACTCCCGGGTATCTGTTATTCTATATATAAACCTCCCCTAACCCCTCGATTAGTTTCCAGTCTGTAACTCACTACCGGGTATCTGTTATTCTATATATAAACCCCATTGAACCCCTCGATAATATTCCAGTCTGTAACTCACTCCCGGGTATCTGTTATTCTATATATAAACCTCCCCAAACCCCTCGATTAGATTCCAGTCTGTAACTCACTCCCATGTATCTGTTATTCTATATATAAACCACCCCGAACCCCTCGATTAGATTCCAGTCTGTAAATCACTCCCGGGTATCTGTTATTCTATATATAAACCTCCCCGAACCCCTCGATTAGACTCCAGTCCGTAACTCACTCCCGGGTATCTGTTATTCTATATATAAACCGCCCAGAACTCCTCGATTAGATTCCAGTCTGTAACTCACTCCCGGGTATCTGTTATTCTATATATAAACCACCCAGAAACCATCGAATAGATTCCAGTCTGTAACTCACTCCCGGGTATCTGTTATTCTATATATAGACCACCCAGAAACCATCGAATAGATTCCAGTCTGTAACTCACTCCCGGGTATCTGTTATTCTATATATAAACCACCCCGAACCCCTCGATTAGATTCCTGTCTGTAATTCACTCCCAGGCATCTGTTATTCTATATATAAACCAGCCCGAAACCATCGATTAGATTCCACTCTGTAACGCACTCCCGGGTATCTGTTAATCTATATATAAACCACCCAGAAACCATCGATTAGATTCCACTCTGTAACTCACTCCCGGGTATCTGTTATTCTATATATAAACCACCCCGAACCCCTCGATTATATTCCAGTCTCTAACTCACTCCCGGGTATCTGTTATTCTATATATAAACCACCCCGAACCCCTCGATTACATTCCACTCTGTAACTCACTCCCGGGTATATGTTATTCTATATATAAACCACCCCGAACCGCTCGATTAGATTCCAGTCTGTAACTCACTCCCGTGTATCTGTTATTCTATATATAAACCACCCAGAAGTCATCGATTAGATTCCAGTCTGTAACTCACTCCCGGGCATCTGTTATTCGGTATATAAACCCCCCAGAAACCATCGATTAGATTCCAGTCTGTAACTCACTCCCGGGTATCTGTTATTCTATATATAAACCACACCGAACCCCTCGATTAGATTCCAGTCTGTAACTCACTCCCAGGCATCTGTTATTCTATTAATAAACCCCCTGAAAACCATTGAATAGATTCCACTCTGTAACTCACTCCTGGGTATCTGTTATTCTATACATAAACCACCCCGAACCGCTCGATTATATTCCAGACTGTAACTCACTCCCAGGCATCTGTTATTCTATTAATAAACCCCCCCGAAACCATTGAATAGATTCCACTCTGTAACTCACTCCCATGTATCTGTTATTCTATATATAAACCACCCCGAACCCCTCGATTAGATTCCAGTCTGTAACTCACTCCCAGGCATCTGTTATTCTATATATAAACCACCCGGAAACCATCGATTAGATTCCACTCTGTAACTCACCCCCGGGTATCTGTTATTCTATATATAAACCACCCGGAAACCATCGATTAGATTCCACTCTGTAACTCACTCCCGGGTATCTGTTATTCTATATATAAACCACCCCGAACCCCGCGATTAGATTCCAGTCTGTAACTCACTCCCGGGTATCTGTTATTCTATATATAAACCACCCCTAACCCCTCGATTAGTTTCCAGTCTGTAACTCACTACCGGGTATCTGTTATTCTATATATAAAGCCCATTGAACCCCTCGATAATATTCCAGTCTGTAACTCACTCCCGGGTATCTGTTATTCTATATATAAACCTCCCCAAACCCCTCGATTAGATTCCAGTCTGTAACTCACTCCCATGTATCTGTTATTCTATATATAAACCACCCCGAACCCCTCGATTAGATTCCAGTCTGTAACTCACTCCCGGGTATCTGTTATTATATATATATAAACCACACTGAAACCCTCGATTAGATTCCAGTCTGTAACTCACTCCCGGGTATCTGTTATTCTATATATAAACCACCCTGAACTCCTCGATTAGATTATAGTCCGTAACTCACTCCCAGGTATCTGTTATTCTATTAATAAACGCCCCGAAACCATTGAATAAATTCCACTCTGTAACTCACTCCCGGGTGTCTGTTATTCTATATATAAACCACCCCGAACCCCTCGATTAGATTCCAGTCTATAACTCACTCCCGGGTATCTGTTATTCTATATATAAACCTCTCCGAACCTCTCGATTAGATTCCAGTCTGTAACTCACTCCCGGGTATCTGTTATTATATATATAAACCACCCGGAAACCATCGATTAGATTCCAGTCTATAACTCACTCCCGAGTATCTGTTATTCTATATATAAACCACCCCTAACCCTTCCATAATATTCCAGTCTGTAACTCACTCCCGGGTATCTGTTATTCTATATATAAACCTCCCCTAACCCCTTGATAATATTCCAGTCTGTAAGTCACTCCCGGGTATCTGTTATTCTATATATTAACCTCCCCGAACCCCTCGATTATATTCCAGTCTGTTACTCACTCCCAGGCATCTGTTATTCTATTAATAAACCCCCCCGAAACCATTGAATAGATTCCACTCTGTAACTCACTCCCATGTATCTGTTATTCTATATATAAACCACCCCGAACCCCTCGATTAGATTCCAGTCTGTAACTCACTCCCAGGCATCTGTTATTCTATATATAAACCACCCGGAAACCATCGATTACATTCCAGTCTGTAACTCACCCCCGGGTATCTGTTATTCTATATATAAACCACCCGGAAACCATCGAATAGATTCCACTCTGTAACTCACTCCCGGGTATCTGTTATTCTATATATAAACCACCCCGAACCCCGCGATTAGATTCCAGTCTGTAACTCACTCCCGGGTATCTGTTATTCTATATATAAACCACCCCTAACCCCTCGATTAGTTTCCAGTCTGTAACTCACTACCGGGTATCTGTTATTCTATATATAAAGCCCATTGAACCCCTCGATAATATTCCAGTCTGTAACTCACTCCCGGGTATCTGTTATTCTATATATAAACCTCCCCAAACCCCTCGATTAGATTCCAGTCTGTAACTCACTCCCATGTATCTGTTATTCTATATATAAACCACCCCGAACCCCTCGATTAGATTCCAGTCTGTAACTCACTCCCGGGTATCTGTTATTATATATATATAAACCACACTGAAACCCTCGATTAGATTCCAGTCTGTAACTCACTCCCGGGTATCTGTTATTCTATATATAAACCACCCTGAACTCCTCGATTAGATTATAGTCCGTAACTCACTCCCAGGTATCTGTTATTCTATTAATAAACGCCCCGAAACCATTGAATAAATTCCACTCTGTAACTCACTCCCGGGTGTCTGTTATTCTATATATAAACCACCCCGAACCCCTCGATTAGATTCCAGTCTATAACTCACTCCCGGGTATCTGTTATTCTATATATAAACCTCTCCGAACCTCTCGATTAGATTCCAGTCTGTAACTCACTCCCGGGTATCTGTTATTATATATATAAACCACCCGGAAACCATCGATTAGATTCCAGTCTATAACTCACTCCCGAGTATCTGTTATTCTATATATAAACCACCCCTAACCCTTCCATAATATTCCAGTCTGTAACTCACTCCCGGGTATCTGTTATTCTATATATAAACCTCCCCTAACCCCTTGATAATATTCCAGTCTGTAAGTCACTCCCGGGTATCTGTTATTCTATATATTAACCTCCCCGAACCCCTCGATTATATTCCAGTCTGTTACTCACTCCCAGGCATCTGTTATTCTATTAATAAACCCCCCCGAAACCATTGAATAGATTCCACTCTGTAACCCAATCTCGGGTATCTGTTATTCTATATATAAACCACCCCAAACCCCTCGATTAGATTCCAGTCTGTAACTCACTCCCGGGTATCTGTTATTCTATATATCAACCACCCCGAACCCCTCGATTACATTCCAGTCTGTAACTCACTCCCGGGTATCTGCTATTCTACATATAAACCACCCCGAACCCCTCGATTAGATTCCAGTCTTTAACTCACTCCCAGGCATCTGTTATTCTATTAATAAACCCCCCCGAAACCATTGAATAGATTCCACTCTGTAACTCACTCCCGAGTGTCTGTTATTCTATATATAAACCACCCAGAAACCATCGAATAGATTCCACTCTGTAACTCACTCCCGGGTATCTGTTATTCTATTTTTAAACCACCCCTATCCCCTCGATTAGATTCCACTCTGTAACTCACTCCCGGGTATATGTTATTCTATATATAATACACCCCGAACCGCTCGATTAGATTCCAGTCTGTAACTCACTCGCTGGCATTTGTTATTCTATATATAAACCACCCCGAAACCATCGATTAGATTCCACTCTGTAACTCACTCCCGGGTATCTGTTATTCTATATATAAATCCCCCGGAACCATCGACTAGATTCCAGTCTGTAACTCACTCCCGTGTATCTGTTATTCTATATATAAACCACCCAGAAGTCATCGATTAGATTCCAGTCTGTAACTCACTCCCGGGCATCTGTTATTCTGTATATAAACCCCCCAGAAACCATCGATTAGATTCCAGTCTGTAACTCACTCCCGGGTATCTGTTATTCTATATATAAACCACCCCGAACCGCTCGATTATATTCCAGACTGTAACTCACTCCCAGGCATCTGTTATTCTATTAATAAACCCCCCCGAAACCATTGAATAGATTCCACTCTGTAACTCACTCCCGGGTATCTGTTATTCTGTATATAAACCACCCCGAACCCCTCGATTAGATTCCAGTCTGTAACTCACTCCCAGGCATCTGTTATTCTATATATAAACCACCCGGAAACCATCGATTAGATTCCACTCTGTAACTCACTCCCGGGTATCTGTTATTCTATATATAAACCACCCCGAACCCCTCGAATAGATTCCAGTCTGTAACTCACTCCCGGGTATCTGTTATTCTATATATAAACCACCCCTTACCCCTCGATTAGTTTCCAGTCTGTAACTCACTACCCGGTATCTGTTATTCTATATATAAAGCCCATTGAACCCCTCGATAATATTCCAGTCTGTAACTCACTCCCGGGTATCTGTTATTCTATATATAAACCTCCCCAAACCCCTCGATTAGATTCCAGTCTGTAACTCACTCCCATGTATCTGTTATTCTATATATAAACCACCCCGAACCCCTCGAATAGATTCCACTCTGTAAATCACTCCCGGGTATCTGTTATTCTATATATAAACCTCCCCGAACCCCTCGATTAGACTCCAGTCTGTAACTCAATCCCGGGTATCTGTTATTCTATATATAAACCTCCCCAAACCCCTCGATTAGATTCCAGTCCGTAACTCACTCCTGGGTATCTGTTATTCTATATATAAACCACCCAGAAACCATCGATTTGATTCCAGACTGTACCTCACTCCCGGGTATCTGTTATTCTATATATAAACCACCCAGAAACCATCGATTAGATTCCAGTCTGTAACTCACTCCCGGGTATCTGTTATTCTATATATAAACTACCCAGAAACCATCGAATAGATTCCAGTCTGTAACTCACTCCCGGGTAACTGTTATTCTATATATAAACCACCCAGAAACCATCGGTTAGATTCCAGTCTGTAACTCATTCCCGGGTATCTGTTATTCTATATATGAACCACCCAGAAACCATCGTTTAGTTTCCAGTCTGTAACTCACTCCCGGGTATCTGTTATTCTATATATACAAACCTCGAAACACTCGATTAGCTTCCAGTCTATAACTCACTCCCGTGTATCTGTTATGCAATATATAAACCATCCCAAACCCCTCGTTTAGTTTGTAGCCTGTAACTCACTCCTGGGAATCTGTTATTCTATATAAAAACATCCCCAACCCCTCGATTATATTCCAGTGTGTAACTCACTCCCAGGCATCTGTTATTCTATTAATAAAACCCCCTTAAACCATTGAATAGATTCCAGTCTGTAACTCACTCCCGGGTTTCTGTTATTATATATATAAACCACCCCGAACCCTCGATTAGATTCCAGTCTGTAACTCACTCCCGGGTATCTGTTATTCTATATATAAACCACCCTGAACTCCTCGATTAGATTCCAGTCTGTAACTCACTCCCGGGTATCTGTTATTCTATATATAAACCACCCCGAACTCCTCGATTAGATTCCAGTCTGTAACTCACTCCCGGGTATCTGTTATTCTATTAATAAACCACCCAGAAATCATGGAATTGATTCCACTCTGTAACTCACTCCCGGGTATCTGTTATTCTATATATAAACCTCCCCAAACCCCTCGATTAGAATCCAGTCTGTAACTCACTCCCAGGCATCTGTTATTCTATATATAAACCACCCCGAAACCATCGATTAGATTCCAGTCTGTAACTCACTCCCAGGTATCTGTTATTCAATATATAATCCACCCAGAAACCATCGATTCGATTCCAGTCTGTAACTCATTCCCGGGTATCTGTTATTCTATTTTTAAACCACCCCTAACCCCTAGTTTAGATTCCACTCTGTAACTCACTCCCGGGTATCTGTTATTCTATATATAATACACCCAGAAACCATCGACTAGATTCCACTCTGTAACTCACTACCGGGTATCTGTTATTCTATATATAAACCACCCCGAACCCCTCGATTAGATTATAGTCCGTAACGCACTCCCAGGTATCTGTTATTCTATTAATAAACGCCCCGAAACCATTGAATAAATTCCACTCTGTAACTCACTCCCTGGTGTCTGTTATTATATATATAAACCACCCGGAAACCATCGATTAGATTCCAGTCTGTAACTCACTCCCGAGAATCTGTTATTCTATATATAAACCACCCCTAACCCTTCGATAATATTCCAGTCTGTAACTCACTCCCGGGTATCTGTTATTCTATATATAAACCTCCCCTAACCCCTCGATAATATTCCAGTCTGTAACTCACTCCCGGGTATCTGTTATTCTATATATAAACCTCCCCTAACCCCTCGATAATATTCCAGTCTGTAACTCACTCCCGGGTATCTGTTATTCTATATATAAACCTCCCCGAACCCCTCGATTAGATTCCAGTCTGTAACTCACTCCCATGTATCTGTTATTCTATATATAAACCTCCCCGAACCCCTCGATTATATTCCAGTCTGTAACTCACTCCCAGGCATCTGTTATTCTATTAATAAACCCCCCCGAAACCATTGAGTAGATTCCACTCTGTAACTCAATCCCGGGTATCTGTTATTCTATATATAAACCACCCAGAAACCATTGATTATATTCCACTCTGTAACTCACTCCCGGGTATCTGTTATTCTATATATAAACCACCCAGAAACCATCGATTAGATTCCAGTCTGTACCTCACTCCCGGGTATCTGTTATTCTAGATATAAATCCCCCCAAACCCCTCGATTCGATTCCAGTCTGTAACTCAATCCCGGGTATCTTCTATTCTATATATAAACCACTCCGAACCCCTCGATTAGATTCCAGTCTGTAACTCAATCCCAGGTATCTGTTATTCTATATATAAACCTCCCCGAACCCCTCGATTAGATTCCAGTCTGTAACTCACTCCCAGGTATCTGTTGTTCTATATATAAACCACACTGAACCCCTCGATTAGATTCCAGTCTGTAACTCACTCCCGGGTATCTGTTATTCTATATATAAACCACCCCGAACTCCTCGATTAGATTCCTTTCTGTAACTCACTCCCGGGTATCTGTTATTATATATATAACCACCCAGAAACCATCGAATAGATTCCACTCTGAAACTCACTCCTGGGTATCTGTTATTCTATATACAAACCCCACCGAAACCATCGATTAGATTCCACTCTGTAACTCACTCCCGGGTATCTGTTATTCTATATATAATCCTCCCAGAAACCATCGATTAGATTCCATATCTGTAACTCACTCCCGGGTATCTGTTATTCTATTTTTAAACCACCCCTAACCCCTAGATTAGATTCCACTCTGTAACTCACTCCTGGGTATCTGTTATTCTATTAATAAACCCCCCCGAAACCATTGAATAGATTCCACGCTGTAACTCACTCCCTGGTATTTGTTATTCTATATATAAACCACCACAAACCCCTCGATTAGATTCCAGTCTGTTACTCACTCCCAGGTATCTGTTATTCTATATATAAACCACCCCGAACCCCTCGATTAGATTCCAGTCTGTATCTCACTCCCGGGTATCTGTTTTTCTGTATATAAACCACCCCGAACCCCTCGATTAGATTCCAGTCTGTAACTCACTCCCGGGTATCTGTTATTCTATATATAAACCACCCAGAACCCCTCGATTAGATTCCAGTCTGTAACTCACTCCCGGGTATCTGTTATTCTATATATAAACCCCCCCGAAACCATCGATTAGATTCCACTCTGTAACTCACTCCCGGGTATCTGTTATTCTATATATAAACCACCCCTAACCCCTAGATTAGATTCCACTCTGTAACTCACTCCCGGGTATCTGTTATTCTATATATAAACCTCCCCGAACCCCTCGAATAGATTCCAGTCTGTAACTCACTCCCGGGTATCTGTTATTATATATATAAACCACCCCGAACCCCTCGATTAGATTCCAGTCTGTATCTCACTCCCGGGTATCTGTTTTTCTGTATATAAACCACCCCGAACCCCTCGATTAGATTCCAGTCTCTAACTCACTCCCGTGTATCTGTTATGCTATATATAAACCATTCCAAACCCCTCATTTAGTTTGTAGTCTGTAACTCACTGCCGGGTATCTGTTATTCTATATATAAACCACCCCGAAACCCTCGATTAGATTCCAGTCTGTAACTCACTCCCGGGTATCTGTTATTCTATATATAAACCGCCCCGAACCCATCGATTAGATTCCAGTCTGTAACTCACTCCCGGGTATCTATTATTCTATATATAAACATCCCAAACCCCTCGATTAGATTCCTGTCTGTAACTCACTCCTGGCTATCTGTTATTCTATATATAAACCACCACGAAAACCTCGATTAGATTCCAGTCTGTAACTCACTCCCGGGTATCTGTTATTCTATATATAAACCACCCCGAAAACCTCGATTCGATTCCAGTCTGTAACTCAATCCCGAGTATCTGTTATTCTATATATAAACCATCCCGAACCCCTCGATTAGATTCCAGTCTGTAACTCAGTCCTGGTATCTGTTATTCTATATATAAACCACCCCAAACCCCTCGTTTAGATTCCAGTCTGTAACTCACTCCCGGGTATCTGTTATTCTATATATAAACCACCTCGAACCCCTCGATTAGATTCCAGTCTGTAACTCACTCCCGGGTATCTGTTATTCTATATATAAACCACCCCGAACCCCTCGATTAGATTCCAGTCTGTAACTCACTCCCGGGTATCTGTTATTCTATATATAAACCACACTGAACCCCTCGATTAGATTCCAGTCTGTAACTCACTCCCGGGTATCTGTTATTCTATATATAAACCACACTGAACCCCTCGATTAGATTCCAGTCTGTAACTCACTCCCGGGTATCTGTTATTCTATATATAAACCACCCCGAACCCCTCGATTAGATTCCAGTCTGTAACTCACTCCCGGGTATCTGTTATTCTATATATAAACCACCCCGAACTCCTCGATTAGATTCCTTTCTGTAACTCACTCCCGGGTATCTGTTATTATATATATAACCACCCAGAAACCATCGAATAGATTCCACTCTGAAACTCACTCCTGGGTATCTGTTATTCTATATACAAACCCCACCGAAACCATCGATTAGTTTCCACTCTGTAACTCACTCCCGGGTATCTGTTATTCTATATATAATCCTCCCAGAAACCATCGATTAGATTCCATATCTGTAACTCACTCCCGGGTATCTGTTATTCTATTTTTAAACCACCCCTAACCCCTAGATTAGATTCCACTCTGTAACTCACTCCCGGGTATCTGTTATTCTATTTTTAAACCACCCCTAACCCCTAGATTAGATTCCACTCTGTAACTCACTCCTGGGTATCTGTTATTCTATTAATAAACCCCCCCGAAACCATTGAATAGATTCCACGCTGTAACTCACTCCCTGGTATTTGTTATTCTATATATAAACCACCACAAACCCCTCGATTAGATTCCAGTCTGTTACTCACTCCCAGGTATCTGTTATTCTATATATAAACCACCCCGAACCCCTCGATTAGATTCCAGTCTGTATCTCACTCCCGGGTATCTGTTTTTCTGTATATAAACCACCCCGAACCCCTCGATTAGATTCCAGTCTGTAACTCACTCCCGGGTATCTGTTATTCTATATATAAACCACCCAGAACCCCTCGATTAGATTCCAGTCTGTAACTCACTCCCGGGTATCTGTTATTCTATATATAAACCCCCCCATAACCATCGATTAGATTCCACTCTGTAACTCACTCCCGGGTATCTGTTATTCTATATATAAACCACCCCTAACCCCTAGATTAGATTCCACTCTGTAACTCACTCCCGGGTATCTGTTATTCTATATATAAACCTCCCCGAACCCCTCGAATAGATTCCAGTCTGTAACTCACTCCCGGGTATCTGTTATTATATATATAAACCACCCCGAACCCCTCGATTAGATTCCAGTCTGTATCTCACTCCCGGGTATCTGTTTTTCTGTATATAAACCACCCCGAACCCCTCGATTAGATTCCAGTCTCTAACTCACTCCCGTGTATCTGTTATGCTATATATAAACCATTCCAAACCCCTCATTTAGTTTGTAGTCTGTAACTCACTCCCGGGTATCTGTTATTCTATATATAAACCACCCCGAAACCCTCGATTAGATTCCAGTCTGTAACTCACTCCCGGGTATCTATTATTCTATATATAAACATCCCAAACCCCTCGATTAGATTCCTGTCTGTAACTCACTCCTGGCTATCTGTTATTCTATATATAAACCACCACGAAAACCTCGATTAGATTCCAGTCTGTAACTCACTCCCGGGTATCTGTTATTCTATATATAAACCACCCCGAAAACCTCGATTCGATTCCAGTCTGTAACTCACTCCCGGGTATCTTTTATTCTATATATAAACCATCCCGAACCACTCGATTAGATTCCAGACTGTAACTCACTCCCGGGTATCTGTTGTTCTATATATAAACATCCCAAACCCCTCGATTATCTTCCATTCTATAACTCTCTCCCGGGCATCTGTTATTCTATATATAAACTACCCTGAACCCCTCGATTAGATTCCAGTCTGTGTCTCACTCCCGGGTACTTGTCATTGTATATATAAACCACCCTGAACCCCTCGATTATATTCCAGTCTGTAGCTCTATCTTGAGTTTCTGTTATTTTATACATAGGCCCCTCGATTTGATTCCAGTCTGTAACTCACTTCCTTGTATCTGTTATTCTATATATAAACACCACCGAAACCCTCGATTAGATTCCAGTCTGTAACTCACTCAACGGTTTCTGTTATTCTATATATAAACCAGCCGAACCCCTCGATTAGATTGCAGTCTGTAACTCACGCTTGGCTATCTGTTATTCTATATATAAACCAACCCGAACCCCTCGATTAAATTCCAGTCTGTAACACACTCCCGGGTATCTGTTATTCTATATGTAAACCACCCAAACCCCTTGATTATATTCCAGTCTGTAACTCATTCGCCGGTAACTGTTATTCTATATATAAACCACCCCGTACACCTCGATTAGATTCCAGCCTGTAACTCACTCCCGGATACATGTTATTCTACATATAAACCACCCAAAATCCTCGATAGTTTCCTGTCTGTAACTCTATATGTAATTCTATATATAAACCCCCTGAGCCCCTTGATTAGATTCCAGCCTGTAACTCACTTCCAGGTATCTGTTATTCTATATATAAATACTACCGAAACCCTCGATTAGATTCCAGCCTGTAACTCACTCCCGGGTATCTGTTATTCTATATATAATTACTACCGAAACCCTCGATTAGATTCCAGTCCGTAACTCACTCCCGGGTATCATGTTATTCTATATATAAACAACCCTGAACCTCTCGATTAGATTCTAGTCTGTAACTCACTCCCGGGTATCTGTTATTCTAGAAATAAACCACCCCGAACCACTTGATTAGTTCTCAGTCTGTAACTCACTCCCTGGTATATTTTATTCTATATGTAAACCACTCCGAACCCCTCAATTAGATTCCAGTCTGCAACTCACACCCAGATAACTCTTATTCTATGAATATCCACAACGAACCCCTCGATTTACTCCTTGTCTGTAAATCACTCCCGGGTATTTGTTATTTGATATATAAATACTACCGAACCGCTTGATTAGATTCCAGTCTGTAACTCACTCCCGGGTATCTGTTATTCTCTACATACACCATACCAAACACTTCGATTAGATTCCAGTCTGTAACCCATTCCCAGCTATCTGTTATTCTATATATACAAACCTCGAACCACTCGATTAGCTTCCAGTCTATAACTCACTCCCGTGTATCTGTTATGCTATATATAAACCATCCCAATCCCCTGGTTTAGTTTGTAGTCTGTTACTCACTCCCGGGTATCTGTTATTCTACATATAAACCACCCCGAACCCCTCGATTAGATTCCAGTCTGTAACTCACTCCCGGGTATCTGTTATTCTATATATAAACCCTCCTGAACCCCTCGATTAGATTCCATTCTGTAACTCACTCCCGGGTATCTGTTATTATATATATAAACCACCCTGAACTCCTCGATTATATTCCAGTCAGTAACTCACTCCCGGATATCTGTTATTATATATATAAACCCCCCCGAACCCCTCGAGTGGATTCCAGTCTGAAACTCACTCCCGGGTATCTGTTATTCTATATATAATCCATCCTGAACCCCTCGATTGGATTCCAGTCTGTAACTCACTCCCGGGTATCAGTTATTCTATACATGCACCATACCAAACACCTCGATTAGATTCCAGTCTGTAACCCATTCCCAGCTATCTGTTATTCTATATATAAAAACCTCGAACCACTCGATTAGCTTCGAGTCTATAACTCACTCCCGTGTATCTGTTATGCTATATATAAACCATCCCAAACCCCTGGTCTAGTTTGTAGTCTGTAACTCACTCCCGGGTATCTGTAATTCTCTATATAAACCACACCGATCCCCTCGATTAGATTCCAGTCAGTAACTCACTCCCAGGTATCTGTTATTCAATATATAAACCACCCCGAACCCCTCGATTAGATTCCAGTCTGTAACTCATTCCCGGCTATCTGTTATTCTACATATAAAACCCCGAATCCATCGATTAGATTCCACTCTGTAAATCACTCCCTGGTATTTGTTAATCTATATATAAACCATCCCGAACCATTCGATTAGCTTCCAGTCTATAACTCACTCCCGGGTATCTGTTATTCTATATATAAACATCCCAAACCCCTCGATTTGATTCCTGTATGTAACTCACTACCGGGTATCTGTTATTCTATATATGAACCACCCCGAACCCCTAGATTAGTTTCCAGTCTTAACTCACTCCCGGGTACTTGTCATTGTATATATAAACCACCCTGAACCCCTCGATTAGCTTCCAGTCTGTAGCTCCCTCTTGAGTATCTGTTATTTTATACATAGGCCCCTCGATTTGATTCCAGTCTGTAACTCACTTCCTTGTATCTGTTATTCTATATATAAACACCACCGAAACCCTCAATTAGATTCCAGACTGTAACTCACTCAACGGTTTCTGTTATTCTATATATCAACCAGCCGAACCCCTCGATTAGATTGCAGTCTGTAACTCACGCCTGGCTATCTGTTATTCTATATATAAACCAACCCGAACCCCTCAATTAGATTCCAGTCTTGGACTCACTGCTGGTTTTGTGTAATTCAACATTTTAAACAACCCTTAACCCCTCGAATTGATTCCAGTTTGTACCTCGCTCTGGGTTATCTGTTATTCTATATGTAAACCACCCAAACCCCTTGATTATATTCCAGTCTGTAACTCACTTGCCGGTAACTGTTATTCTATATATAAACCATCCTGTACACCTCGATTAGATTCCAGTCTGTATATCACTCCCGGGTACCTGTTATTCTACATATAAACCATCCAAAATCCTCGATAGTTTCCTGTCTGTAACTCTATATGTAATTTTATATATAAACCCCCTGAGCCCCTTGATTAGATTCCAGCCTGTAACTCACTTCCAGGTATCTGTTATTCTATATATAAATACTACCGAAACCGTCGATTAGATTCCAGTCCGTAACTCACTCTCGGGTATCATGTTATTCTATATATAAACAACCCTGAACCCCTCAATTAGATTCCAGTCTGTAACTCACTCCCGGGTCTCTGTTATTCTAGTAATAAACCACCCCGAACCACTTGATTAGTTCTCAGTCTGTAACTCACTCCCTGGTATATTTTATTCTATTTGTAAACCACTCCGAACCCCTCAATTAGATTCCAGTCTGCAACTCACACCCAGATAACTCTTATTCTATGAATATCCACAACGAACCCCTCGATTTACTCCTTGTCTGTAAATCACTCCCGGGTATTTGTTATTTGATATATAAATACTACCGAACCGCTTGATTAGATTCCAGTCTGTAACTCACTCCCGGGTATCTGTTATTCTCTACATACACCATACCAAACACCTCGATTAGATTCCAGTCTGTAACCCATTCCCAGCTATCTGTTATTCTATATATACAAACCTCGAACCACTCGATTAGCTTCCAGTCTATAACTCACTCCCGTGTATCTGTTATGCTATATATAAACCATCCCAAACCCCTGGTTTAGTTTGTAGTCTGTAACTCACTCCCGGATATCTGTTATTGTATATATAAACCCCCCCGAACCCCTCGAGTGGATTCCAGTCTGAAACTCACTCCCGGGTATCTGTTATTCTATATATAATCCATCCCGAACCCCTCGATTGTATTTCTGTCTGTAACTCACTCCCGGGTATCAGTTATTCTATACATGCACCATACCAAACACCTCAATTAGATTCCAGTCTGTAACCCATTCCCAGCTATCTGTTATTCTATATATAAAAACCTCGAACCACTCGATTAGCTTCCAGTCTATAACTCATTCCCGTGTATCTGTTATGCTATATATAAACCATCCCAAACCCCTCGTTTAGTTTGTAGTCTGTAACTCACTCCCGGGTATCTGTAATTCTCTATATAAACCACACCGATCCCCTCGATTAGATTCCAGTCTGTAACTCACTCCCGGGTATCTGTTATTCTCTATATAAACCACACCGATCCCCTCGATTAGATTCCAGTCTGTAACTCACTCCCGGGTATCTGTTATTCAATATATAAACCACCCCGAAACCCTCGATTAGATTCCAGTCTGTAACTCATTCCCGGCTATCTGTTATTCTATATATAAAAACCCCGAATCCATCGATTAGATTCCAGTCTGTAACTCACTCCCTGGTATTTGTTAATCTATATATAAACCACCCCGAACCATTCGATTAGCTTCCAGTCTATAACTCACTCCCGGGTATCTGTTATTCTATATATAATCCACCCCGAACCACTCGATTAGATTCCCGTCTGTAACTCACTCCCGGGTATCTGTTATTCTATATATAAACATCCCAAACCCCTCGATTAGATTCCAGTCTGTAACTCACTCCCGGGTATCTGTTATTCTATATATGAACCACCCCGAACCCCTAGATTAGATTCCAGTCTGTAACTCACTCCCGGGTATCTGTTATTCTATATATGAACCACCCCGAACCCCTAGATTAGATTCCAGACTGTAACTCACTCCCGGGTATCTGTTATTCTATATATAAACCACAGCGCACCCCTCGATTAGATTCCAGTCTGTAACTGACTCCTGGGTATCTGTTATTCTATATATAAACATCCCAAACCCCTCGATTAGCTTCCAGTCTGTAACTCTCTCCCGGGTATCTGTTATTCTATATATAAAACACCCCGAACCCCTCGATTATATCCCAGTCTGTAACTCACTTGCCGGTAACTGTTATTCTATATATAAACCCCCGATCCCCTTGATTTGATTCCAGTCTTAACTCACTCCCGGGTATCTGTTATTCTATATATAAACCACCCTGATCCCCTCGATTATATTCCAGTCTGTAGCTCCCTCTTGAGTATCTGTTATTTTATACATAGGCCCCTCGATTTGATTCCAGTCTGTAACTCACTTCCTTGTATCTGTTATTCTATATATAAACACCACCGAAACCCTCAATTAGATTCCAGACTGTAACTCACTCAACGGTTTCTGTTATTCTATATATAAACCAGCCGAACCCCTCGATTAGATTGCAGTCTGTAACTCACGCCTGGCTATCTGTTATTCTATATATAAACCAACCCGAACCCCTCAATTAGATTCCAGTCTTGGACTCACTGCTGGTTTTGTGTAATTCAACATTTTAAACAACCCTTAACCCCTCGAATTGATTCCAGTTTGTACCTCGCTCTGGGTTATCTGTTATTCTATATGTAAACCACCCACACCCCTTGATTATATTCCAGTCTGTAACTCACTCGCCGGTAACTGTTATTCTATATATAAACCACCCCGTACACCTCGATTAGATTCCAGTCTGTATATCACTCCCGGGTACCTGTTATTCTACATATAAACCATCCAAAATCCTCGATAGTTTCCTGTCTGTAACTCTATATGTAATTTTATATATAAACCCCCTGAGCCCCTTGACTAGATTCCAGCCTGTAACTCACTTCCAGGTATCTGTTATTCTATATATAAATACTACCGAAACCGTCGATTAGATTCCAGTCCCTAACTCACTCTCGGGTATCATGTTATTCGATATATAAACAACCCTGAACCCCTCGTTTAGATTCCAGTCTGTAACTCACACCCAGATAACTCTTATTCTATGAATATCCACAACGAACCCATCGATTTACTCTTTGTCTGTAAATCACTCCCGGGTATTTGTTATTTGATATATAAATAGTACCGAACCGCTTGATTAGATTCCTGTCTGTAACTCACTCCCGGGTATCTGTTATTCTATGTATAAACCACCCCGAACCCCTCGATTAGATTCCAGTCTGTAACTCACTCCCGGGTATCTATTATTCTATATATAAACCACCCCGAACCCCTCGATTAGATTCCAGTCTGTAACTCACTCCTGGGTATCTGTTATTCTATATATAAACCCACCCCAAACCCCTCGATTAGATTCCAGTCTGTAACTCACTCCCGGGTATCTGTTATTCTATATATAAACCCACTGAACCCATCGATTAGATTCCAGTCAGTAACTCACTCCCATGCATCTGTTATTCTATATATAAACCACCCCGAAACCCTCGATTAGATTCCAGTCAGTAACTCACTCCCATGCATCTGTTATTCTATATATAACCTGACCCGAGCCCCTCTGCCTCTCCCTCTCCATGCTGTAGCTCTTCCTCTCTCTCACTATTTCTGTATTTTCCTGTCTCCAGCTTCTCAGTACCTGTTACTTTCTCTCTCTCTCTCTCTCTCTCTCTTTCTGTATCTGTCTCTCTTTCTCTCCATCTCCCTCTTTGCTTCTCTCTCTCTCCCTCTCCGCCTCGAGTTATTCCTCTGCATCTCTCTCTCTCTCCCTCTCTCGCTGTCTATCTCTGTCTCTCTATCTCACTCTCTCTCTGTCTCACTGTCTCTCTGTGTCTCTCTCTGTGTCTCTGTCTATATTTATTTCACTCTCTCTCTCTGTCTCTCTCTCTCTGTCTCTGTCTCTATCTCACTCTCCCTCTGTTTCTCTGTCTCACTGTCTCTCTGTGTCTCTCTCTGTGTCTCTGTCTATATTTATTCCACTCTCTCACTCTCTCTCTGTCTCTCTCTCTCTGTCTCTGTCTCTATCTCACTCTCCCTCTGTTTCTCTGTCTCACTGTCTCTCTGTGTCTCTCTCTGTGTCTCTGTCTATATTTATTTCACTCTCTCACTCTCTCCCTGTCTCTCTCTCTCTGTCTCACTCTCTCTCTCTGTCTCTGTCTCTCTATCTCTGTGTCTCCCTCTATCTCACTCTCCCTCTGTCTCTCTGTCTCACTGTCTCTCTGAGTCTCTCTCTGTGTCTCTGTCTATATTTATTTCACTCTCTCACTCTGTCTCTCTATCTCTCATTGCTCCATGCTCCCTGCCTCTTGTCCATGTTGAATCTGGTGATGATTGTCTGACTCACCTCAGTGGAGATTCCCTCTCAGTCTGGAGGCCCTTCCCAGCTGCCCTTTCAGTCAAGACCGGACCGACACTTGGAAACCGTAGCCTCAGGACTCAGAGACACCAGAACAAGAAATTGCGGCCTTTATACAGGAGTCTTTATGGCCACAGACCACCCACAAACACTTCAGACACAACAATACACATCTGTGGTTTGGTTGCCTTTTGAAATGGGAGGTGATGTGCACAGCAAGATCCCACAAACTGCGAGGGTGACAATGACGCAAACGGGTTGTTATTCTGAAGACAACTGAGTCATGTTCACCCCCCCCAACCCCAACCACAGCCCCACTCCCCCCTCTCTTCTTTCAAGTATTGACCACGTGATCTTACCGATCTGTACCCGGACGTAGGGAGCCAGCAGGATGGGCAGGCAAGCGGCGGGTGCAGTTTAACACAGGGAAGTGGGAGGCGATGCGTTTTGGGAGAAGGGTTGGAGAGGGGACAACAGAGACTTCATGGCCCAGTTCCAAGGCCTGTGCAGGGGCGCAGGGACCCGGCGGGGTGGGGGGAGGTACATGGCCATCAGTTTCTGAAGGCAGACATGTCGAGAGCGGGGTCAGAAACACGTATGGGATCTTGGGTCCCATCCACCGAGGCATCGAGTACAAAGCAGCGAAGTCAGGCTGAACCTTGGCCAAACTCTGGTTAGGCCCCAACTCCGGCACCGCCTCCTGCTGCAGTCGCCACTCTGTAGGGAGGGTGTGAGGGTCCCCGAGAGGGTGACGGAGGGAGATTTACCAGGACGGTCCCCCAGGGGGTGAGGTGGGGGGGGGGGGTTTTATCTACGAGGTTCGGGTGGAGGAGCTGGGGCTGTTCTCCCCTCGGAGTGAAGGAGGTTGAGGGGACCCTCTGAGAGAGGTGGGCAAGAGGGTGATGGGATTGGATAATGTGGGCAGGGTAAAGCTATTCCCATTGGGTGACGGTACAAGGGCTGGCAGTGGGAGGTGGGGTGAGGGGACAGATTTAAAGTATCGGGCAAGGGAGAGGGGAAAATGAGGGAGAATATTTTTAAGCAGCGAGTGTAAACAACCTGGAACTCACTGACTATAACATGGTGGCAGCGGGAACCATGAACAATTTCAATTGGACGGGCGTTCGAGGGAAATATGATTTAAGACCCCTGTTAAAGAGGGAGTCTCTCCGTCAGGGACCCCTGTTAAAGAGGGAGTCTCTCCGTCACTGACCCCTGTTAAAGAGGGAGTCTCTCTGTCAGGGACCCCTGTTAAAGAGGGAGTCTCTCCGTCAGGGACCCCTGTTAAAGAGGGAGTCTCTCCGTCAGGGACCTCTGTTAAAGAGGGAGTCTCTCCGTCAGGGACCCATGTTAAAGAGGGAGTCTCTCTGTCAGGGACCCCTGTTAAAGAGGGAGCCTCTCCGTCAGGGACCCTTGTTAAAGAGGGAGTCTCTCCGTCACTGACCCCTGTTAAAGAGGGAGTCTCTCCGTCAGGGACCCCTGTTAAAGAGGGAGTCTCTCCGTCAGGGACCCCTGTTAAAGAGGGAGTCTCTCCGTCAGGGACCCCTGTTAAAGAGGGAGTCTCTCTGTCAGGGACCCCTGTTAAAGAGGGAGTCTCTCCGTCAGGGACCCCTGTTAAAGAGGGAGTCTCTCCGTCAGGGACCTCTGTTAAAGAGGGAGTCTCTCCGTCAGGGACCCATGTTAAAGAGGGAGTCTCTCCGTCAGGGACCCCTGTTAAAGAGGGAGTCTCTCCGTCAGGCACCCCTGTTAAAGAGGGAGTCTCTCCGTCAGGGACCCCTGTTAAAGAGGGAGTCTCTCCGTCAGGGACCCCTGTTAAAGAGGGAGTCTCTCCGTCAGGGACCCCTGTTAAAGAGGGAGTCTCTCCGTCAGGGACCCCTGTTAAAGAGGGAGTCTCTCCGTCAGGGACCCCTGTTAAAGAGGGAGTCTCTCCGTCAGGGACCCCTGTTAAAGAGGGAGTATCTCCGTCAGGGACCCCTGTTAAAGAGGGAGTCTCTCCGTCAGGGACCCCTGTTAAAGAGGGAGTCTCTCCGTCAGGGACCCCTGTTAAAGAGGGTGTCTCTCCGTCAGGGACCCTTGTTAAAGAGGGAGTCTCTCCGTCAGGGACCCCTGTTAAAGAGGGAGTCTCTCCGTCAGGGACCCCTGTTAAAGAGGGAGTCTCTCCGTCAGGGACCCCTGTTAAAGAGGGAGTCTCTCCGTCAGGGACCCCTGTTAAAGAGGGAGTCTCTCCGTCAGGGACCCCTGTTAAAGAGGGTGTCTCTCTGTCAGGGACCCCTGTTAAAGAGGGAGTCTCTCCGTCAGGGACCCCTGTTAAAGAGGGAGCCCCCCCTCAGGGACCCCTGTTAAAGAGGGAGTCCCTCAGTTTGAGACCCCTTTTACAGAGGGAGCCTCTCTCTCTCTGCCTCCTGTGTTTGAGATGACTGAGAGAAAGAAGTGGCAGGGAGAGGGTGACTCATCACTTCTGGAGAAGTGAAAAACATGACAGACTTTGGTGAGTGAGGTGTGAGTATGAGGGACACGCTGTGCATCACCCTCGAGTGTGAGTGAGCCTGCCGTTGGTCACCCACAATGATGTGTCGAATAATGTCCCCCTGCAGCCCAGAGACTCAGCTTGTCCACAGATCCCTGTGTGTAGCTGGGAGAGATCTCAATCAGCCTCAAGTTCAGGTGGAGATTTCGATAGAGGATCAGAGGCAAGTTCCATCCGATGTTCCACATATTCCTCATTGACACAATCCCCTTCCTCATCAACCCCACTGTACACAATCCCAATGGACCCAAACCCCTTCCCGTTCACTCCCACTGTACACAATCCCAATGGACCCAAACCCCTTCCCATTCACTCCCACTGTACACAATCCCAACGGACCCAAACCCCTTCCCGTTCACTCCCACTGTACACAATCCCAATGGACCCAAACCCCTTCCCATTCACTCCCACTGTACACAATCCCAATGGACCCAAACCCCTTCCCATTCACTCCCACTGTACACAATCCCAATGGACCCAAACCACTTCCCGTTCACTCTCACTGTACACAATCCCAAAGGACCCAAACCCCTTCCCATTCACTCCAACTGTACACAATCCCAATGGGCGCAAACCCCTTCCCGTTCACTCCCACCGTGCACAATCCCAATGGACCCAAACCCCTTCCCGTTCACTCCCACTGTACACAATCCCAATGGACCCAAACCCCTTCCCATTCACTCCCACTGTACACAATCCCAATGGACCCAAACCCCTTCCTGTACACTCCCACTATACACAATCCCAATGGACACAAACCCCTTCCCATTCACTCCCACTGTACACAATCCCAATGGACCCAAACCCCTTCCCATTCACTCCCACTATACACAATCCCAATGGACCCAAACCCCTTCCCATTCACTCCCACTGTACACATTCCCAATGGACCCAAACCCCTTCCCGTTCACTCCCACTGTACACAATCCCAATGGACCCAAACCCCTTCCTGTACACTCCCACTATACACAATCCCAATGGACCCAAACCCCTTCCCATTCACTCCCACTGTACACAATCCCAATGGACCCAAACCCCTTCCCGTTCACGACCACTGTACACAATCCCAATGGAGCCAAAACCCTTCCCATTCACTCCCACTGTACACAATCCCAATGGACCCAAACCCCTTCCTGTTCACACCCTCTGTACACAATCCCAATGGACCCAAACCCCTTCCCGTTCACTCCCACTGTACACAATCCCAATGGACCCAAACCCCTTCCCATTCACTCCCACTGTACACAATCCCAATGGAACCAAACCCCTTCCTGTTCACTCCCTCTGTACACAATCCCAATGGACACAAACCCCTTCCCGTTCACTCCCTCTGTACACAATCCCAATGGACACAAACCCCTTCCCGTTCACTCCCACTGTACACAATCCCAATGGACCCAAATCCCTTCCCATTCACTCCCACTGTACACAATCCCAATGGACCATAACCCCTTCCCGTTCACTCCCACTGTACACAATCCCAATGGACCCAAACCCCTTCCCTTTCACACCCACAGTACACAATCCCAATGGACCCAAACCCCTTCCCATTCACACCCACAGTACACAATCCCAATGGAACCAAAACCCTTCCCATTCACTCCCACTGTACACAATCCGAATGGAACCAAACCCCTTCCCATTCACTCCCACTGTACACAATCCCAATGGACCCAAACCCCTTCCTGTTCACTCCCACTGTACACAATCCCAATGGACCCAAACCCCTTCCCATTCACACCCACAGTACACAATCCCAATGGAACCAAAACCCTTCCCATTCACTCCCACTGTACACAATCCGAATGGACCCAAACCCCTTCCCATTCACTCCCACTGTACACAATCCCAATGGACCCAAACCCCTTCCCATTCACTCCCACCGTACACAATCCGAATGGACCCAAACCCCTTCCCATTCACTCCCACCGTACACAATCCCAATGGACACGAACCCTTTCCCGTTCACTCCCACTGTACACAATCCCAATGGACCCAAACCCCTTCCCGTTCACTCCCACTGTACACAATCCCAATGGACCCAAACCCCTTCCCGTTCACTCCCACTGTACACAATCCCAATGGACCCAAACCCCTTCCCGTTCACTCCCACTGTACACAATCCCAATGGACCCAAACCCCTTCCCGTTCACTACCACTGTACACAATCCCAATGGACCCAAACGCCTTCCCGTTCACTCCCACTGTACACAATCCCAATGGACCCAAACCCCTTCCCGTTCACTCCCACTGTACACAATCCCAATGGACCCAAACCCCTTCCCGTTCACTCCCACTGTACACAATTCCAATGGACCCAAACCCCTTCCCATTCACTCCCACTGTACACAATCCCAATGGATCCAAACACCTTCCTGTTCACTCCCTCTGTACACAATCCCAATGGACCCAAACCCCTTCCCATTCACTCCCACTGTACACAATCCCAATGGACCCAAACCCCTTCCTGTACACTCCCACTATACACAATCCCAATGGACCCAAACCCCTTCCCATTCACTCCCACTATACACAATCCCAATGGACCCAAACCTCTTCCTGTACACTCCCACTGTACACAATCCCAATGGACCCAAACCCCTTCCCGTTCACTACCACTGTACACAATCCCAATGGAGCCAAAACCCTTCCCATTCACTCCCACTGTACACAATTCCAATGGACTCAAACCACTTCCCGTTCACCCTCACTGTACACAATCCCAATGGACCCAAACCCCTTCCCATTCACTCCCACTGTACACAATCCCAATGGACCCAAACCCCTTCCCGTTCACTCCCACTGTACACAATCCCAATGGACCCAAACCCCTTCCCGTTCACTCCCACTGTACAAAATCATAATGGACCCAAACCCCTTCCCGTTCACTCCCACGGTACACAATCCCAATGGACCCAAACCCTTTCCCGTTCACTCTCACTGTACACAATTCCAATGGACCTAAACCCCTTCCCATTCACTCCCACTGTACACAATCCCAATGGACCCAAACCCCTTCCCGTTCACTCCCACTGTACACAATCCCAATGGACCCAAACCCCTTCCTGTACACTCCCACTATACACAATCCCAATGGACCCAAACCCCTTCCCATTCACTCCCACTATACACAATCCCAATGGACCCAAACCCCTTCCCGTTCACTCCCACTGTACACAATCTCAATGGACCCAAACCCCTTCCCGTTCACTCCCACTGTACACAATCCCAATGGACCCAAACCCCTTCCCGTTCACTCCCACTGTACACAATCCCAATGGACCCAAACCCCTTCCCGTTCACTCCCACTGTACACAATTCCAATGGACCCAAACCCCTTCCCATTCACTCCCACTGTACACAATCCCAATGGACCCAAACACCTTCCTGTTCACTCCCACTGTACACATTCCCAATGGACCCAAACACCTTCCCGTTCACTCCGACTGTACACAATCCCAATGGACCCAAACCCCTTCCCATTCACTCTCACTGTACACAATCCCAATGGACCCAAACCCCTTCCTGTACACTCCCACTGTACACAATCCCAATGGACCCAAACCCCTTCCCATTCACTACCACTGTACACAATCCCAATGGAGCCAAAACCCTTCCCATTCACTCCCACTGTACACAATCCCAATGGACCCAAACCCCTTCCCGTTCACTCCCACTGTACACAATCCCAATGGACCCAAACCCCTTCCTGTTCACACCCTCTGTACACAATCCCAATGGACCCAAACCCCTTCCCGTTCACTCCCACTGTACACAATCCCAATGGACCCAAACCCCTTCCCGTTCACTCCCACTGTACACAATCCCAATGGACACAAACCCCTTCCCGTTCACTCCCACTGTACACAATCCCAATGGACCTAAGTCCCATCAATCATATGCCGTCAGAGGGTCAGTGCTGAGGGAGCGCCGTACTGTCGGAGAGTCAGTGCTTATTAAGCACCGCACTCTCAGATGGTCTGTGCTGAGGCAGAGCCGCTCTGTCTAAGTGTCAGTACTGAGGTAGCGCCGCACTGTCGGAGGGTCAGTACTGAGGGAGTGCCGCACTGCCGAATGGTCAGTCCTGAGGGAGTGCCGGACTGTCGAAGGGTCAGTACTGAGGGAGATCCGTACTGTCGGAGGGGCAGTGCTGAGGGAGAGCTGCACTGTCGGAGGGTCAGTACTGAGGGAGAGCCGCACTGTCGGAGTGTCAGTACTAAGGGAGCGCTGCACTGTCGGAGGGTCAGTACTGAGGGAGAGCCGCACTGTCGGAGGGTCAGCGCTGAGGGAGTGCCGCATTGTCGGAAGGTTAGTGCTGAGGGAGCGCCGCACTGTCGGAGGGTCAGTACTGAGGGAGAGCCCCACTGTCGGAGTGTCAGTACTAAGGGAGAGCTGCACTGTCGGAGGGTCAGTGCTGAGGGAGCGCCGCACTGTCGAAGGGTCAGTACTGAGGGAGTGCCGCACTGTCGAAGGGTCAGTACTGAGGGAGATCCGCACTGTCGGAGGGGCAGTGCTGAGGGAGAGACGCATTATCGGAGGGTCAGTACTGAGGGAGAGCCGCACTGTCGGAGGGTCAGTACTGAGGGAGAGCCGCACTGTCGGAGGGTCAGTACTGAGGGAGAGCCGCACTGTTGGAGGGTCAGTACTGAGGGAGAGCCGCATTGTCGGAGGGTCAGTACTGAGGGAGAGCCGCACTGTCGGAGTGTCAGTACTGAGGGAGAGCCGCACTGTCGGAGGGTCAGTACTGAGGGAGAGCCGCACTGTCGGAGGGACAGTACTGAGGGAGAGCCGCACTGTCGGAGGGTCAGTGCTGAGGGAGAGCCGCACTGTCGGATGGTCAGTACTGAGGGAGAGCCGCACTGTCGGAGGGTCAGTGCTGAGGGAGTGCCGCACTGTCGGAGGGTCAGTGCTGAGGGAGTGCCGCACTGTCGGAGGGTCAGATGGCCGGAGTATGGGTGGGGTAGGGTGAAGAAGAAGGTGGTGCAAAAAGCATAGAAAGTATAATGAAGGATTGAAAATGCATTCTAAATTTCACCACAACGTCTCTTCCATTTCGCTCTGCCGAAGTGTCATACGGACTCGAAACGATAACTCTGTCTTCTGCTGCCCAGGGATGTCAGAGCCGCTGAGTTTTTCCAGCAGTTTCTACTTCCCATTTAGATTTCCAGCATCCGCAGTACTTTGCGGTTATCATTGTCTACGCTGGTGTTGACCAGCGGGTCAGTTACAGGACATCTAAAATTCCTGATGCAGATGGATGACCTGAAAAGGGTGTGGTCCGTACAATTCCAAGGTTTGCAGATCAGTTTAAACCCAGAATCAAACTAAACAAGAGGGAGGGCAGAGGCAGATTGGTGAGATGGGACACACGAGAAAGATATACAATAATTCAGAGAAGGTACTGGAAATAAATATGTTTGGGATTGAAGGCGAAATGTTCTGTGGGTACAGAATGAACTCGCAGAGTGTGAGATTATTATCGAGAGGAGGCGATGTGCAACTAGCTAACCGTTATATTCACAACATCCCCATCAAACACTCCCAGGACAGGTACAGCACGGGGTTAGATACAGAGTAAATCTCCCTCTACACTGTCCCCATCAAACACTCCCAGGACAGGTACAGCACGGGGTTAGATACAGAGTAAATCTCCCTCTACACCGTCCCCATCAAACACTCCCAGGACAGGTACAGCACGGGGTTAGATACAGAGTAAATCTCCCTCTACACTGTCCCCATCAAACACTCCCAGGACAGGTACAGCACGGGGTTAGATACAGAGTAAAGCTCCCTCTACACTGACCCCATCAAACACTCCCAGGACATGTACAGCACGGGGTTAGATACAGAGTAAATCTCCCTCTACACTGTCCCCATCAAACACTCCCAGGACAGGTACGGCACGGGGTTAGATACAGAGTAAATCTCCCTCTACACTGTCCCCATCAAACACTCCCAGGACAGGAACAGCATGGGGTTAGATACAGAGTAAATCTCCCTCTACACTGTCCCCATCAAACACTCCCAGGACAGGTACAGCACGGGGTTAGATACAGAGTAAAGCTCCCTCTACACTGTCCCAATCAAACACTCCCAGGACAGGTACAGCACGGGGTTAGATACAGAGTAAAGCTCCCTCTACACTGTCCCCATCAAACACTCCCAGGACAGGTACAGCACGGGGTTAGATATAGAGTAAATCTCCCTCTACACTGTCCCCATCAAACTCTCCCAGGACAGGTACAGCACGGTGTTAGATACAGAGTAAATCTCCCTCTACACTGTCCCCATCAAACACTCCCAGGACAGGTAGAGCACGGGGTTAGATACAGAGTAAATCTCCCTCTACACTGTCCCCATCAAACGCTCCCAGGACAGGTACAGCACGGTGTTAGATACAGAATAAATCTCCCTCTACACTGTCCCCATCAAACACTCCCAGGACAGGTACAGCACGGGGTTAGATACAGAGTAATGCTCCCTCTACACAGTCCCCATCAAACACTCCCACGACAGGTACAGCACGGGGTTAGATACAGAGTAAATCTCCCTCTACACCATCTCCATCAAACAATCCCAGGTTATGTACAGCACGGGGTTATATACAGTGTAAACCTCACTCTACACCGTCCCCATCAAACACTCCCAGGACAGGTGCAGCACGGGGTTAAATACAGAGTAAATCTCCCTCTGCACAGTCCCCATCAAACGCTCCCAGGTCAGGTACAGCATTGGGGTAGATTCAGAGTAAATCTCCCTCTACACTATCATGATCAAACACTCCCAGGACAGGTACAGCACAGCGTTAGATACAGAGTAAATTTCCTCTACACTGTCCCCATCAAACACTCTCAGGACAGGTACAGCACGGGGTTAGATACAGAGTAAAGCTCCCACTACACCCTTCCCATCAAACACTCCCAAAACAGGTACAGCACGGGGTTAGATACAGAGTAAATCTCCCTCTACACTGTCCCCATCAAACACTCCCAGGACAGGTACGGCACGGGGTTAGATACAGAGTAAATCTCCCTCTACACTGTCCCCATCAAACACTCCCAGGACAGGAACAGCACGGGGTTAGATACAGAGTAAATCTCCCTCTACACTGTCCCCATCAAACACTCCCAGGACAGGTACAGCACGGGGTTAGATACAGAGTAAAGCTCCCTCTACACTGTCCCAATCAAACACTCCCAGGACAGGTACAGCACGGGGTTAGATACAGAGTAAAGCTCCCTCTACACTGTCCCCATCAAACACTCCCAGGACAGGTACAGCACGGGGTTAGATATAGAGTAAATCTCCCTCTACACTGTCCCCATCAAACTCTCCCAGGACAGGTACAGCACGGTGTTAGATACAGAGTAAATCTCCCTCTACACTGTCCCCATCAAACACTCCCAGGACAGGTAGAGCACGGGGTTAGATACAGAGTAAATCTCCCTCTACACTGTCCCCATCAAACGCTCCCAGGACAGGTACAGCACGGTGTTAGATACAGAATAAATCTCCCTCTACACTGTCCCCATCAAACACTCCCAGGACAGGTACAGCATGGGGTTAGATACAGAGTAATGCTCCCTCTACACAGTCCCCATCAAACACTCCGAGGACAGGTACAGCATGGGGATAGATAGAGAATAAATCTCCCTCCACACTGTCCCCATCAAACACTCCCAAGACAGGTACAGCACCGGGTTAGATACAGAGTAAATCTTCCTCTACACCGTCTCCATCAAAACACTCCCAGGACAGGTACAGCACGGGGTAAGATACGGAGTAAATCTCCCTCTACACTGTCCTCATGAAACAATCCCAGGACAGGTACAGCACGGGGTTAGATACAGAGTAAATCTCCCTCTACACCATCTCCATCAAACAATCCCAGGTTATGTACAGCACGGGGTTATATACAGTGTAAACCTCACTCTACACCGTCCCCATCAAACACTCCCAGGACAGGTGCAGCACGGGGTTAAATACAGAGTAAATCTCCCTCTGCACAGTCCCCATCAAACGCTCCCAGGTCAGGTACAGCATTGGGGTAGATTCAGAGTAAATCTCCCTCTACACTATCATGATCAAACACTCCCAGGACAGGTACAGCACAGCGTTAGATACAGAGTAAATTTCCTCTACACTGTCCCCATCAAACACTCTCAGGACAGGTCCAGAACGGGGTTATATACAGAGTAAAGCTCCCACTACACCCTTCCCATCAAACACTCCCAAAACAGGTACAGCACAGGGTTAGATACAGAGTAAAGCTCCCTCTACACCGTCCCCATCCAACATTCCCAGAACAGGTACAGCGCGGGGTTAGATACAGAGTAAAGCTCCCTCTACACTGTCCCCATCAAACACTCCCAGGACAGGGACAGCACAGGGTTAGATACAGAGTAAAGCTTCCTCTATACTGTCCCCAAAAACAATCCCAGGACACGTACAGCACGGGGTTAGATACAGAGTAAACCTCCCTCTACACTGTCCCCATCAAACTCTCCCAGGACAGGTACAGCACGGGGTTAGATACAGAGTAAAGCTCCCTCTACACTGTCCCCATCACACACTCCCAGGAAAGGTACAGCACGGGTTTAGATACAGAGTAAATCTCCCTCTACACTGTCCCCATCAAAAACTCCCAGGATATGTACAGCACGGGGTTAGATACAGAGTAAAGCTCCCTCTACACTGTCCCCATCACACACTCACAGGAAAGGTACAGCACGGGTTTAGATACAGAGTAAATCTCCCTCTACACTGTCCCCATCAAACACTCCCAGGACAGGTACAGCACGGGGTTAGATACACAGTAAAGCTCCCTCTACACTGTCCCCATCAAACACACCCAGGACAGGTACAGCACGGGGTTAGATTCAGAGTAAATCTCCCTCTACACTGTCCCATTCTCACACTCCCAGGATATGTACAGCACGGGGTTAGATACAGAGTAAATCTCCCTCCACACTGTCCCCATCAAAAACTCCCAGGACAGGTGCAGCATACGGTTAGATACAGAGTAAATCTCCCTCTACACTGTCCCCATCAAACACTCCCAGGACAGGTACAGCACGGGGTTAGATACAGAGTAATGCTGCCTCGACACAGTACCCATCAAACACTCCCAGGACAGGTACAGCACGGGGTTAGATACAGAGTAATGCTGCCTCTACACTGTCCCCATCAAACACTCCCAGGAAAGGTACAGCACGGGATTAGATACAGAGTAAAGCTCCCTCTACACTGTCCTCATCAAACACTCCCAGGACAGGTACAGCACAGGGTTAGATACAGAGTAAATCTCCCTCTACACTGTCCCCTTCAAACATTCCCAGAACAAGTACAGCACGGGGTTAGATACAGAGTAAATCTGCCTCTACACTGTCCCCATCAAACACTCGCAGGTTATGTATAGCACGGGGTGATATACAGAGTAAAGCTCCCTCTACACTGTCCCCACCAAACACTCCCAGGACAGGTACAGCATGGGGTTAGATACAGAATAAAGCTTCCTCTACAACGTCGCCATCAAATATTCACAGGACAGGTACAGCACAGGGTTAGATACAGAGTAAAGCTCCCTCTACACTGTCCCCAGCAGACACTCACAGGACAGTTAATGCCTGGGGTTTGATACAGAATAAAGCTCCCTCTACACTGTCCTCATCAAACACTCCCAGGACAGGTACAGCACAGGGTTAGATACAGAGTAAATCTCCCTCTACACTGTCCCCTTCAAACATTCCCAGAACAAGTACAGCACGGGGTTAGATACAGAGTAAATCTGCCTCTACACTGTCCCCATCAAACACTCCCAGGTTATGTATAGCACGGGGTGATATACAGAGTAAAGCTCCCTCTACACTGTCCCCACCAAACACTCCCAGGACAGGTACAGCATGGGGTTAGATACAGAATAAAGCTTCCTCTACAACGTCGCCATCAAACATTCACAGGACAGGTACAGCACAGGGTTAGATACAGAGTAAATCTCCCTCTACACTATCCCCATCAAACACTCCCAGGACAGAGACAGCACGGGGTTAGATAGAGAGTAAAACTCGCTTTAAACCGTCCCCATCAAACACTCCCAGGAGAGCTACAGCACGGGGTTAGATACAGAGTAAATCTCCCTCTAGACTGTCCCCATCAAACACTCCCAGGACAGGTACAGCACGGGGTTAGATACAGAGTAAATCTCCCTCTACACTGTCCCCATCTAACACTCCCAGGATATGTACAGCACGGGGATATATACAGAGTAAAGCTCCCTCTACACTGTCTCCATCAAACACTCCCAGGATATGTACAGCACGGGGTTAGATACAGAGTACATCTCCCTCTACACTGTCCCCATCAAACACTCCCAGGACAGGTACAGCACGGGGTTAGATACAGAGTAAAGCTCCCTCTACACTGTCCCCATCAAACACTCCCAGGACAGTTAAAGCCTGGGGTTTGATACAGAATAAAGCTTCCTCTACAACGTCGCCATCATTCACAGGACAGGTACAGCACAGGGTTAGATACAGAGTAAAGCTCCCTCTACACTGTCCCCATCAAACACTCCCAGGACAGGAACAGCACGGGGTTAGATAAAGAGTAAATCTCCCTCTATACTGTCCCCATCAAACACTCCCAGGACAGGTACAGCACGGGGTTAAATACGGAGTAAAGCTCACTCTACACTGTCCAAAGCAGACACTCACAGGATAGTTACAGCCCGCGGTTAGATATAAAGTAATGCTTCCTCTACAGCGTCTCCATCAAACACTCCCAGGATATGTACAGCACGGGGTTAGATACAGAGTAAATCTCCCTTTACACTGTCTCCATCAAACACTCCTAGGACAGGTACAGCACCGGGTAAGGTACACAGTAAATCTCCCTCTACACTGTCCCCATCAAACACTCCCAGGAAAAGTGCAGCACGGGCTTAAATACAGAGTAAATCTTCCTCTACACCATCCCGATCAAATACTCCCAAGACAGGGACAGCAAAGTGTTAGATTGAGAGTAAAGCTCCCTTTACACCGTCCCCATCAAACACTCCCAGGACAGGTACAGCACGGGGTTAGATACAGAGTAAAGCTCCCTCTACACTGTCCCCATCAAACACTCCCAGGACAGGTACAGCACGGTGTTTGTTACAGAGTAATGCTCCCTCTACACTGTCCCCATCAAACACTCCCAGGACAGGTACAGCACGGGGTTAGATACAGAGTAAATCTCCCTCTACACTGTACCCATCAAACACTCCCAGGACAGGTACAGCACGGGGTTAGATACAGAGTAAAGTTCCCTCCACACTGTCCTGATCAAACACTCCCAGGATAGGTACAGCACGGGGTTAGATACAGAGTAAAGTTCCTTCTACACTGTCCCCATCAAACACTCCCAGGACAGGTACAGCATGGGGTTAGATACAGAGTAAATCTCCCTCTACACTGTCCCCATCAAACAATCCAAGGACAGGGAAAGCACAGGGTTAGATACAGAGTAAAGCTCCCTCTACACTGTCCCCATCAAACACTCCCAGGACAGGTACAGCACGGGGTTAGATACAGAGTAAAGCTCCCTCTACACTGTCCCCATCAAACACTCCAAGGAATAGGGAAAGCACAGGGTTAGATACAGAGTAAATTTCCCTCTACACTGTCCCCATCAAACACTCCCAGGACAGGGACAGCACAGGGTTAGATACAGAGTAAAGCTTCCTCTATACTGTCCCCAAAAACAATCCCAGGACACGTACAGCACGGGGTTAGATACAGAGTAAACCTCCCTCTACACTGTCCCCATCACACACTCCCTGGAAAGGTACAGCACGGGTTTAGATACAGAGTAAATCTCCCTCTACACTGTCCCCATCAAACACACCCAGGACAGTTACAGCACGGGGTTAGATACAGAGTAAATCTCCCTCTACACTGTCCCCATCTAACACTCCCAGGATATGTACAGCACGGGGTTATATACAGAGTAAAGCTCCCTCTACACTGTCCCCATCAAACACTCCCAGGACAGGTACAGCACGGGGTTAGATACAGAGTAAATATCCCTCTACAACGTCGCCATCAAACATTCACAGGACAGGTACAGCACAGGGTTAGATACAGAGTAAAGCTCCCTCTACACTATCACCATCAAACACTCCCAGGACAGGGACTGCACGGGGTTAGATACAGAGTAAAGATCCCTCTACACCGACACAATCAAACACTCCCAGGACAGGTACAGCACGGGGTTAGATACAGAGCAAATCACCCACTACACTGTCCCCATCAAACTCTCCCAGGACAGGTACAGCACGGGGTTAGATACAGAGCAAATCTCCCTCCACACTGTCCCGATCAAACACTCCCTGGACAGGTACAGCACGGGGTAAGATACAGAGTAAAGATCCCTCTACACTGTCCCCATCAAACACTCCCAGGACAGGTACAGCATGGGGTTAGATACAGAGTAAAGCTCCATCTACACCGTTCACATCAAAAACTCCCAGGACAAGTGCAGCACGGGGTTAGATACAGAGTAAAGCTCCCTCTACACCTTCCACATCAAACACTCCCAGGACAGGTACAGCACGGGGTTAGATACAGGTAAATATCCCTCTACAATGTCCCCATCAAAAACTCCCAGGACAGGTACAGCATGGGGTTAGATACAGAGTAAATGTTCCTCTACACTGTCCCCATCAAACACTCCCAGGACAGGTACAGCACGGGGTTAGATACAGAGTAAATCTCCCTCTACACTGTCCCCATCAAACACTCCCAGGACAGGTACAGCACGGGGTTAGATACAGAGTAAATCTCACTCTACACTGTCCCCATCAAACACTCCCAGGACAGGTACAGCACGGGGTTAAATACGGAGTAAATCTCCCTCTATACTGTCCCCATCAAACACTCCCAGGACAGGTACAGCACGGTGTTAAGTACAGAGTAAAGCTCCCTCTGCATTGTCCCCAACAAACACTCCCAAGAAAGGGACAGGACGGGGTTAGATACAGAATAAATCTCCCTCTAAACTGTCCCCAACAAACACTCCCAGGACAGGTACAGCACCGGGTTAGATACAGAGTAAAGCTCCCTCTACACCATCTCCATCAAACACTCCCAGGACAGGTGCAGCACGGGGTTAGATAGAGAGTAAAGCTCCCTTTACACCGTCCCCATCAAACACTCCCAGGAGAGGTACAGCACGGGGTTAGATACAGAGTAAAGCTCCCTCTAAACTGTCCATATCAAAAACTCCCTTGTCAGGTACAGCACGGGGCAAGATACAGAGTAAACATCCTCTACACTGTCCTCATGAAACAATCCCAGGACAGGTACAGCACGGGGTTAGATACAGAGTAAATCTCCCTCTACACTGTCCCCATCAAACACTCCCAGGACAGGTGCAGCACGGGCTTAAATACAGAGTAAATGTCCCTCTACACTGTCCGCATCAAACACTCCCAGGACAGGGACAGGACGGGGTTAGATACAGAATAAATCTCCCTCTAAACTGTCCCCAACAAACACTCCCAGGCCAGGTACAGCACAGGGTTAGATACAGAGTAAATCTCCCTTTACACTGTCTCCATGAAACACTCCCTGGATAGGTACAGCAACGGGTTATGTACACAGTAAATCTCCCTCTAAACTGTCCCCATCAAACACTCCCAGGACAGATACAGCACGGGGTTAGATACAGAGTAAATCTCCCTTTACACTGGCTCCATCAAACACTCCTAGGACAGGTACAGCACCGGGTTAGGTACAAAGTAAATCTCCCTCTACACTGTCCCCATCAAACACTCCCAGGACAGGTACAGCACGGGGTTAGAAACAGAGTAAATCTCCCTCTACACTGTCCCCATCAAACAATCCCAGGACAGGTACAGCACGGGGTTAGATACAGAGTAAATCTCCCTCTTCACCGTCCCCATCAAACACTCCCAGGACAGGTGCAGCATGGGGTTAGAAACAGAGTAAATCTCCCTCTACACTGTCCACATCAAACACTCCCAGGACAGGTACAGCACGGGGTTAGATACAGAGTAAAGCGCCCTCTACACTGTCCCGATCAAACACTCCCAGGACAGGTACAGCACGGGGTTAATAACAGAGTAAATCTCCCTCTACACTGTCCCCATCAAACACTCCCAGGACAGGTACAGCACGGGGTTAGATACAGAGTAAATCTCCCTCTACACTGTCCCCATCAAACACTCCCAGGACAGGGACAGCACAGGGATAGATACAGAGTAAAGCTTACTCTATACTGCCCCCAAAAACAATCCCAGGACAGGTACAGCACGGGGTTAGATACAGAGTAAAGCTCCCTCTACACTGTCCCCATCGAACACTCCCAGGACAGGTACAGCACGGGGTTAGATACAGAGTAAATCTCCCTCTATACTGTCCCCATCAAACACTCCCAGGACAGGTACAGCACGGGGTAAAATACGGAGTAAAGCTCACTCTACACTGTCCAAAGCAGACACTCACAGGATAGTTACAGCCCGCGGTTAGATACAGAGTAAAGCTTCCTCTACACTGTCTCCATCAAACACTCCCAGGATATGTACAGCACGGGGTTAGATACAGAGTAAATCTCCCTTTACACTGTCTCCATCAAACACTCCTAGGAAAGGTACAGCACCGGGTTAGGTACACAGTAAATCTCCCTCTACACTGTCCCCATCAAACACTCCCAGGAAAAGTGCAGCACGGGCTAAAATACAGCGTAAATCTTCCTCTACACCGTCCCGATCAATCACTCCAAAGACAGGGACAGCAAAGGGTTAGATAGAGAGTAAAGCTCCCTTTACACCGTCCCCATCAAACACTCCCAGGACAGGTACAGCACGGGGTTAGATACAGAGTAAAGCTCCTTCTACACTGTCCCCATCAAACACTCCCAGGACAGGTACAGCACGGTGTTTGATACAGAGTAAAGCTCCCTCTACACTGTCCCCATCAAAAACTGCCAGGACAGGTACAGCAAGGTGTTAGATACAGAGTAAATCTCCCTCTACACTGTCCCCATCAAACACTCCCAGGACAGTTTCAGCACGGGGTTAGATACAGAGTAAATCTCCCTCCACACTGTCCCGATCAAAAACTCCCAAGACAGGTACAGCACGGGGTAAGATACAGAGTAAAGATCCCTCTACACTGTCCCCATCAAACACTCCCAGGACAGGTACAGCATGGGGTTAGATACAGAGTAAATCTCCCTATACACTGTCCCCATCAAACACTCCCAGGACAGGTACAGCACGGGGTTAGACACAGAGTAAAGCTCCCTCTACACTGTCCCCATCAAACACTCCCAGCACAGGGAAAGCACAGGGTTAGATAGAGAGTAAATCTCCCTCTACACTGTCCCCATCAAACACTCCCAGGACAGGTACAGCACGGGGTTAGATACAGAGTAAAGCTCCCTCTACACTGTCCCCATCAAACACTCCCAGGACAGGGACAGCACAGGGTTAGATACAGAGTAAAGCTTCCTCTATACTGTCCCCAAAAACAATCCCAGGACACGTACAGCACGGGGTTAGATACAGAGTAAACCTCCCTCTACACTGTCCCCATCAAACACTCCCAGGACAGGTACAGCACGGGTTTAGATACAGAGTAAGTCTCCCTCTACACTGTCCCCATCAAACACACCCAGGACAGGTACAGCACGGGGTTAGATACAGAGTAAATCTCCCTCTATACTGTCCCCATCAAACACTCCCAGGACAGGTACAGCACGGGGATAGATACAGAGTAAATCTCCCTCTATACTGTCCCCATCAAACACTCCCAGGACAGGTACAGCACGGTATTAGATACAGAGTAAATCTCCCTCTACACTGTCCCGATCAAACACTCCCAGGACAGGTACAGCACGGGGTTAGATACAGAGTAAATCTCCCTCTACACTGTCCCCATCAAACACTCCCAGGACAGGTACAGCACGGGGTTAGATACAGAGTAAATCTCCCTCTACACTGTCCCCATCAAACACTCCCAGGAAAAGTGCAGCACGGGCTTAAACACAGAGTAAATCTTCCTCTACACCGTCCCGATCAAACACTCCCAAGACAGGGACAGCAGAGGGTTAGATAGAGAGTAAAGCTCCCTTTACACCGTCCCCATCAAACACTCCCAGGACAGGTACAGCACGTGGTTAGATACAGAGTAAATCTCCCTCTACACTATCCCCATCAAACACTCCCAGGACAGGTACAGCACGGGGTTAGATACAGAGTAAATCTCCCTCTACACTGTCCCCATCAAACACACCCAGGACAGGTACAGCACGGGGTTAGATACAGAGTAAATCTCCCTCTACACTGTCCGCATCAAACACTCCCAGGACAGTTTCAGCACGGGGTTAGATACAGAGCAAATCTCCCTCCACACTGTCCCGATCAAACACTCCCAGGACAGGTACAGCACGGGGTTAGATACAGAGTAAAGATCCCTCTACACTGTCCCCATCAAACACTCCCAGGACAGGTACAGCATGGGGTTAGATACAGAGTAAATCTCCCTCTACACTGTCCCCATCAAACACTCCCAGGACAGGTACAGCACGGGGTTAGATACAGAGTAAAGCTTCCTCTATACTGTCCCCAAAAACAATCCCAGGACAGGTACAGCACGGGGTTAGATACAGAGTAATGCTGCCTCTACACAGTACCCATCAAACACTCCCAGGACAGGTACAGCACGGGGTTAGATACAGAGTAAAGCTCCCTCTACACTGTCCCCATCAAACACTCCCAGGACAGGTACAGCATGGTGTTAGATACAGAGTAAATCTCCCTCTTCACCGTCCCCATCAAACACTCCCAGGACAGGTACAGCACGGGGTAAGATACAGAGTAAATCTCCCTCTACACTGTCCCCTTCAAACATTCCCAGAACAAGTACAGCACGGGGTTAGATACAGAGTAAAGCTCCCTCTACACTGTCCCCATCAAACACTCCCAAGACAGGTACAGCACGGGGTTAGATACAGAGTAAACATCCTCTACACTATCCCCATGAAACAATCCCAGGACAGGTACAGCACGGGGTTAGATACAGAGTAAATCTCCCTCTACACTGTCCCCATCAAACACTCCCAGGACAGGTACAGCACGGGGTTAGATACAGAGTAAATCTCCCTCTACACTGTCCCGATCAAACACTCCCAGGACAGGTACAGCACGGGGTTAGATACAGAGTAAATCTCCCTCTACACTGTCCCCATCAAACACTCCCAGGACAGGTACAGCACGGGGTTAAATACAGAGTAAATCTCTCTCTACACTGTCCCCATCAAACACTCCCAGGACAGGTACAGCACAGGGTTAGATACAGAGTAAAGCTTCCTCTATACTGTCCCCAAAAACAATCCCAGGACACGTACATCACGGGGTTAGATACAGAGTAAAGCTCCCTCTACACTGTCCCCATCAAACACTCCCAGGACAGGTACATCACGGGGTTAGATACAGAGTAAAGCTCCCTCTACACTGTCCCCATCAAACACTCCCAGGACAGGTACAGCACGGGGTTAGATACAGAGTAAATCTCCCTCTATACTGTCCCCATCAAACACTCCCAGGACAGGTACAGCACGGGGTTAGATACAGAGTAAAGCTCCCTCTACACTGTCCAAAGCAGACACTCACAGGATAGTTACAGCCCGCGGTTAGATATAAAGTAATGCTTCCTCTAGACCGTCTCCATCAAACAATCCCACGATATGTACAGCACGGGGTTAGATACAGAGTAAATCTCCCTTTACACTGTCTCCATCAAACACTCCTAGGACAGGTACAGCACCGGGTTAGGTACACAGTAAATCTCCCTCTACACTGTCCCCATCAAACACTCCCAGGAAAAGTGCAGCACGGGCTTAAATACAGAGTAAATCTTCCTCTACACCGTCCCGATCAAACACTCCCAAGACAGGGACAGCAAAGGGTTAGATAGAGAGTAAAGCTCCCTTTACACGGTCCCCATCAGACACTCCCAGGACAGGTACAACACGTGGCTAGATACAGAGTAAATCTCCCTCTACACTGTCCCCATCAAACACTCCCAGGACAGGGACAGCACGGGGTTAGATACAGAGTAAAGCTCCCTATACACTGTCCCCATCAAACACTCCCAGGACAGGTACAGCACGGGGTTAGATACAGAGTAAAGCTCCCTCTACACTGTCCCCATCAAACACTCCCAGGACAGGTACAGCAAGGTGTTAGATACAGAGTAAATCTCCCTCTACACTGTCAGCATCAAACACTCCCAGGACAGGTACAGCACGGGGTTAGATACAGAGCAAATCTCCCTCTACACTGTCCCGATCAAACACTCCCAGGACTGGTACAGCACGGGGTTAGATACAGAGTAAAGATCCCTCTACACTGTCCCCATCAAACACTCCCAGGACAGGTACAGCATGGGGTTAGATACAGAGTAAATCTCCCTCTACACTGTCCCCATCAAACACTCCCAGGAAAGGTACAGCACGGGGTTAGATACTGAGTAAAGCTCCCTCTACACTGTCCCCATCAAACACTCCCAGAACAGGGACAGCTCAGGGTTAGATACAGAGCAAAGCTTCCTCTATACTGTCCCCAAAAACAATCCCAGGACAGGTGCAGCATGGGGTTAGATACAGAGTAATGTTGCCTCTACACAGTACCCATCAAACACTCCCAGGTCAGGTACAGCACGGGTTAGATACAGAGTAAAGCTCCCTCTACACTGTCCCCATCAAACACTCCCAGGACAGGTACAGCACGGGGTTAGATACAGAGTAAACATCCTCTACACTATCCCCATGAAACAATCCCAGGACAGGTACAGCACGGGGTAAGATACAGAGTAAATCTCCCTCTACACTGTCGCCTTCAAACATTCCCAGGACAGGTACAGCACGGGGTTAGATACAGAGTAAATCTCCCTCTACACTGTCCCGATCAAACACTCCCAGGACAGGTACAGCACGGGGTTAGATACAGAGTAAATCTCCCTCTACACTGTCCCCATCAAACACTCCCAGGACAGGTACAGCACGGGGTTAAATACAGAGTAAATCTCTCTCTACACTGTCCCCATCAAACACTCCCAGGAAAGGTACAGCACAGGGTTAGATACAGAGTAAAGCTCCCTCTATACTGTCCCCAAAAACAATCCCAGGACACGTACATCACGGGGTTAGATACAGAGTAAAGCTCCCTCTACACTGTCCCCATCAAACACTCCCAGGACAGGTACATCACGGGGTTAGATACAGAGTAAATCTCCCTCTACACTGTCCGCATCAAACACTCCCAGGACAGGTACAGCACGGGGTTAGATACAGAGTAAAGATCCCTCTACACTGTCCCCATCAAACACTCCCAGGACAGGTACAGCATGGGGTTAGATACAGAGTAAATCTCCGTCTACACTGTCCCCATCAAACACTCCCAGGACAGGTACAGCACGGGGTTAGATACAGAGTAAATCTCCCTCTATACTGTCCCCATCAAACACTCCCAGGACAGGTACAGCACGGGGTTAGATACAGAGTAAAGCTCCCTCTACACTGTCCAAAGCAGACACTCACAGGATAGTTACAGCCCGCGGTTAGATATAAAGTAATGCTTCCTCTACACCGTCTCCATCAAACAATCCCAGGATATGTACAGCACGGGGTTAGATACAGAGTAAATCTCCCTTTACACTGTCTCCATCAAACACTCCTAGGACAGGTACAGCACCGGGTTAGGTACACAGTAAATCTCCCTCTACACTGTCCCCATCAAACACTCCCAGGAAAAGTGCAGCACGGGCTTAAATACAGAGTAAATCTCCCTCTACACTGTCCCCATCAAACACTCCCAGGAAAGGTACAGCATGGGGTTAGATACAGAGTAAAGCTCCCTCTACACTGTCCCCATCAAACACTCCCAGAACAGGGACAGCTCAGGGTTAGATACAGAGCAAAGCTTCCTCTATACTGTCCCCAAAAACAATCCCAGGACAGGTGCAGCACGGGGTTAGATACAGAGTAATGCTGCCTCTACACAGTACCCATCAAACACTCCCAGGACAGGTACAGCACGGGGTTAGATACAGAGTAAAGCTCCCTCTACACTGTCCCCATCAAACACTCCCAGGACAGGTACAGCATGGTGTTAGATACAGAGTAAATCTCCCTCTTCACCGTCCCCATCAAACACTCCCAGGACAGGTACAGCACGGGGTAAGATACAGAGTAAATCTCCCTCTACACTGTCGCCTTCAAACATTCCCAGAACAAGTACAGCACGGGGTTAGATACAGAGTAAATCTCCCTCTACACTGTCCCCATCAAACACTCCCAGGACAGGTACAGCACGGGGTTAGATACAGAGTAAAGCTTCCTCTACACTGTCCCCATCAAACACTCCCAGGACAGGTACAGCACGGGGTTAGATACAGAGTAAACATCCTCTACACTATCCTCATGAAACAATCCCAGGACAGGTACAGCACGGGGTTAGATACAGAGTAAATCACCCTCTATACTGTCCCCATCAAACACTCCCAGGACAGGTACAGCACGGGGTTAGATACAGAGTAAATCTCTTTCTACACTGTCCCCATCAAACACTCCCAGGACAGGTACAGCATGTGGTTAGATACAGAGTAAATCTCCTTCTACTCTGTCCCCATCAAACACTCACACGACAGGTACAGCCTGCGGTAAGTTATAGAGTAAAGCTTCCTCTACACCGTCTCCATCATACAATCACAGGATATGTACATCACGGGTTATATACAAAGTAAAACTCCCTCTACACTGTCCCCATCAAACACTCCCAGGACAGGTACAGCACGGGGTTAGATACAGAGTAAATCTCCATCTACACTGTCCCCATCAAACACTCCCAGGACAGGTACAGCACGGGTTTAGATACAGAGTAAATCTCCCTCTACACTGTCCCCATCAAACACTCCCAGGACAGGTAAACCCCATGGTTAGATATAAAGTAAATCTCCCTCTACACGGACTCCATCAATCACTCCCAGGATACGTACAGCACCGGGTTATATACAGAGTAAATCTCCCTCTACACTGTCCGAATCAAACACTCCCAGGACAGGTACAGCACGGGGTTAGATAGAGAGTAAAGCTCCCTCTACCCTGTGCCATCAAACACTCCCAGGACAGGTAAAGCACGGGGTTAAATACAGATTAAATCTCCCTCTACACTGTCCCCATCAAACAATCCCAGGACACGTGCAGCACTGGGTTATATACATAGGTATGCTCCCTCTACACTGTCCCCATCAAATACTCACAGGACAGCTACAGCACGGGGTTAGATACAGAGTAAAGCTCCCTCTACACTGTCCCCATCAAACACTCCCAGGACAGGTACAGCCCGCGGTTAGATACAGAGTAAAGCTCCCTCTACACCTACTCCCTCAAACACTCCCAGGATATGTAAAGCACGGGGTCATATACAGAGTAAAGCTCCCTCTACACTGTCCCCATCAAACACTCCCAGGACAGGTACAGCCCGCGGTTAGATACAGAGTAAATCTCCCTCTACACTGTCCCCATCAAACACTCCCAGGACAGGTACAGCACGGGGTTAGATACAGAGTAAATCTCCCTCTACACTGTCCCCACAAAACATTCCCAGGACAGGTACAGCACGGGGTTATATACAGACTAAAGCTCCCTCTAATCTGTCCCCATCGAACACTCCCAGGACAGGTACAGCCCATCGTTAGATACAGAGTAAGGCTCCCTCTACACTGTCCCCATCAAACACTCCCAGGACAGGTACAGCACGGGGTTAGATACAGAGTAAATCTCCCTCTACACTGTCCCCATCAAACACTCCCAGGACAGGGACTGCACGGGGTTAGATACAGAGTAAATCTCCCTCTACACTGTCCCCATCAAACACTCCCAGGACAGGTACAGCACGGGGTTAGATACAGAGTAAATCTCATTCTACACTGTCCCCATCAAACACTCCCAGGACAGGTACAGCACGGGGTTAGTTACAGAGTAAATCTCCCTCTACACTGTCCCCATCAAACACTCCCAGGACAGGGACTGCACGGGGTTAGATACAGAGTAAATCTCCCTCTACACTGTCCCCATCAAACACTCCCAGGACAGGTACAGCACGGGGTTAGATACAGAGTAAATCTCATTCTACACTGTCCCCATCAAACACTCCCAAGACAGGTACAGCATGTGGTTAGATACAGAGTAAAGCTCCATCTACACTGTCCCCATCCAACACTCACACGACAGGTACAGCCTGCGGTAAGTTATAGATTAAAGCTTCCTCTACACCGTCTCCATCATACAATCACAGGATATGTACATCACGGGTTATATACAAAGTAAAGCTCCATCTACACTGTCCCCATCAAACACTCCCAGGACAGGTGCAGCACGGGCTTATATACAGAGTAAATCTCCCTCTACACTGTCCCCATCAAAAACTCTCAGGACAGGTACAGCATGGGGTAAGATACAGAGTAAATATCCTCTAAACTGTCCCCATCAAACACTCCCAGGACAGGTAGAGCACGGGGTTAGATACAGAGTAAAGCTCCCTCTACACTGTCCGCAGCAGACTCTCTCAAGACAGGTACAGCCCTCGGTTAGATATAAAGTATAGCTTCCTCTACACCATCTCCATCAAACACTCCCAGGATATGTACAGCACGGGGTTAGATACAGAGTAAATCTCCCTTTACACTGTCTCCATCAAACACTCCTAGGACAGGTACATCACCGGGTTAGGTACACATTAAATCTCCCTCTACACTGTCCCCATCAAACACTCCCAGGAAAAGTGCAGCACGGGCTTAAATACAGAGTAAACCTTCCTCTACACCGTCCCGATCAAACACTCCCAAGACAGGGACAGCAAAGGGTTATTAGAGAGTAAAGCTCCCTTTACACCGTCCCCATCAAACACTCCCAGGACAGGTACAGCACGGGGTTAGATACAGAGTAAATCTCCCTCTACACTGTCCCCATCAAACACTCCCAGGACAGGTACAGCACGGGGTTAGATACAGAGTAAATCTCCCTCTACACTGTCCCCATCAAACACTCCCAGGACAGGTACAGCACGGTGTTTGATACAGAGTAAAGCTCCCTCTACACTGTCCCCATCAAAAACTCCCAGGACAGGTACAGCAAGGTGTTAGATACAGAGTAAATCTCCCTCTACACTGTCCCCATCAAACACTCCCAGGACAGGTACAGCACGGGGTTAGATACAGAGCAAATCTCCCTCCACACTGTCCCCATCAAACACTCCCAGGACAGGTACAGCACGGGGTTAGATACAGAGCAAATCTCCCTCCACACTGTCCCGATCAAACACTCCCAGGACAGGTACAGCACGGGGTTAGATACAGAGTAAAGATCCCTCTACACTGTCCCCATCAAACACTCCCAGGACAGGTACAGCATGGGGTTAGATACAGAGTAAATCTCCCTCTACACTGTCCCCATCAAACACTCCCAGGACAGGTACAGCACGGGGTTAGATACAGAGTAAAGCTTCCTCTATACTGTCCCCAAAAACAATCCCAGGACAGGTACAGCACGGGGTTAGATACAGAGTAATGCTGCCTCTACACAGTACCCATCAAACACTCCCAGGACAGGTACAGCACGGGGTTAGATACAGAGTAAAGCTCCCTCTACACTGTCCCCATCAAACACTCCCAGGACAGGTACAGCATGGTGTTAGATACAGAGTAAATCTCCCTCTTCACCGTCCCCATCAAACACTCCCAGGACAGGTACAGCACGGGGTAAGATACAGAGTAAATCTCCCTCTACACTGTCCCCTTCAAACATTCCCAGAACAAGTACAGCACGGGGTTAGATACAGAGTAAAGCTCCCTCTACACTGTCCCCATCAAACACTCCCAAGACAGGTACAGCACGGGGTTAGATACAGAGTAAACATCCTCTACACTATCCCCATGAAACAATCCCAGGACAGGTACAGCACGGGGTTAGATACAGAGTAAATCTCCCTCTACACTGTCCCCATCAAACACTCCCAGGACAGGTACAGCACGGGGTTAGATACAGAGTAAATCTCCCTCTACACTGTCCCGATCAAACACTCCCAGGACAGGTACAGCACGGGGTTAGATACAGAGTAAATCTCCCTCTACACTGTCCCCATCAAACACTCCCAGGACAGGTACAGCACGGGGTTAAATACAGAGTAAATCTCTCTCTACACTGTCCCCATCAAACACTCCCAGGACAGGTACAGCACAGGGTTAGATACAGAGTAAAGCTTCCTCTATACTGTCCCCAAAAACAATCCCAGGACACGTACATCACGGGGTTAGATACAGAGTAAAGCTCCCTCTACACTGTCCCCATCAAACACTCCCAGGACAGGTACATCACGGGGTTAGATACAGAGTAAAGCTCCCTCTACACTGTCCCCATCAAACACTCCCAGGACAGGTACAGCACGGGGTTAGATACAGAGTAAATCTCCCTCTATACTGTCCCCATCAAACACTCCCAGGACAGGTACAGCACGGGGTTAGATACAGAGTAAAGCTCCCTCTACACTGTCCAAAGCAGACACTCACAGGATAGTTACAGCCCGCGGTTAGATATAAAGTAATGCTTCCTCTAGACCGTCTCCATCAAACAATCCCACGATATGTACAGCACGGGGTTAGATACAGAGTAAATCTCCCTTTACACTGTCTCCATCAAACACTCCTAGGACAGGTACAGCACCGGGTTAGGTACACAGTAAATCTCCCTCTACACTGTCCCCATCAAACACTCCCAGGAAAAGTGCAGCACGGGCTTAAATACAGAGTAAATCTTCCTCTACACCGTCCCGATCAAACACTCCCAAGACAGGGACAGCAAAGGGTTAGATAGAGAGTAAAGCTCCCTTTACACGGTCCCCATCAGACACTCCCAGGACAGGTACAACACGTGGCTAGATACAGAGTAAATCTCCCTCTACACTGTCCCCATCAAACACTCCCAGGACAGGGACAGCACGGGGTTAGATACAGAGTAAAGCTCCCTATACACTGTCCCCATCAAACACTCCCAGGACAGGTACAGCACGGGGTTAGATACAGAGTAAAGCTCCCTCTACACTGTCCCCATCAAACACTCCCAGGACAGGTACAGCAAGGTGTTAGATACAGAGTAAATCTCCCTCTACACTGTCAGCATCAAACACTCCCAGGACAGGTACAGCACGGGGTTAGATACAGAGCAAATCTCCCTCTACACTGTCCCGATCAAACACTCCCAGGACTGGTACAGCACGGGGTTAGATACAGAGTAAAGATCCCTCTACACTGTCCCCATCAAACACTCCCAGGACAGGTACAGCATGGGGTTAGATACAGAGTAAATCTCCCTCTACACTGTCCCCATCAAACACTCCCAGGAAAGGTACAGCACGGGGTTAGATACAGAGTAAAGCTCCCTCTACACTGTCCCCATCAAACACTCCCAGAACAGGGACAGCTCAGGGTTAGATACAGAGCAAAGCTTCCTCTATACTGTCCCCAAAAACAATCCCAGGACAGGTGCAGCATGGGGTTAGATACAGAGTAATGTTGCCTCTACACAGTACCCATCAAACACTCCCAGGACAGGTACAGCACGGGGTTAGATACAGAGTAAAGCTCCCTCTACACTGTCCCCATCAAACACTCCCAGGACAGGTACAGCACGGGGTTAGATACAGAGTAAACATCCTCTACACTATCCCCATGAAACAATCCCAGGACAGGTACAGCACGGGGTAAGATACAGAGTAAATCTCCCTCTACACTGTCGCCTTCAAACATTCCCAGGACAGGTACAGCACGGGGTTAGATACAGAGTAAATCTCCCTCTACACTGTCCCGATCAAACACTCCCAGGACAGGTACAGCACGGGGTTAGATACAGAGTAAATCTCCCTCTACACTGTCCCCATCAAACACTCCCAGGACAGGTACAGCACGGGGTTAGATACAGAGTAAAGCTTCCTCTACACTGTCCCCATCAAACACTCCCAGGACAGGTACAGCACGGGGTTAGATACAGAGTAAACATCCTCTACACTGTCCACATCAAACACTCCCAGGACAGGTACAGCACGGGGTTAGATACAGAGTAAACATCCTCTACACTATCCTCATGAAACAATCCCAGCACAGGTACAGCACGGGGTTAGATACAGAGTAAATCACCCTCTATACTGTCCCCATCAAACACTCCCAGGACAGGTACAGCACGGGGTTAGATACAGAGTAAATCTCTTTCTACACTGTCCCCTTCAAACACTCCCAAGACAGGTACAGCATGTGGTTAGATACAGAGTAAATCTCCTTCTACTCTGTCCCCATCAAACACTCACACGACAGGTACAGCCTGCGGTAAGTTATAGAGTAAAGCTTCCTCTACACCGTCTCCATCATACAATCACAGGATATGTACATCACGGGTTATATACAAAGTAAAACTCCCTCTACACTGTCCCCATCAAACACTCCCAGGACAAGTACAGCACGGGGTTAGATACAGAGTAAATCTCCATCTACACTGTCCCCATCAAACACTCCCAGGACAGGTACAGCACGGGTTTAGATACAGAGTAAATCTCCCTCTACACTGTCCCCATCAAACACTCCCAGGACAGGTAAACCCCATGGTTAGATATAAAGTAAATCTCCCTCTACACGGACTCCATCAATCACTCCCAGGATACGTACAGCACCGGGTTATATACAGAGTAAATCTCCCTCTACACTGTCCGAATCAAACACTCCCAGGACAGGTACAGCACGGGGTTAGATAGAGAGTAAAGCTCCCTCTACCCTGTGCCATCAAACACTCCCAGGACAGGTAAAGCACGGGGTTAAATACAGATTAAATCTCCCTCTACACTGTCCCCATCAAACCATCCCAGGACACGTGCAGCACTGGGTTATATACATAGGTATGCTCCCTCTACACTGTCCCCATCAAATACTCACAGGACAGCTACAGCACGGGGTTAGATACAGAGTAAATCTCCCTCTACACTGTCCCCATCAAACACTCCCAGGACAGGTACAGCACGGGGTTAGATACAGAGTAAATCTCCCTCTACACTGTCCCCACAAAACATTCCCAGGACAGGTACAGCACGGGGTTATATACAGACTAAAGCTCCCTCTAATCTGTCCCCATCGAACACTCCCAGGACAGGTACAGCCCATCGTTAGATACAGAGTAAGGCTCCCTCTACACTGTCCCCATCAAACACTCCCAGGACAGATACAGCACGGGGTTAGATACAGAGTAAATCTCCCTCTACACTGTCCCCATCAAACACTCCCAGGACAGGGACTGCACGGGGTTAGATACAGAGTAAATCTCCCTCTACACTGTCCCCATCAAACACTCCCAGGACAGGTACAGCACGGGGTTAGATACAGAGTAAATCTCATTCTACACTGTCCCCATCAAACACTCCCAGGACAGGTACAGCACGGGGTTAGTTACAGAGTAAATCTCCCTCTACACTGTCCCCATCAAACACTCCCAGGACAGGGACTGCACGGGGTTAGATACAGAGTAAATCTCCCTCTACACTGTCCCCATCAAACACTCCCAGGACAGGTACAGCACGGGGTTAGATACAGAGTAAATCTCATTCTACACTGTCCCCATCAAACACTCCCAAGACAGGTACAGCATGTGGTTAGATACAGAGTAAAGCTCCATCTACACTGTCCCCATCCAACACTCACACGACAGGTACAGCCTGCGGTAAGTTATAGATTAAAGCTTCCTCTACACCGTCTCCATCATACAATCACAGGATATGTACATCACGGGTTATATACAAAGTAAAGCTCCATCTACACTGTCCCCATCAAACACTCCCAGGACAGGTGCAGCACGGGCTTATATACAGAGTAAATCTCCCTCTACACTGTCCCCATCAAAAACTCTCAGGACAGGTACAGCATGGGGTAAGATACAGAGTAAATATCCTCTAAACTGTCCCCATCAAACACTCCCAGGACAGGTAGAGCACGGGGTTAGATACAGAGTAAAGCTCCCTCTACACTGTCCGCAGCAGACTCTCTCAAGACAGGTACAGCCCTCGGTTAGATATAAAGTATAGCTTCCTCTACACCATCTCCATCAAACACTCCCAGGATATGTACAGCACGGGGTTAGATACAGAGTAAATCTCCCTTTACACTGTCTCCATCAAACACTCCTAGGACAGGTACATCACCGGGTTAGGTACACAGTAAATCTCCCTCTACACTGTCCCCATCAAACACTCCCAGGAAAAGTGCAGCACGGGCTTAAATACAGAGTAAACCTTCCTCTACACCGTCCCGATCAAACACTCCCAAGACAGGGACAGCAAAGGGTTATTAGAGAGTAAAGCTCCCTTTACACCGTCCCCATCAAACACTCCCAGGACAGGTACAGCACGGGGTTAGATACAGAGTAAATCTCCCTCTACACTGTCCCCATCAAACACTCCCAGGACAGGTACAGCACGGGGTTAGATACAGAGTAAATCTCCCTCTACACTGTCCCCATCAAACACTCCCAGGACAGGTACAGCACGGTGTTTGATACAGAGTAAAGCTCCCTCTACACTGTCCCCATCAAAAACTCCCAGGACAGGTACAGCAAGGTGTTAGATACAGAGTAAATCTCCCTCTACACTGTCCCCATCAAACACTCCCAGGACAGGTACAGCACGGGGTTAGATACAGAGCAAATCTCCCTCCACACTGTCCACATCAAACACTCCCAGGACAGGTACAGCACGGGGTTAGATACAGAGTAAAGATCCCTCTACACTGTCCCGATCAAACACTCCCAGGACAGGTACAGCACGGGGTTAGATACAGAGTAAAGATCCCTCTACACTGTCCCCATCAAACACTCGCAGGACAGGTACAGCATGGGGTTAGATACAGAGTAAATATACCTCTATACTGTCCCCATCAAACACTCTCAGGACAGGTACAGCACAGGGTTAGATACAGAGTAAAGCTCCCTCTACACAGTCCCCATCAAACACTCCCAGGACAGGTACAGCACAGGGTTAGATACAGATTAAATCTCCCTCTACACTGTCCCCATCAAACACTCCCAGGACATGTACAGCACGGGGTTAGATACACAGTAAAGCTTCCTCTATACTATCCCCAAAAACAATCCCAGGACACGTACAACACGGGGTTAGATACAGAGTAAAGCTCCATCTACACTGTCCCCATCAAACACTCACAGGACAAGTACAGCACGGGGTTAGATACAGTGTAAATCTCCCTCTACACTGTCCCCATCAAACACTCACAGGACAAGTACAGCACGGGGTTAGATACAGTGTAAATCTCCCTCTACACTGTCCCAATCAGACACTCCCAGGACAGGTTAACCCCATGGTTAGATATAAAGTAAATCTCCCTCAACATGGATTCCATCAAACACTCCCAGGATACGTACAGCACCGGGTTATATACAGAGTAAAGCTCCCTCTACACTGTCCGAATCAAACACTCCCAGGACAAGTACAGCACGGGGTTAGATACAGAGTAAATCTCCCTCTACACCGTCCCCATCAAACACTCCCAGGACAGGGACTGCACGGGGTTAGATACAGAGTAAATCTCCCTCTATACTGTCCCCATCAAACACTCCCAACACAGGTACAGCATGTGGTTAGATACAGAGTAAATCTCCTTCTACACTGTCCCCATCAAACACTCCCAGGACAGACACAGCACAGGGTTGGATACAGAGTAAATCTCATTCTACACTGTCCCCATCAAACACTCCCAAAGACAGGTACAGCACGGGGTTAGATACAGAGTAAATATCCTCTAAACTGTCCCCATCAAACACTCCCAGGACAGGTACAGAACGGGGTTATATACAGAGTAAAGCTCACTCTACACTGTCCCCATCAAACACTCCAAGGACAGGAACTGCACGGGGTTAGATACAGAGTGAAGCTCCCACTACACTGTCCCCATCAAACACTGCCAGGACAGGTTGAGCTCGGGGTTAGATACAGAGTAAAGCTCCCTCTACACTGTCCGCAGCAGACTCTCTCAAGACAGGTACAGCCCTCGGTTAGATATAAAGTATAGCTTCCTCTACACCATCTCCATCAAACAGTCCCAGGATATGTACAGCACGGGGTTAGATATAGAGTAAAGCTCCCTCTACTCTGTCCCCATCAAACACTCCCAGGACAGTTACAGCACGGGGTTAGGTACAGAGTAAATCTCCGTCTACACTGTCCCCATCAAAATCTCCCCGGACAGGTACAGCACGGTTTAAGATACAGAGTAAAGCTTCCTCTACACTGTCCCCAGCAAACCCTCCCAGGACAGCTACAACACGGGGTTAGATACAGAATAAAGCTCCCTCTACACTGTCCCCATCAAACACTCCCAGGACAGGTACAGCACGGTGTTAGATACAGAGTAAATCTCCCTCTACACTGTCCCCATCAAACACTCCCAGGACAGGTACAGCACGGGGTTAGATACAGAGTAAATCTCCCTCTACACTGTCCCCATCAAACACTCCCAGGACAGGTACAGCACGGGGTTAGATACAGAGTAAATCTCCCTCTACACTGTCCCCATCAAACACTCCCAGGACAGGTACAACACGGGGTTAGATACAGAGTAAAGCTCCCTCTACACTGTCCCCATCAAACACTCCCAGGACAGGTACAGCACGGGGTTAGAAACAGAGAAAATCTCCCTCCACACTGTCCCCATCAAACACTCCCAGGACAGGTAGAGCACAGGGTTAGATATAGAGTAAAGCTTCCTCTATACTGTCCCCAAAAACAATCCCAGGACACGTACAGCACGGGGTTAGATACAGAGTAAATCTCCCTCTACACTGTCCCCATCAAACACTCCCAGGACAGGTACAGCACGGGGTTAGATACAGAGTAAATCTCCCTCTACACTGTCCCCATCAAACACTCCCAGGACAGGTACAGCACGGGGTTAGATACAGAGTAAATCTCCATCTACACTGTCCCCATCAAACACTCCCAGGACAGGTACAGCACAGGGTTAGATACAGAGTAAACCTCCCTCAACACTGTCCCAATCAAAAACTCCCAGGACAGGTACAGCAGGTGTTAGATACAGAGTAAATCTCCCTCTACACTGTCCCCATCAAACACTCCCAGGACAGGACAGCACGGTGTTAGATACAGAGTAAATCTCCCTCTATACTGTCCCCATCAAACTCTCCCAGGACAGGTACAGCACGGGGTTAGATACAGAGTAAATCTCCCTCTACACTGTCCCCATCAAACTCTCCCAGGACAGGTACAGCACGGGGTTAGATACAGAGTAAATCTCCCTCTATACTGTCCCCATCAAACACTCCCAGGACAGGTACAGCACGGGGTTAAATACGGTGTAAAGCTCACTCTACACTGTCCAAAGCAGACACTCACAGGACAGTTACAGCCCGCGGTTAGATATAAAGTAATGCTTCCTCTACACCGTCTCCTTCAAACAATCCCAGGATATGTACAGCACGGGGTTAGATACAGAGTAAATCTCCCTTTACACTGTCTCCATCAAACACTCCTAGGACAGGTACAGCACCGGGTTAGGTACACAGTAAATCTCCCTCTACACTGTCCCCATCAAACACTCCCAGGAAAAGTGCAGCACGGGCTTAAATACAGAGTAAATCTTCCTCTACACCGTCCCGATCAAACACTCCCAAGACAGGGACAGCAAAGGGTTAGATAGAGAGTAAAGCTCCCTTTACACCGTCCCCATCAAACACTCCCAGGACAGGTAGAGCACGGGGTTAGATACAGAGTAAATCTCCCTCTACACTGTCTCCATCAAACACTCCCAGGACAGGTAAGGCACGGGGTTAGATACAGAGTAAAGCTCCCTCTACACTGTCCCCATCAAACACTCCCAGGACAGGTACAGCACGGTGTTTGATACAGAGTAAAGCTCCCTCTACACTGTCCCCATCAAACACTCCCAGGACAGGTACAGCACGGGGTTAGATACAGAGTAAATCTCATTCTACACTGTCCCCATCAAACACTCCCAGGACAGATACAGCACGGGGTTAGATAAAGAGTAAATCTCCCTCTACACGGTCCCCATCAAACACTCCCAGGACAGGTACAGCACGGGGTTAGATAAAGAGTAAATCTCCCTCTACACTGTCCCCATCAAACACTCCCAGGACAGGTACAGCACGGGGTTAGATACAGAGCAAATCTCCCTCCACACTGTCCCGATCAAACACTCCCAGGACAGGTACAGCACGGGGTTAGATACAGAGTAAAGATCCCTCTACACTGTCCCCAAAAACAATCCCAGGACACGTACAGCACGGGGTTAGATACAGAGTAAATCTCCCTCTACACTGTCCCCATCAAACACTCCCAGGACAGGTACAGCACGGGGTTAGATACAGAGTAAACATCCTCTACACTATCCTCATGAAACAATCCCAGGACAGGTACAGCACGGGGTTAGATACAGAGTAAATCTCCCTCTATACTGTCCCCATCAAACACTCCCAGGACAGGTACAGCACGGGGTTAGATACAGAGTAAATCTCATTCTACACTGTCCCCATCAAACACTCCCAAGACAGGTACAGCATGTGGTTAGATACAGAGTAAATCTCCTTCTACTCTGTCCCCATCCAACACTCACACGACAGGTACAGCCTGCGGTAAGTTATAGAGTAAAGCTTCCTCTACACCGTCTCCATCATACAATCACAGGATATGTACATCACGGGTTATATACAAAGTAAAGCTCCCTCTACACTGTCCCCATCAAACACTCCCAGGACAGGTAGAGCACGGTGTTAGATACAGAGTAAATCTCCATCTACACTGTCCCCATCAAACACTCCCAGGACAGTTACAGCACGGGGTTAGATACAGAGTAAATCTCCCTCTACACTGTCCCCATCAAACACTCCCAGGACAGGTACAGCACGGGGTTAGATATAGAGTAAAGCTTCCTCTACACCGTCTCCATCAAACACTCCCAGGTTATGTACAGCACGGGATTATATACAGAATAAAGCTCCCTCTACACTGTCCCCATCAAACACTCCCAGGACAGGTACAACACGGGGTTAGATACAGAGTAAAGCTCCATCTACACTGTCCCCATCAAACACTCACAGGACAAGTACAGCACGGTGTTAGATACAGTGTAAATCTCCCTCTAAACTGTCCCAAGCAGACACTCCCAGGACAGGTAAACCCCATGGTTAGATATAAAGTAAATCTCCCTCTACACGGACTCCATCAAACACTCCCAGGATACGTACAGCACCGGGTTATATACAGAGTAAAGCTCCCTCTACACTGTCCGAATCAAACAATCCCAGGACAGGTACAGCACGGGGTTAGATACAGTGTAAAGCTCCCTCTACACTGTCCCCATCAAACACTCCCAGGACAGGTAAAGCACGGGGTTAAATACAGATTTAATCTCCCTCTACACTGTCCCCATCAAACACTCCCAGGACAGGTACAGCACGGGGTTAGATACAGAGTAAATCTCCCTCTGCACTGTCCCCATCAAACACTCCCAGGACAGGTACAGCCCGCGGTTAGTTACAGAGTAAAGCTCCCTCTACACCGTCCCCATCAAACACTCCCAGGACAGGTACAGCATGGGGATAGATACAGAGTAAATCTCCCTCTACACTGTCCCCATCAAACACTCCCAGGACAGGTACAGCACGGGGTTAGATACAGAGTAAATCTCCCTCTACACTGTCCCCATCAAACACTCCCAGGACAGGTACAGCACGGGGTTAGATACAGAGTAAAGCTCCCTCTACACTGTCCCCATCAAACACTCCCAAGACAGGTACAGCATGGGGATAGATACAGAGTAAATCTGCCTCTACACTGTCCCCATCAAACACTCCCAGGACAGGTACAGCACGGGGTTAGATTCAGAGTAAATCTCCCTCTACACTGTCCCCATCAAACACTCCCAGGACAGGTACAGCACGGGGTTAGATACAGAGTAAATCTCCCTCTACACCTTCCACATCAAACACTCCCAGGACAGGTACAGCACGGGGTTAGATACAGAGTAAATCTCCCTCTACACTGTCCCCATCAAACACTCCCAGGACAGGTACAGCACGGGGTTAGATACAGAGTAAATCTCCCTCTACATTGTCCCCATCAAACACTCCCAGGACAGGGACAGCACGGGGTTAGATTCAGAGTAAATCTCCCTCTATACTGTCCCCATCAAACACTCCCAGGACAGGAACTGCACGGGGTTAGATACAGAGTAAAGCTCCCTCTACACTGTCCCCATCAAACACTCCCAGGACAGGTAGAGCACGTGGTTAGATACAGAGTAAAGCTCCCTCTACACTGTCCGCAGCAGACTCTCTCAAGACAGGTACAGCCCTCGGTTAGATATAAAGTATCGCTTCCTCTACACCATCTCCATCAAACAATCCCAGGATATGTACAGCATGGGGTTAGATACAGAGTAAAGCTCCCTCTACTCTGTCCCCATCAAACACTCCCAGGACAGTTACAGCACGGGGTTAGGTACAGAGTAAATCTCCGTCTACACTGTCCCCATCAAACACTCCCAGGACAGGTACAGCACGGTGTTAGATACAGAGTAAATCTCCCTCTACACCGTCCGCATCAAACACTCCCAGGACAGGTACAGCACGGGGTTAGATACAGAGTAAAGCTTCCTCTACACCGTCCCCATCAAACACTCCCAGGACAGGTACAGCACGGGGTTTGATACAGAGTAATGCTCCCTCTACACCATACCCATCAAACACTCCCAGGACAGGTACAGCACGGGATTATATACAGATTAAATCTCCCTCTACACTGTCCCCATCAAACACTCCCAGGACAGGTACAGTACGGGGTTAGATACAGAGTAAAGCTCCCTCTACACTGTCCCCATCAAACACTCCCAGGACAGGCACAGTACGGGGTTAGATACAGAGTAAAGCTCCCTGTGCTATGTACCAGACATCAGTTTCACAAAATATAAGCCCACAAAGACCTCAATTAGATTCCAGTCTGTAGGTAACTTCCAGGTATCTGTTATTCTATTGATAAACCCACTGAAACTCTCGATTAGATTCCAGACTGAACTCAATCCATGGTATCTGTTATTCTATATATAAAACCATCCAACACCTCGATTAGATTCCAGTCTGTAACTCACTCCTGGGTATCTGTTATTCTATATATAAACCACCCTGAACCCTCGATTAGATTCCAGTCTGTAACTCACTCCCAGGTATCTGTTATTCTATATATAAACCACCCTGAACCCTCGATTAGATTCCAGTCTGTTACTCACTTCCAGGTATCCGTTATTCTATATATAAACCACCGCGAACCCCTCGATTAGATTCCAGTCTGTAACTCACTCCCGGGTATGTGTTATTCTATATATAAACCACCCCGAACCCCTCGATTAGATTCCAGTCTGTAACTCACTCCCGGGTATCTGTTATTCTATATATAAACCACCCCGAACCCCTCGATTAGATTCCAGTCTGTTACTCACAACCGGGTATCAGTTATTCTATAGGTAAAGCCCCCTGAACCCTCGATTAGATTCCAGTCTGTTACTCACTCCCGGGTATCTGTAATTCTATATATAAACCACCGCGAACCCCTCGATTAGATTCCAGTCAGTAACTCAGTCCCGGGTATCTGTTATTCTATATGTAAACCACTCCGAACCCTTCGGTTAGATTCCAGTCTGTAACTCCCTCCGGGTATTTGTTATTCACTATATAAAACACCCCCGTACCCCTCGATTAAATTCCATTCTGTAACTCAATCCCAAGCAGCTGTTATTCTATATATAAACCATCCGGAAACCCTCGATCATATTCCAGCCTGTAACTCACTTTCGGGTATCTGTTATTGTATATATAAACACCTCCGAACCCCTCGATTAGATTCCAGTCTGTAACTCACTCCCGGTATCTGTTATTCTATATATAAACACCCCCGAACCCCTCGATTTGATTCCAGTCTGTAACTCACTCCCGGGTATCTGTAATTCTATATATAAACCACCCCGAACCCCTCGATTAGATTCCAGTCTGTAACTCACTCCCGGGTATCTGTTATTCTATATATAAACTACTCCGAACCCTTCGATTAGATTCCAGTCTGCAACTCCCTCCGGCTATTTGTTATTCACTTTTTAAAACACCCCCCTACCCCTCGATTAGATTCCATTCTGTAACTCAATCCCAAGCAGCTGTTATTCTATATATAAACCTTCCGGAAACCCTCGATCATATTCCAGCCTGTAACTCACTTTCGGGTATCTGTTATTGTATATATAAACACCTCCGAACCCCTCGATTAGATTCTAGTCTGTAACTCACTCCCGGTATCTGTTATTCTATATATAAACACCCCCGAACCCCTCGATTCGATTCCAGTCTGTAACTCACTCCCGGGTATCTGTAATTCTATATATAAACCACCCCGAACCCCTCGATTAGATTCCAGTCTGTAACTCACTCCCGGGTATCTGTTATTCTATATATATAACACCCCCGAACCCCTCGATTGGATTCTAGTCTGCATCTCACGCCCGGGTATCTTTTATTCTCTATATAAAACTTCTCAAACCGTCAATTAGATTCCAGTCAGTAATTCACACCCGGGTATATGTTATTCTATATATAAACATCCCGAACCCCTCGATTAGTTTCCAATCTGTAACTCACTCCCAGGTATCTGTTAGTCTATTTATAAACCAAACCAAACCCCTCGATTAGATTCCAGTCTATACCTCAACCCCGGGTATCAGTTATTCTATATGTAAACCACACCGAAACCCTCGATTAGATTCCAGTCTTTAACTCACTCCCAGATATCTGTTATTCTAGATATAAACCACCCCGAACTATTCGATTAGATTCCAGTCTGTAACTCAATTCTGGCTATCAGTTCTTCTATCTAAAAACCACCCTGAAAACCGCGATTAGATTCCAGTCTGTAACTCACTCCCGGGTATCTGTTATTCTATATATAAACCACCCCGAAACCCTCGATTAGATTCCAGTCTGTAACTCACTCCCAGGTATCTGTTATTCTATTGATAAACCCACTGAAACTCTCGATTAGATTCCAGACTGAACTCAATCCATGGTATCTGTTATTCTATATATAAAACCATCCAACACCTCGATTAGATTCCAGTCTGTAACTCACTCCTGGGTATCTGTTATTCTATATATAAACCACCCTGAACCCTCGATTAGATTCCAGTCTGTAACTCACTCCCAGGTATCTGTTATTCTATATATAAACCACCCTGAACCCTCGATTAGATTCCAGTCTGTTACTCACTTCCAGGTATCCGTTATTCTATATATAAACCACCGCGAACCCCTCGATTAGATTCCAGTCAGTAACTCAGTCCCGGGTATCTGTTATTCTATATGTAAACCACTCCGAACCCTTCGGTTAGATTCCAGTCTGTAACTCCCTCCGGGTATTTGTTATTCACTATATAAAACACCCCCGTACCCCTCGATTAAATTCCATTCTGTAACTCAATCCCAAGCAGCTGTTATTCTATATATAAACCATCCGGAAACCCTCGATCATATTCCAGCCTGTAACTCACTTTCGGGTATCTGTTATTGTATATATAAACACCTCCGAACCCCTCGATTAGATTCCAGTCTGTAACTCACTCCCGGTATCTGTTATTCTATATATAAACACCCCCGAACCCCTCGATTTGATTCCAGTCTGTAACTCACTCCCGGGTATCTGTAATTCTATATATAAACCACCCCGAACCCCTCGATTAGATTCCAGTCTGTAACTCACTCCCGGGTATCTGTTATTCTATATATAAACTACTCCGAACCCTTCGATTAGATTCCAGTCTGCAACTCCCTCCGGGTATTTGTTATTCACTTTTTAAAACACCCCCGTACCCCTCGATTAGATTCCATTCTGTAACTCAATCCCAAGCAGCTGTTATTCTATATATAAACCATCCGGAAACCCTCGATCATATTCCAGCCTGTAACTCACTTTCGGGTATCTGTTATTGTATATATAAACACCTCCGAACCCCTCGATTAGATTCTAGTCTGTAACTCACTCCCGGTATCTGTTATTCTATATATAAACACCCCCGAACCCCTCGATTCGATTCCAGTCTGTAACTCACTCCCGGGTATCTGTTATTCTATATATATAACACCCCCGAACCCCTCGATTGGATTCTAGTCTGCATCTCACGCCCGGGTATCTTTTATTCTCTATATAAAACTTCTCAAACCGTCAATTAGATTCCAGTCAGTAATTCACACCCGGGTATATGTTATTCTATATATAAACATCCCGAACCCCTCGATTAGTTTCCAATCTGTAACTCACTCCCAGGTATCTGTTAGTCTATTTATAAACCAAACCAAACGCCTCGATTAGATTCCAGTCTATACCTCAACCCCGGGTATCAGTTATTCTATATGTAAACCACACCGAAACCCTCGATTAGATTCCAGTCTTTAACTCACTCCCAGATATCTGTTATTCTAGATATAAACCACCCCGAACTATTCGATTAGATTCCAGTCTGTAACTCAATTCTGGCTATCAGTTCTTCTATCTAAAAACCACCCTGAAAACCGCGATTAGATTCCAGTCTGTAACTCACTCCCGGGTATCTGTTATTCCTTACAAAAACCACCCTGAATGCCTCGATTATATTCCGGTCTGCATCTCCCGCCCAGGTATCTTTTATTCTCTATATACAACATCTCAAACCCTCGATTAGATTCCAGTCTGTAACTCACTCCCGGGTTTCTGTTATTCTATATATAAACCAGCCCGAACCCCTCGATTAGATTCCAGTCTGTAACTCACTCCCGGGTATCTGTTATTCTGTATATAAACCACCCCGAACCCATTAATTAGATTCCAGTCTGTAATTCAATCCCAGGTATCTGTTATTCTATATATAAAACACCCCGAACCCCTTGATTAGATTCCAGTCTGTAACACGCTCCCGGGTATCTGTTATTCTATATATAAACCCCCCCGAACCCCTCGATTAGGTTCCAGTCTGTAACTCCCTCCCAGGTATCTATTATTCTATATATAAACCATCCCGAACCCCTCGATTAGATTCCAGTCTGTAACTCACTCCCAGGTATCTGTTACTCTATATATAAACCTCCCCGTACCCCTCAATTAGATTCCAGTCTTTAAATCACTCCAGGGTATCTGCTTTTCTATATATATATAATCAACACCGAACCCCTCAATTAGATTCCAGTCTGTAAATCACTCCCGGGTATCTGTTATTCTATATATAAACCACCCGAACCCCTCGATTAGATTCCAGTCTGTAACTCACTCCCGGGTATCTGTTATTCTATATATAAACCACCCGAACTCCTCGATTATATTCCAGTCTGCATCTCACGCTCGGGTATCTTTTATTCTCTATATAAAACATCTCAAACCCTCGATTAGATTCTAGTCTGTAACGCAATCCCGGGTATCTGTTATTCTATATATAAAACACCCCGAACCCCTTGATTAGATTCCACTCTGTAACACGCTCCCGGGTATCTGTTATTCTATATATAAACCCCCCCGAACCCCTCGATTAGTTTCCAGTCTGTAACTCCCTCCCAGGTATCTATTATTCTATATATAAACCATCCCGATCCCCTCGATTAGATTCCAGTCTGTAACTCACTCCCAGGTATCTGTTACTCTATATATAAACCTCCCCGTACCCCTCAATTAGATTCCAGTCTTTAAATCACTCCAGGGTATCTGCTTTTCTATATATATATAATCAACACCGAACCCCTCAATTAGATTCCAGTCTGTAAATCACTCCCGGGTATCTGTTATTCTATATATAAACCACCCGAACCCCTCGATTAGATTCCAGTCTGTAACTCACTCCCGGGTATCTGTTATTCTATATATAAACCACCCCGAACTCCTCGATTATATTCCAGTCTGCATCTCACGCTCGGGTATCTTTTATTCTCTATATAAAACATCTCAAACCCTCGATTAGATTCTAGTCTGTAACGCAATCCCGGGTATCTGTTATTCTGCATATAAAACATCCCAAATCCCTCAATAAGATTCCAGTCTGTAAGTCACTCCCGGGCGTCTGTTATTCTGTATATAAACCACACCGAACACCTCGATTAGATTCCAGTCTGTAACTCACTCCCGGGTATCTGTTATTCTGTATATAAACCACACCGAACACCTCGATTAGATTCCAGTCTGTAACTCTCTCCCGGGTATCTGTTATTCTATATATAAACCACCCCGAACCCCTCGATTAGATTCCAGTCTGTAACTCACTCCCGGGTATCTGTTATTCCTTACAAAAACCACCCTGAATGCCTCGATTATATTCCGGTCTGCATCTCCCGCCCAGGTATCTTTTATTCTCTATATACAACATCTCAAACCCTCGATTAGATTCCAGTCTGTAATGCACTCCCGGGTAACTGTTATTCTATATATAAACCAGCCCGAACCCCTCGATTAGATTCCAGTCTGTAACTCACTCCCGGGTATCTGTTATTCTGTATATAAACCACCCCGAACCCATTAATTAGATTCCAGTCTGTAATTCAATCCCAGGTATCTGTTATTCTATATATAAAACACCCCGAACCCCTTGATTAGATTCCAGTCTGTAACACGCTCCCGGGTATCTGTTATTCTATATATAAACCCCCCCGAACCCCTCGATTAGGTTCCAGTCTGTAACTCCCTCCCAGGTATCTATTATTCTATATATAAACCATCCCGAACCCCTCGATTAGATTCCAGTCTGTAACTCACTCCCAGGTATCTGTTACTCTATATATAAACCTCCCCGTACCCCTCAATTAGATTCCAGTCTTTAAATCACTCCAGGGTATCTGCTTTTCTATATATATATAATCAACACCGAACCCCTCAATTAGATTCCAGTCTGTAAATCACTCCCGGGTATCTGTTATTCTATATATAAACCACCCGAACCCCTCGATTAGATTCCAGTCTGTAACTCACTCCCGGGTATCTGTTATTCTATATATAAACCACCCGAACTCCTCGATTATATTCCAGTCTGCATCTCACGCTCGGGTATCTTTTATTCTCTATATAAAACATCTCAAACCCTCGATTAGATTCTAGTCTGTAACGCAATCCCGGGTATCTGTTATTCTGCATATAAAACATCCCAAATCCCTCAATAAGATTCCAGTCTGTAAGTCACTCCCGGGCGTCTGTTATTCTGTATATAAACCACACCGAACACCTCGATTAGATTCCAGTCTGTAACTCTCTCCCGGGTATCTGTTATTCTATATATAAACCACCCCGTACCCCTCGATTAGATTCCAGTCTGTAACTCACTCCTGGGTATTTGTTATTCCTTATGAAAACCACCCTGAAAATCTCGATTATATCCCAGTCTGCATCTCAGGCCCGGGTATCTTTTATTCTCTATATAAACCATCTCAACCCCTCGATTAGATTTCAGTCCGTAATTCACTCCCGGGTATCTGTTATTATAGATATAAACCATCCCGAACCCCTCGATTAGATTCCAGTCTGTAACTCACTCCCAGGTATCTGTTAGTCTACACATAAACCACCCCGAACACATTAATTAGATTCCAGTCTGTAATAACTCCTGGGTATCTGTTATTCGATATATAAACCCCCCGTACCCCTCGATTAGATTCCAGTCTGTAACTCACTCCCGTGTATCTGTTATTCTATATATAAACCTCCCCGCACTCCTCGATTAGATTCCAGTCTGTAACTCACTCCCGGGTATCTGTTAGTCCACACATAAATCACCCCGAACCCATTAATTAGATTCCAGTCTGTAATTCAATCCCGGGTATCTGTTATTCCTTATAAAAACCACCCTGAAAACCTCGATTATATTCCAGTCTGTAACTCACTCCCGGGTATCTTTTATTCTCTATATAAACCATCTCAACCCCTCGATTTGATTCCAGTCAGTAATGCACTCCCGGGTATCTGTTATTCCACAGAAAGACAGCTGAACTCCTCGATTTGTTTCCAGTCAGTAACTCACTCCCGGGTATATGTTATTCTTTATGTAAACCACCCCGAACCCCTCGATTAGGTTCCAGTCTGTAACTCACTTCCAGGTATCTGATATTCTATATATACACCACCCCGAACCCCTCGATTAGGTTCCAGTCTGTAACTCACACCCGGGAAACTGTTATTCTATATATATAATCACCCCCGAACTCTTCGATTAGATTCCAGTCAGTAACTCACTCCCAGGTATCTGTTAGTCTACACATAAACCACCCCGAAACAATTAATTAGATTCCAGTCTGTAAATCACTCCTGGGTATCTGTTATTCTAAATATATAATCAACCCCGAACCCCTCAATTAGATTCCAGTCTGTAAATCACTCCCGGGTAACTGTTATTTTATATATATAATGAAACCCGACCCCCTCGATGAGATTCCAGTCTGTAACTCACTCCCGGGAATCTGATATTCTATATATAAACCACCCCGAACCCCTCGATTAGATTCCTGTCTGTAATTCACTTCCAGGTACCTGTTATTCCTTATAAAAACCACCCTGAATGACTTGATTAGATTCCAGTGTGCATCTCAAGCCCGGGTATCTTTTATTCTCTATATAAAACATCTGAAACCCTCTATTAGATTCCAGTTTGTAACTCACAACCGGGTATCAGTTATTCTATATATAAACCCCGCCGAAATCCTCGATTAGATTCCAGTCTTAAACACAGTCCCAGATATCTGTTATTCTATACATAAACCACCCCGAAAATCTCGATTAGATTCCAGTCTGTAACTCACTCACAGGTATCTGTTATTCTATATATAAACCACCCCGAACCCCTCGATTAGATTCCAGTCTGTAACTCACTCCCGGGTATTTGTTATTCTATATATAAACCACCCGGTACCTGTCAATTAGATTCCAGTCTGTATCTCACTCTGGGGTATCTCTTATTCTATATATAAACCACCCCGAACTACTTGATTAGATTACAGTCTGTAACTCACTCCCGGGTATCTATTATTCTATATATAAACCCCCCCGAAACCCCTCGATTAGATTCCAGTCTGTAACTCACTCCCGGGTATCTATTATTCTATATATAAACCACCCCGAACCCCTCGATTAGATTCCAGTCTTTAACTCATTCCCGGGTATCTATTGTTCCATATGTGTATATACCACCCCGAAACCCTCGATCAGGTTCCAGTCGGTTACTCACTCCGGGGTATCTATTATTCCATATATCTATATACCACCCTGAACCCCTTGATCAGATTCCAGTCTGTTACCCACTCCCGGGTATCTGTTATTCTACATATAAACCACCTCGAACCAATCGAGTAGATTCCAGTCTATAGCACACTCCCGGGTGTCTGTTATTCTATATATATAACACCCTGAACCCTCAATCAGATTCCCGTCTGCACCTCACTCCCAGGTATCTGTTATTCTGTATATAAACCACCGCAAATTCCTCGATTAGATTCCAGTCTGTAACTCACTCCCGGGTATCTGTTATTCTATATATAAACACGCCCGACCCCCTTGATTAGATTCCAGTCTGTAACTCACTCCCGGGTATCTGTTATTCTATATATAAACACGCCCGACCCCCTCGATTAGATTCCAGTCTGTAACTCACTCCCGGGTATCTGTTCTTCTATATATAAACCACCCCGAACCCCTTGAATAGATTCCAGTCTGTAACTGACTCCCGGGTATCTGTTATTCCATATATAAACCACCTGAAACCCTTGATTATATTGCAGTCTGCATCTCACGCCCGGGTATCTTTTATTCTCTATATAAACCATCTGAACCCATCGATTAGATTCCAGTCTGTAACGCACTCCCGGGTATCTGTTGTTCTATATATAAACTCCCCCGAACCCCTCGATTAGATTCTAGTCTGTAACTCACTCCCGGGTATCTGTTATTATATATATATAAACCCCTGATCCCCTCGATTTGTTTCCAGTCAGTAACTCACTCGCAGGTATCTGTTATTCTATATATAAACCACCCCGAACCCCTCGATTAGATTCCAGTCTGTAACTCACTCCCGGGTATCTGTTATTCTATATATAAACAACCCCGAACCCCTCGATTAGATTCCAGTCTGTAACTCACTCCCGGGTATCTGTTATTCTATATATAAACCACCCCGAACCCCTCGATCAGATTCCCGTCTGCACCTCACTCCCAGGTATCTGTTATTCTGTATATAAAGCACCGCAAATTCCTCGATTAGATTCCAGTCTGTAACTCATTCCCGGGTATCTGTTATTCTATATATAAACACGCCCGACCCCCTCGATTAGATTCCAGTCTGTAACTCACTCCCGGGTATCTGTTATTCTATATATAATCACGCCCGACCCCCTCGATTAGATTCCAGTCTGTAACTCACTCCCGGGTATCTGTTCTTCTATATATAAACCACCCCGAACCCCTTGATTAGATTCCAGTCTGTAACTGACTCCTGGGTATCTGTTATTCCATATATAAACCACCTGAAACCCTTGATTATATTGCAGTCTGCATCTCACGCCCGGGTATCTTTTATTCTCTATATAAACCAATCGAACTCATCGATTAGATTCCAGTCTGTAACGCACTCCCGGGTATCTGTTGTTCTATAAATAAACTCCCCCGAACCCCTCGATTAGATTCTAGTCTGTAACTCACTCCCGGGTATCTGTTATTATATATATATAAACCCCTGAACCCCTCGATTTGTTTCCAGTCAGTAACTCACTCGCAGGTATCTGTTATTCTATATATAAACCACCCCGAACCCCTCGATTAGATTCTAGTCTATAACTCACTCCCGGGTATCTGTTATTATATACATAAACCCCCTGAACCCCTCGATTATATCCCAGTCTGTAACTCACTGCTGCATATCTGTTATTCTTTCTGTAAACGACCCCAATCCCCTCGATTAGATTCCAGTCTGTAACTCACTCCCGGGTATCTGTTCTTCTATATATAAACCACCCCGAACGCCTTGATTAGATTCCAGTCTGTAATTCACTCCCGGGTATCTGTTCTTCTATATATAAACCACCCCGAACCCCTTGATTAGATTCCAGTCTGTAACTCACTCCCGGGTATCTGTTATTCTATATATAAACCACCCCGAACACCTCGATTAGATTCCAGCCTGTAACTCACTCGCGGGTATCTGTTATTCTATATATAACGCACCACGAACCTCCTGATTAGATTCCAGTCTGTAACTCACTCCCGGGTATCTGTTATTCTATATATAAACCACCCCGAACACCTCGATTAGATTCCAGTCTGTAACTCACTCCCGGTATCTGTTATTCTATATATAAACCACCCCAAACCCCTCATTTAGATTCCAGTCTGTACCTCACTCCCGGGTATCTGTTATTCTATATATAAACCACCCCAAACCCCTCGATTAGATTCCAGTCTGTAACTCACTCCCGGATATCTGCTATTCTATATATAAACACCCCGAACCACTTGATGAGATTCCAGTCTGTAACTCACTCCCGGGTATCTGTTATTCTATATATAAACCACTTCGAACCCCTCGATTAGATTACAGTCTGTAACTCACTCCCGGGTATCTGTTATTCTATATATAAACCATCTGAATCCCTCGATTAGATTCCAGTCTGTATCTCTCTCCCGGGTATCTGTTATTCTATATATAAACCATCCTGAACCCCTCGATTAGATTCCAGTCTGTAACTCACTCCCGGGTATCTGTTATTCTATATATAAACCACCCCGAACCTCTCGATTAGATTCCAGTCTGTAACTCACTCCCGGGTATCTGTTATTCTATATATAAACCACCCGGAACCCCTCGATTAGATTCCAGTCTGTAACTCACTCCCGGGTATCTGTTATTCTATATATAAACCACCTTGAACCCCTCGATTAGATTGCAGTATGTAACTCAATCCCGGGTATTTGTTATTCTATATATAAACACCCCCGAACCCCTTGATTAGATTCCAGTCTGTAACTCACTCCCAGGTATCTGTTATTCTATATATAAACCACCCCGAACACCTCGATTCAATTCCAGTCTGTAACTCACTCCTGGGTATCTGTTATTCTATATATAAACCATCCCGAACCCCTCGATTAGATTCCAGTATGTAACTCACTCCCGGGTATCTGTTATTCTATACATAAACCACCTTGAACCCCTCGATTAGATTGCAGTATGTAACTCAATCCCGGGTATCTGTTATTCTATATATAAACCACCCCGAACCCCTTGATTAGATTCCAGTCTGTAACTCACTCCTGGGTATCTGTTATTCTATATATAAACCATTCCGAGCTACTCGATTAGACTCCAGTCTGTAACTCACTCCCGGGTATCTGTTATTCTATATATAAACCACGCCGAACACCTCGATTCAATTCTAGTCTGCAACTCACTCCCGGGTATCTGTTATTCTCTATATCAACCACCTCGAACCCCTCGATTAGATTCCGGTCTTTAACTCAGTCCCGGGTATCTGCTATTCTATATATAAACCACCCCGAACCTCTCGATTAGATTCCAGTCTGTAACTCACTCCCGGGTATCTGTTATTCTATATATAAACCACCCGACTTCTCAATTAGATTCCAGTCTGTAACTCACTCCCGGGTATCTATTATTCTATATATAAACCACCCCGAACCCCTCGATTAGATTCCAGTCTGTAACTCACTCCCGGGTATCTGCTATTCTATATATAAAAACCTGCCCTCTCCAGACCAATCCAGCCAGCTCCCACTCCCTCCCGCTCACCCTCCCTTCCCCGTGGTCTGGCCAGATCACTTCCCTCAGGCTCCTGTCCAATTGAAGTTTACCAGCCTCACCGCTGCCGCCATGTCATAGACAGTGAGACCCATTTCATTACCACTCGCCGCGTGGAAAAATTCCTCACCGTCCCCGGCTTGTCCCCCTCCACATCCCCCACAAACCCCTCTACCATCAGCTAATGGGAACAACTTGGCCTTGTTCACCTTTTCCAACCCCGTCCCCATCTTGTACACCTTTCTCAGATCTCTCCTCAATCTCCTTTACTCCAAGAACAACTATCCCAGCCTCTCCATGTTAGCGTTGTGTCCGCAGCAGGATACAGTACTCGAGCTGCTACCTAACCAGAGGTTACCTAATTCGCTGCTTTAGTTCACGATGAGTCTGTTCATGAACCCAAGATCCCATATCCCACTCTCCATGATCCCAATGGACCCAAACCTCTTCCCGTTCACTCCCACTGCACACAATCCCAATGGACCCAAACCCCTTCCCATTCACTCCCACTGTACACAATCCCAATGGACCCAAACCTCTTCCCGTTCACTCCCACTGCACACAATCCCAATGGACCCAAACCCCTTCCCATTCACTCCCACTGCACACAATCCCAATGGACCCAAACCCCTTCCCGTTCACTCCCACTGTACACAATCCCAATGGACCCAAACCCCTTCCCGTTCACTCCCACCGTACACAATCCCAATGGACCCAAACCCCTTCCCGTTCACTCCAAATGTACAAAATCCCAATGGAACCAAACCCCTTCCCGTTCACTCCCAGAGTACACAATCCCAATGGACCCAAACCCCTTCCCGCTCACTCCCACTGTACACCATCCCAATGGACCCAAACCCCTTCCCGTTCACTCCCACTGTACACAATCCCAATGGACCCAAACCCCTTCCCGTTCACTCCCACTATACACAATCCCAATGGACCCAAACCCCTTCCCGTTCACTCCCACCGTACACAATCCCAATGGACCCAAACCCCTTCCCGTTCACTCCCACTGTACACAATCCCAATGGACCCAAACCCCTTCCCGTTCACTCCGACTGTACACAATCCCAATGGACCCAAATCCCTTCCTGTTCACTCCCACTGTACACAATCCCAATGGACCCAAACCCCTTCCTGTTCACTACCACTGTACACAATCCCAATGGACCCAAATCCCTTCCCGTTCACTCCCACTGTACACAATCCCAATGGACCCAAACCCCTTCCCGTTCACTCCCACTGTACACAATCCCAATGGACCCAAACCCCTTCCCGTTCACTCCCACCGTACACAATCCCAATGGACCCAAAACCCTTCCCGTTCACTCCCACTGTACACAATCCCAATGGGCCCAAACCCCTTCCTGTTCACTCCCTCTGTACACAATCCCAATGGTCCCAAACCCCTTCCCGTTCACTCCCACTGTACACAATCCCAATGTACCCAAACCCCTTCCCGTTCACTCCCACTGTACACAATCCCAATGGGCCCAAACCCCTTCCTGTTCACTCCCTCTGTACACAATCCCAATGGACCCAAAACCCTTCCCGTTCACTCCCACTGTACACAATCCCAATGGGCCCAAACCCCTTCCTGTTCACTCCCTCTGTACACAATCCCAATGGTCCCAAACCCCTTCCCGTTCACTCCCACTGTACACAATCCCAATGGACCCAAACCCCTTCCCGTTCACTCCCACTGTACACAATCCCAATGGACCCAAACCCCTTCCCGTTCACTCCCACTGTACACAATCCCAATGGACCCAAACCCCTTCCCGTTCACTCCCACTGTACACAATCCCAATGGACCCAAACCCCTTCCCATTCACTCCCAATGAACACGATATGACCAAAGGCAGGGTTCGGGATATAGATAGAGGCTCCTCTGGGCTGGTTACTGAAGGTCAAGAGCTTATTTGTCCTTTGCATTGAGAGTAGGTGAGAATAGAACGGAGATTGTGTCTGTGAGAAAGTCTCCACTGATTGTACTGTGGCATAGATGACAGATTCTTATCCTGAACTTGTGAACATTTCATTGAGTAAACAACTAAAAATAGAGAACGCATGTAGCTGGACAGAGGCAATGTGAAGCTGTTAAACACGTCAGTACAAACTGTGGTTATCTCACAGGGAGATATCTGCACACTGACTGGTTTCTCTCAGTCTCTCTCTCAAAGGGAGATATCTGTACACTGACTGGTGTCTCTCAGTCCCCTCTCTCTCAGGGAGATATCTGTACACTGACTGGTGTCTCTCAGTCCCTCTCTCTCTCAGGGAGATATCTGTACACTGACTGGTGTCTCTCAGTCCCTCTCTCTCTCAGGGAGATATCTGTACACTGACTGGTGTCTCTCAGTCCCTCTCTCTCTCAGGGAGATATCTGTACACTGACTGGTGTCTCTCAGTCCCCTCTCTCGCAGGGAGATAACTGTACACTGACTGATGTCCCTCAGTCCCTCTCTCTCAGGGAGATATCTGTACACTGACTGGTGTCTCTCAGTCCCTCTCTCTCAGGGAGATATCTGTACACTGACTGGTGTCTCTCAGTCCATCTCTCTCTCAGGGAGATATCTGTACACTGACTGGTGTCTCTCAGTCCCTCTCTCTCTCAGGTAGATATCTGTACACTGACTGGTGTCTCTCAGTCCCTTTCTCTCTCAGGGAGATATCTGTACACTGACTGGTGTCTCTCAGTCCCCTCTCTGTCAGGGAGATATCTGTACACTGACTGGTGTCTCTCAGTCCCACTCTCTCAGGGAGATATCTGTACACTGACTGGTGTCTCTCAGTCCCCTCTCTCTCAGGGAGATATCTGTACACTGACTAGTGTCTCTCAGTCCCTCTCTCTCTCAGGTAGATATCTGTACACTGACTGGTGTCTCTCAGTCCCCTCTCTCTCAGGGAGATATCTGTACACTGACTGGTGTCTCTCAGTCTCTCTCTCTCAGGGAGATATCTGTACACTGACTGGTGTCTCTCAGTCCCTCTCTCTCAGGGAGATATCTGTACACTGACTGGTGTCTCTTAGTCCCCGCTCTCTCAGGGAGATATCTGTACACTGACTGGTGTCTCTCAGTCCCTCTCTCTCATGGAGATATCTGTACACTGACTGGTGTCTCTCAGTCCCTCTCTCTCTCAGGGAGATATCTGTACACTGTCTGGTGTCTCTCTGTCCCTCTCTCTCAGGGAGATATCTGTACACTGACTGGTGTCTCTCTGTCCCCTCTCTCTCTCTGGGAGATATCTGTACACTAACTGGTGTCTCTCAGTCTCTCTCTCTCTCAGGGAGATATCTGTACACTGACTGGTGTCTCTCAGTCTCTCTCTCTCAGGGAGATATCTGTACACTGACTGGTGTCTCTCAGTCCCTCTCTCTCAGGGAGATATCTGTACACTGACTGGTGTCTCTTAGTCCCCGCTCTCTCAGGGAGATATCTGTACACTGACTGGTGTCTCTCAGTCCCTCTCTCTCATGGAGATATCTGTACACTAACTGGTGTCTCTCAGTCACTCTCTCTCTCAGGTGATATCTGTACACTGACTGGTGTCTCTCAGTCCCCTCTCTCTCCGGGAGATATCTGTACACTGACTGGTGTCTCTCAGTCCCCTCTCTCTCCGGGAGATATCTGTACACTGACTGGTGTCTCTCAGTCCCGTCTCTTTCTCAGGGAGATATCTGTACACTGACTGGTGTCTCTCAGTCCCCTCTCTCTCAGGGAGATATCTGTACACTGACTGGTGTCTCTCAGTCCCCTCTCTCTCCGGGAGATATCTGTACACTGACTGGTGTCTCTCAGTCCCCTCTCTCTCCGGGAGATATCTGTACACTGACTGGTGTCTCTCAGTCCCGTCTCTTTCTCAGGGAGATATCTGTACACTGACTGGTGTCTCTCAGTCCCCTCTCTCTCAGGGAGATATCTGTACACTGACTGGTGTCTCTCAGTCCCCTCTCTCTCAGGGAGATATCTGTACACTGACTGGTTTCTCTCAGTCCCGTCTCTCTCTCAGGGGAATATTTGTACACTGACTGTTGTCTCTCAGTCCCTCTCTCTCAGGGAGATATCTGTACACTGACTGGTGTCTCTCAGTCCCCTCTCTCAGGGAGATATCTGTACACTGAGTGGTGTCTCTCAGTCCCTCTCTCTCAGGGAGATATCTGTACACTGACTGGTGTCTCTCTGTCCCCTCTCTCTCTCAGGGAGATATCTGTACACTGACTGGTGTCTCTCCGTCCTCTCTCTCTCAGGGAGATATCTGTACACTGACTGGTGTCTCTCAATCCCCTCTCTCTCAGGGAGATGTCTGAACACTGACTGGTGTCTCTCCGTCCTCTCTCTCTCAGGGAGATATCTGTACACTGACTGGTGTCTCTCAGTCCGCTCTCTCTCTCAGGGAGATATCTGTACACTGACTGGTGTCTCTCAGTCCCTCTCTCTCAGGGAGATATCTGTACACTGACTGGTGTCTCTCAGTCCCCTCTCTCTCAGGGAGATGTCTGAACACTGACTGGTGTCTCTCCGTCCTCTCTCTCTCAGGGAGATATCTGTACACTGACTGGTGTCTCTCCGTCCCCTCTCTCTCTCAGGGAGATATCTGTACACTGACTGGTGTCTCTCAGTCCCCTCTCTCTCAGGGAGATGTCTGAACACTGACTGGTGTCTCTCAGTCCCCTCTCTCTCAGGGATATATCTGTACAGTGACTGGTGTCTCTCAGTCCCCCCTCTCTCTCAGGGAGATATCTGTACACTGACTGGTGTCTCTCAGTCCCCCCTCTCTCTCAGGGAGATATCTGTACACTGACTGGTGTCTCTCAGTCCCTCTCTATCTCAGGGAGATATCTGTACACTGACTGGTGTCTCTCAGTCCCCTCTCTCTCAGGGAGATACCTGTACACTGACTGGTGTCTCTCAGTCCCCTCTCTCTCAGGGAGATATCTGTACACTGACTGGTGTCTCTCAGTCCCCTCTCTCTCAGGGAGATATCTGTACACTGACTGGTGTCTCTCAGTCCCCTCTCTCTCAGGGAGATATCTGTACACTGACTGGTGTCTCTCATTGCCTCTCTCTCTCAGGGAGATATCTGTACACTGACTGGTGTCTCTCCGTCCCCTCTCTCTCTCAGGGAGATATCTGTACACTGACTGGTGTCTCTCAGTCCCTCTCTCTCAGGGAGATATCTGTACACTGACTGGTGTCTCTCAGTCTCTCTCTCTCAGGGAGATATCTGTACACTGACTGGTGTCTCTCAGTCCCCTCTCTCTCTCAGGGAGATATCTGTACACTGACTGGTGTCTCTCAGTCCCCTCTCTCCCTCAGGGAGATATCTGTACACTGACTGGTGTCTCTCAGTCCCCTCTCTCTCAGGGAGATATCTGTACACTGACTGGTGTCTCTCAGTCCCCTCTCTCTCAGGGAGATATCTGTACACTGACTGGTGTCTCTCAGTCCCTCTCTCTCAGGGAGATATCTGTACGCTGACTGGTGTCTCTCAGTCCCCTCTCTCTCTCAGGGAGATATCTGTACACTGACTGGTGTCTCTCAGTCCCCTCTCTCTCTCAGGGAGATATCTGTACACTGACTGGTGTCTCTCAGTCCTCTCTCTCTCAGGGAGATACCTGTACACTGACTGGTGTCTCTCAGTCCCTCTCTCTCTCAGGGAGATATCTGTACACTGACTGGTGTCTCTCAGTCCCTCTCTCTCTCAGGGAGATATCTGTACACTGACTGGTGTCTCTCCGTCCTCTCTCTCTCAGGGAGATATCTGTACACTGACTGGTGTCTCTCAGTCCCCTCTCTCTCAGGGAGATGTCTGAACACTGACTGGTGTCTCTCCGTCCTCTCTCTCTCAGGGAGATATCTGTACACTGACTGGTGTCTCTCAGTCCGCTCTCTCTCTCAGGGAGATATCTGTACACTGACTGGTGTCTCTCAGTCCCTCTCTCTCAGGGAGATATCTGTACACTGACTGGTGTCTCTCAGTCCCCTCTCTCTCAGGGAGATGTCTGAACACTGACTGGTGTCTCTCCGTCCTCTCTCTCTCAGGGAGATATCTGTACACTGACTGGTGTCTCTCCGTCCCCTCTCTCTCTCAGGGAGATATCTGTACACTGACTGGTGTCTCTCAGTCCCCTCTCTCTCAGGGAGATGTCTGAACACTGACTGGTGTCTCTCAGTCCCCTCTCTCTCAGGGATATATCTGTACAGTGACTGGTGTCTCTCAGTCCCCCCTCTCTCTCAGGGAGATATCTGTACACTGACTGGTGTCTCTCAGTCCCCCCTCTCTCTCAGGGAGATATCTGTACACTGACTGGTGTCTCTCAGTCCCCTCTCTCTCAGGGAGATATCTGTACACTGACTGGTGTCTCTCAGTTCTCTCTCTCAGGGAGATACCTGTACACTGACTGGTGTCTCTCAGTCCCCTCTCTCTCAGGGAGATATCTGTACACTGACTGGTGTCTCTCAGTCCCCTCTCTCTCAGGGAGATATCTGTACACTGACTGGTGTCTCTCAGTCCCCTCTCTCTCAGGGAGATATCTGTACACTGACTGGTGTCTCTCATTGCCTCTCTCTCTCAGGGAGATATCTGTACACTGACTGGTGTCTCTCCGTCCCCTCTCTCTCTCAGGGAGATATCTGTACACTGACTGGTGTCTCTCAGTCCCCTCTCTCTCAGGGAGATATCTGTACACTGACTGGTGTATCTCAGTCCCCTCTCTCTCAGGGAGATATCTGTACACTGACTGGTGTCTCTCAGTCCCTCTCTCTCAGGGAGATATCTGTACACTGAATGGTGTCTCTCAGTCCCTCTCTCTCAGGGAGATATCTGTACACTGAATGGTGTCTCTCAGTCCCCTCTCTCTCTCAGGGAGATATCTGTACACTGACTGGTTTCTGTCGGTTCAGTGTTTGGCACACTCTTTCTCGAAGCAGAAAATGCGTCTCTGCCGAATACCCTCCCGTTCACCATCTTACCCTCCGGTGAATGGCTGAGTTTTCCACGTCAGGAGCTGGTGACGCTCCGGTTTTTCAGGCTCTGAGCTACCTTGCTCTCCAGGTTTGGATGCACCAGCTGCAGAGGTGTCTGCAGACAGCCTGTCACGCACAGCTCCGATGGCGCTGATCACCTCCTGGAACGCTGGTCCTTACGTTACCCGAAATAGTTCCGGGAAGTGGAGATTCCGGATTGCCTTCCCTGTGGCTTTTCCATCCCGGACTTCCCACGTTGTACTGCCCACCTCGGCCAGGCCCATTCCATGTGGGATGACATGTGACCGTTTGCATATATCCGATTCCATTCAGATCCATAAGTTTCTGCCACTCGATCCCAGGAACGACATCTTCTAGGAGACCACGTGTACCGGAACTGGGACCGAGATTCCCGATAGTGGCATTCCCTGTCGGCGCCATTTTAATGATTGGTTCACGGGATGTGGGCGTCTCTGTCCGGGCCCAGCGTTTATTGCCCATCCCTAATTGCCCCTCGAGAAGGTGGTGGGTGAGCCGCCTTCTTGAGCCGCTGCTGTCCCCGTGTGGTGTAGGTACACCCACGGCGCTGTTAGGGAGGGAGTTCCAGGATTTTATCCGTGTGTGGTGTAGGTACACCCACGGCGCTGTTAGGGAGGGAGTTCCAGGATTTTGTCCCGTGTGGTGTAGGTACACCCACTGCGCTGTTAGGGAGGGAGTTCCAGGATTTTGTCCCGTGTGGTGTAGGTACACCCACGGTGCTGTTAGGGAGGGAGTTCCAGGATTTTGTCCGTGTGGTGTAGGTACACCCACGGCGCTGTTAGGGAGGGAGTTCCAGGATTTTGTCCGTGTGGTGTAGGTACACCCACGGCGCAGTTAGGGAGGGAGTTCCAGGATTTTGTCCCCGTGTGGTGTAGGTACACCCACGGCGCTGTTAGGGAGGGAGTTCCAGGATTTTGTCCGTGTGGTGTAGGTACACCCACTGCGCAGTTAGGGAGGGAGTTCCAGGATTTTGTCCCGTGTGGTGTAGGTACACCCACGGTGCTGTTAGGGAGGGAGTTCCAGGATTTTGTCCGTGTGGTGTAGGTACACCCACTGCGCAGTTAGGGAGGGAGTTCCAGGATTTGGACCTGGCGACAGTGAAGGAACGGCCGATATATTTCTTCTGTCCGCCATGCAGCAAAATGTTTAATCCATATCAACCAGCTGCAAAAACAGCTTCATCGCTAAAATCCAAATGCAGTGATTAGATAATTTTTCATCATAAAGTTACAGCAATGAAGGAAGCATTTCAGCACCAGTCAGTGTACAGATATCTACCTGAGAGAGAGGGACTGAGAGACACCAGTCAGTGTACAGATATCTCCCTGAGAGAGAGGGGACTGAGAGACACCAGTCAGTGTACAGATATCTCCCTGAAAGAGAGGGACTGAGAGACACCAGTCAGTGTACAGATATCTCCCTGAGAGAGATGGACTGAGAGACACCAGTCAGTGTACAGATATCTCCCTGAGAGAGAGGGGACTGAGAGACACCAGTCAGTGTACAGATATCTCCCTGAGAGAGAGGGACTGAGAGACACCAGTCAGTGTACAGTTATCTCCCTGAGAGAGAGGGGACTGAGAGACACCAGTCAGTGTACAGATATCTCCCTGAGAGAGAGAGGGGACTGAGAGACACCAGTCAGTGTACAGATATCTCCCTGAGAGAGAGAGACTTAGAGACTCCAGTCAGTGTACAGATATCTCCCTGAGAGAGAGAGGGACTGAGAGACACCAGTCAGTGTACAGATATCTCCCTGAGAGAGAGGGGACTGAGAGACACCAGTCAGTGTACAGATATCTCCCTGAGAGAGAGGGACTGAGAGACACCAGTCAGTGTACAGATATCTTCCTGACAGAAGGGACTGAGAGACACCAGTCAGTGTACAGATATCTCCCTGAGAGAGAGAGGGTCTGAGAGACACCAGTGAGTGTACAGATATCTCCCTGAGAGAGAGAGACTTAGAGACTCCAGTCAGTGTACAGATATCTCCCTGAGAGAGAGAGAATGAGAGACTCCAGTCAGTGCACAGATATCTCCCTGAGAGAGAGACTGAGAGACTGAGAGACACCAGTCAGTGTACAGATATCTCTCTGAGAGAGAGGGACTGAGAGTCACCAGTCAGTGTACAGATATCTCCCTGAGAGAGAGAGAGGGACTGAGAGACACCAGTCAGTGTACAGATATCTCCCTGAGAGAGAGGGACTGAGAGACACCAGTCAGTGTACAGATATCTCCCTGAGAGAGATAGGGGACTGAGAGACACCAGTCAGTGTACAGATATCTCCCTGAGAGATAGGGTACTGAGAGACACCAGTCAGTGTACAGATATCTCCCTGAGAGAGAGGGACTGAGAGACACCAGTCAGTGTACAGATATCTCCCTGAGAGAGAGAGGGACTGAGAGACAACATTCAGTGTACAGATATCTCCCTGAGAGAGTGGGACTGAGAGACACCAGTCAGTGTACAGATATCTCCCTGTGAGAGAGGGACAGAGAGACACCAGTCAGTGTACAGATATCTCCCTGAGAGAGAGAGGGGACTGAGAGAAACCAGTCAGTGTACAGATATCTCCCTCAGAGAGAGAGAGGGGACTTAGAGACACCAGTCAGTGTACAGATATCTCCCTGAGAGAGGGGACTGAGAGACACCAGTCAGTGTACAGATATCTCCCTGAGAGAGGGGACTGAGAGACACCAGTCAGTGTACAGATATCTCCCTGAGAGAAAGGACAGAGAGACACCAGTCATTGTACAGATATCTCCCTGAGATAGAGGGACTGAGAGACACCAGTCAGTCTACAGATATCTCCCTGCGGGAGAGGGACTGAGAGACACCAGTCAGTGTACAGATATCTCCCTGAGAGAGAGGGGACTGAGAGACACCAGTCAGTGTACAGATATCTCCCTGAGAGAGAGGGACTGAGAGACACCAGTCAGTGTACAGATATCTCCCTGAGAGAGAGAGGGACTGAGAGACATCAGTCAGTGTACAGATATCTCCCTGAGAGAGAGAGGGACTGAGAGACACCAGTCAGTGTACAGATATCTCCCTGAGAGAGAGGGACTGAGAGACACCATTCAGTGTACAGCTATCTCCCTGAGAGAGAGAGGGACTGAGAGACACCAGTCAGTGTACAGATATCTCCCTGAGAGAGAGGGACTGAGAGACACCAGTCAGTGTACAGATATCTTCCTGAGAGAGAGGGACTGAGAGACACCAGTCAGTGTACAGATATCTCCCTGAGAGATAGAGGGACTGAGAGACACCAGTCAGTGTGCAGATATCTCCCTGAAAGAGAGGGACTGAGAGACAACAGTCAGTGTACAGATATCTCCCTGAGAGAGATGGGACTGAGAGACACTAGTCAGTGTAGAGACATGTCCCTGAGAGAGAGGGGACTGAGAGATACCAGCCAGTGTACAGATATCTCCCTCAGAGAGAGAGAGAGGGGACTGAGAGACACCAGTCAGTGTACAGATATCTCCCTGAGAGAGGGGACTCAGAGACACCTGTCAGTGTACAGATATCTCCCTGAGAGAGAGAGAGACTCAGAGACACCAGCCAGTGTACAGATATCTCCCTGAGAGAGAGAGGGACTGAGAGACACTAGTCAGTGTAGAGATATGTCCCTGAGAGAGAGGGGACAGAGAGATACCAGCCAGTGTACAGATATCTCCCTCAGAGAGAGGGACTGAGAAACACCAGTCATTGTACAGATATCTCACTGAGATAGAGAGGGACTGAGAACCACCATTCAGTGTACAGATATCTCCCTGAGAGAGAGGTACTGAGAGACACCAGTCAGTGTACAGATATCTCGCTGAGAGAGAGGGACTGAGAGACACCAGTCTGTGTACAGATATCTTCCTGAGAAAGGGACTGAGAGACACCTGTCAGTCTATAGATATCTCCCTGAGAGAGAGGGACTGAGAGACACAAGTCAGTCTATAGATATCTCCCTGAGAGAGAGAGAGGGACTGAGAGACACCAGTCAGTGTACAGATATCTCCCTGACAGAAGGGACTGAGAGACACCAGTGTACAGATATCTCCCTGGGAGAGAGGGATTGAGAGACACCAGTCAGTGTATGGATATCTCCCTGAGAGAGAGGGACTGAGAGACACCAGTCAGTGTACAGATATCTCCCTGAGCGAGAGGGACTGAGAGACACTAGTCAGTGTACAGATATCTCCCTGAGAGAGAGAGAGGGACTGAGAGACACCAGTCAGTGTACAGATATCTCCCAGAGAGAGAGGGACTGAGAGACACCAGTCAGTGTACAGATATCTCCCATAGTGAGAGGGGGACTGAGAGACATCAGTCATTGTACAGATATCTCCCTGAGAGAGAGGGACTGAGAGACACCAGTCAGTGTACAGATATCTCCCTGAGAGACAGGGACTGAGAGACACCAGTCAGTGTACAGATATCTCCCTGAGCGAGAGGGACTGAGAGACACTAGTCAGTGTACAGATATCTCCCTGAGAGAGAGAGAGGGACTGAGAGACACCAGTCAGTGTACAGATATCTCCCAGAGAGAGAGGGACTGAGAGACACCAGTCAGTGTACAGATATCTCCCATAGTGAGAGGGGGACTGAGAGACATCAGTCATTGTACAGATATCTCCCTGAGAGAGAGGGGACTGAGAGACACCAGTCAGTGTACAGATATCTCCCTGAGAGAGAGGGAATAAGAGACACCAGTCAGTGCACAGATATCTCCCTGAGAGAGAGAGGGGATTGAGAGACACCTGTCAGTGTACAGATATCTCCCTGAGAGAGAGAGAGGTACTGAGAGACACAAGTCAGTGTACAGATATCTCCCTGAGAGAGAGGGACTGAGAGACACCAGTCAATGTACACATATCTCCCTGAGAGAGAGGGGACTGAGAGACACCAGTCAGTGTACAGATATCTCCCAGAGAGAGAGGGACTGAGAGACACCAGTCAGTGTACAGATATCTCCCTGAGAGAGAGGGACTGAGAGACACCAGTCAGTGTACAGATATCTCACTGAGAGAGAGGGACTGAGAGACACCTGTCAGTGCACAGATATCTCCCTGAGAGAGAGAGAGGGACTGAGAGTCACCAGTCAGTGTTCAGATATCTCCCTGAGAGAGAGAGGGACTGAGATACACCAGTCAGTGTACAGATATCTCCCTGAGAGAGAGAGGGACTGAGAGACATGAGTCAGTGTACAGATATCTCCCTGAGAGAGAGGGGAGTGAGAGACACCAGTCAGTGCACAGATATCTCCCTGAGAGAGAGAGAGGGACTGAGAGACACCAGTCAGTGCACAGATATCTCCCTGAAAGAGATAGAGGGACTGAGAGACACCAGTCAGTGTACAGATATCTCCCTGAGAGAGAGGGGACTGAGAGACACCAGTCAGTGTACAGATATCTCCCTGAGAGAGAGGGACTGAGAGACACCAGTCAGTGTACAGATATCTCTCTGACAGAAGGGACTGAGAGACACCAGTCAGTGTACAGATATCTCCCTGGGAGAGAGGGACTGAGAGACACCAGTCAGTGTACAGATATCTCCCGGAGAGAGAGGGACTGAGAGACACCAGTCAGTGTACAGATATCTCCCTGAGAGAGAGAGGGATTTGAGAGACAACAGTCAGTGTACAGATATCTCCCTGAGAGAGAGAGAAGGGACTGAGAGACACCAGTCAGTGTACAGATATCTCCCTGAGAGAGAGAGAAGGGACTGAGAGACAACAGTCAGTGTACAGATATCTCCCTGAGAGAGAGAGAAGAGACTGAGAGACACCAGTCAGTGTACAGATATCTCCCTGAGAGAGAGAGGGACTGAGAGACACCAGTCAGTGTACAGATATCTCCCTGAGAGAGAGGTGACTGAGAGACACCAGTCAGTGTACAGATATCTCCCTGAGAGAGAGAGAGGGACTGAGAGACACCAGTCAGTGCACAGATATCTACCTGAGAGAGAGAGAGGGACTGAGAGACACCAGTCAGGGTACAGATATCTCTCTGAGAGAGAGCGAATGAGAGACACCAGTCAGTGTGCCGATATCTCCCTGAGAGAGAGGGACTGAGAGACACCAGTCAGTGTACAGATATCTCCCTGAAAGAGAGGGACTGAGAGTCAACAGTCAGTGTACAGATATCTTCCTGAGAGAGAGGGGACTGAGAGACACAACTCAGTGTACAGATATCTCACTGAGAGAGAGAGGGTCTGAGAGACACCAGTCAGTATACTGATATCTCCCTGAGAGAGAGAGACTTAGAGACTCCAGTCCGTGCACAGATATCTCCCTGAGAGAGAGAGAGGGACTGAGAGACACCAGTCAGTGTACAGATATCTCCCTGAGAGAGAGGGACTGAGAGACACCAGTCAGTGTACAGATATCTCCATGAGAGAGAGGGACTGAGAGACACCAGTCAGTGCACAGATATCTCCCTGAGAGAGAGGGGACTGAGAGACACCAGTCAGTGTACAGATATCTTCCTGACAGAAGGGACTGAGAGACACCAGTCAGTATACAGATATCTCCCTGAGAGAGAGGGACAGAGAGACACCAGTCAGTGTACATATATCTCCCTGGGAGAGAGGGACTGAGAGACACCAGTCAGTGTACAGATATCTCCCTGAGAGAGAGAGAGGGACTGAGAGACACCAGTCAGTGCACAGATATCTCCCAGAGAGAGAGAGGGATTTGAGAGACACCATTCAGTGTACAGATATCTCCTTGAGAGAGAGATGGACTGAGAGACACCAGTCAATGTACAGATATCTCCCTGAGAGAGAGAGGACTGAGAGACACCTGTCAGTGCACAGATATCTCCCTGAGAGAGAGAGAGGGATTGAGAGACACCAGTCAGTGTACAGATATCTCCCTGAGAGAGAGGGACTGAGAGACACCAGTCAGTGTACAGATATCTCCCTGAGAGAGAGGGACTGAGAGACACCAGTCAGTGTACAGATATCTCACTGAGAGAGAGGGAAAGAGAGACACCAGTCAGTGTACAGATATCTCCGTGAGAGAGAGGGACAGAGAGACGCCAGTCAGTGTACAGATATCTCCCTGAGAGAGAGAGGGAACTGAGAGACACCAGTCAGTGTACAGATATCTCACTGAGAGAGAGGGAAAGAGAGACACCAGTCAGTGTACAGATATCTCCCTGAGAGAGAGAGGGGACAGAGAGGTACCAGTCAGAGTACAGATATCTCCCTGACAGAGAGGGACTGAGACACACCAGTCAGTGTACAGATATCTCCCTGAGAGAGAGGGGACTGAGAGGCACCAGTCAGTGTACTGATATCTCCCTGAGAGAGAGGGACTGAGACACTCCAGTCAGTGTACAGATATCTCCCTGAGAGAGAGAGACTTAGAGACTCCAGTCAGTGTACAGATATCTCCCTGAGAGAGAGAGGGACTGAGAGACACCAGTCAGTGTACAGATATCTCCCTGAGAGAGAGGGGACTGAGAGACACCAGTCAGTGTACAGATATCTCCCTGAGAGAGAGGGACTGAGAGACACCAGTCAGTGTACAGATATCTTCCTGACAGAAGGGACTGAGAGACACCAGTCAGTGTACAGATATCTCCCTGAGAGAGAGAGGGTCTGAGAGACACCAGTGAGTGTACAGATATCTCCCTGAGAGAGAGAGACTTAGAGACACAAGTCAGTGTACAGATATCTCCCTGAGAGAGAGAGAATGAGAGACTCCAGTCAGTGCACAGATATCTCCCTGAGAGAGAGGGACTGAGAGACACAAGTCACTGTACAGCTATCTCCCTGAGAGAGAGAGGGACTGAGAGACACCAGTCAGTGTACAGATATCTCCCTGAGAGAGAGGGACTGAGAGACACCAGTCAGTGTACAGATATCTCCCTGAGAGAGAGGGGACTGAGAGACACCAGTCAGTTTACAGATATCTCCCTGAGAGAGAGGGACTGAGAGACACCAGTCAGTGTACAGATATCTCCCTGAGAGAGAGAGAGGGACTGAGAGACACCAGTCAGTGCACAGATATCTCCCTGAGAGAGAGAGAGGGACTGAGAGACACCAGTCAGTGTACAGATATCTCTCTGAGAGAGAGGGAATGAGAGACACCAGTCAGTGTGCAGATATCTCCCTGAGAGAGAGGGACTGAGAGACACCAGTCAGTGTACAGATATCTCCCTGAAAGAGAGGGACTGAGGGTCAACATTCAGTGTATAGATATCTTCCTGAGAGAGAGGGGACTGAGAGACACAACTCAGTGTACAGATATCTCACTGAGAGAGAGAGGGTCTGAGAGACACCAGTCAGTATACTGATATCTCCCTGAGAGAGAGAGACTTAGAGACTCCAGTCAGTGCACAGATATCTCCCTGAGAGAGAGAGAGGGACTGAGAGACACCAGTCAGTGCACAGATATCTCCCTGAGAGAGAGGGGACTGAGAGACACCAGTCAGTGTACAGATATCTTCCTGACAGAAGGGACTGAGAGACACCAGTCAGTGTACAGATATCTCCCTGAGAGAGAGAGAGGGACTGAGAGACACCAGTCAGTGCACAGATATCTCCCAGAGAGAGAGAGGGATTTGAGAGACACCATTCAGTGTACAGATATCTCCCTGAGAGAGAGAGGGACTGAGAGACACCAGTCAATGTACAGATATCTCCCTGAGAGAGAGAGGACTGAGAGACAACAGTCAGTACACATATATCTCCCTGAGAGAGAGAGAGGGACTGAGAGACACCAGTCAGTGTACAGATATCTCCCTGAGAGAGAGGGACTGAGAGACACCAGTCAGTGTACAGATATCTCCCTGAGAGAGAGGGACTGAGAGACACCAGTCAGTGTACAGATATCTCACTGAGAGAGAGGGAAAGAGAGACACCAGTCAGTGTACAGATATCTCCGTGAGAGAGAGGGACAGAGAGACACCAGTCAGTGTACAGATATCTCCCTGAGAGAGAGAGGGGACTGCGAGACACCAGTCAGTGTACAGATATCTCACTGAGAGAGAGGGAAAGAGAGACACCAGTCAGTGTACAGATATCTCCCTGAGAGAGAGAGGGGACAGAGAGGTACCAGTCAGAGTACAGATATCTCCCTGAGAGAGAGGGACTGAGACACACCAGTCAGTGTACAGATATCTCCCTGAGAGAGAGGGGACTGAGAGGCACCAGTCAGTGTACTGATATCTCCCTGAGAGAGAGGGACTGAGACACTCCAGTCAGTGTACAGATATCTCCCTGAGAGAGAGAGACTTAGAGACTCCAGTCAGTGTACAGATATCTCCCTGAGAGAGAGAGGGACTGAGAGACACCAGTCAGTGTACAGATATCTCCCTGAGAGAGAGGGGACTGAGAGACACCAGTCAGTGTACAGATATCTCCCTGAGAGAGAGGGACTGAGAGACACCAGTCAGTGTACAGATATCTTCCTGACAGAAGGGACTGAGAGACACCAGTCAGTGTACAGATATCTCCCTGAGAGAGAGAGGGTCTGAGAGACACCAGTGAGTGTACAGATATCTCCCTGAGAGAGAGAGACTTAGAGACTCCAGTCAGTGTACAGATATCTCCCTGAGAGAGAGAGAATGAGAGACTCCAGTCAGTGCAGAGATATCTCCCTGAGAGAGAGACTGAGAGACTGAGAGACACCAGTCAGTGTACAGATATCTCTCTGAGTGAGAGGGACTGAGAGTCACCAGTCAGTGTACAGATATCTCCCTGAGAGAGAGAGAGGGACTGAGAGACACCAGTCAGTGCACAGAGATCTCCCTGACAGAAGGGACTGAGAGACACCAGTCAGTGTACAGATATCTCCCTGAGAGAGAGAGAGGGACTGAGAGACACCAGTCAGTGTACAGATATCTCCCTGAGAGAGAGGGACTGAGAGACACCAGTCAGTGTACAGATATCTCCCTGAGAGAGATAGGGGACTGAGAGACACCAGTCAGTGTACAGATATCTCCCTGAGAGAGAGAGGGACTGAGAGACAACATTCAGTGTACAGATATCTCCCTGAGAGAGTGGGACTGAGAGACACCAGTCAGTGTCCAGATATCTCCCTGTGAGAGAGGGACAGAGAGACACCAGTCAGTGTACAGATATCTCCCTGAGAGAGAGAGCGACTGAGAGAAACCAGTCAGTGTACAGATATCTCCCTCAGAGAGAGAGAGGGGACTTAGAGACACCAGTCAGTGTACAGATATCTTCCTGAGAGAGGGGACTGAGAGACACCAGTCAGTGTACAGATATCTCCCTGAGAGAGGGGACTGAGAGACACCAGTCAGTGTACAGATATCTCCCTGAGAGAAAGGACAGAGAGACACCAGTCATTGTACAGATATCTCCCTGAGATAGAGGGACTGAGAGACACCAGTCAGTCTACAGATATCTCCCTGAGAGAGAAGGACTGAGAGACACAAGTCAGTGTACAGATATCTCCCTGAGAGAGAGAGGGACTGAGAGACACCAGTCAGTGTACAGATATCTCCCTGAGAGAGAGGGACTGAGAGACACCAGTCAGTGTACAGATATCTCCCTGAGAGAGAGGGGACTGAGAGACACCAGTCAGTGTACAGATATCTCCCTGAGAGAGAGGGACTGAGAGACACCAGTCAGTGTACAGATATCTCCCTGAGAGAGAGAGGGACTGAGAGACATCAGTCAGTGTACAGATATCTCCCTGAGAGAGAGTGGGACTGAGAGACACCAGTCAGTGTACAGATATCTCCCTGAGAGAGAGGGACTGAGAGACACCATTCAGTGTACAGCTATCTCCCTGAGAGAGAGAGGGACTGAGAGACACCAGTCAGTGTACAGATATCTCCCTGAGAGAGAGGGACTGAGAGACACCAGTCAGTGTACAGATATGTTCCTGAGAGAGAGGGACTGAGAGTCACCAGTCAGTGTACAGATATCTCCCTGAGAGAGATAGAGGGACTGAGAGACACCAGTCAGTGCACAGAGATCTCCCTGACAGAAGGGACTGAGAGACACCAGTCAGTGTACAGATATCTCCCTGAGAGAGAGAGAGGGACTGAGAGACACCAGTCAGTGTACAGATATCTCCCTGAGAGAGAGGGACTGAGAGACACCAGTCAGTGTACAGATATCTCCCTGAGAGAGATAGGGGACTGAGAGACACCAGTCAGTGTACAGATATCTCCCTGAGAGAGAGAGGGACTGAGAGACAACATTCAGTGTACAGATATCTCCCTGAGAGAGTGGGACTGAGAGACACCAGTCAGTGTCCAGATATCTCCCTGTGAGAGAGGGACAGAGAGACACCAGTCAGTGTACAGATATCTCCCTGAGAGAGAGAGCGACTGAGAGAAATCAGTCAGTGTACAGATATCTCCCTCAGAGAGAGAGAGGGGACTTAGAGACACCAGTCAGTGTACAGATATCTTCCTGAGAGAGGGGACTGAGAGACACCAGTCAGTGTACAGATATCTCCCTGAGAGAGGGGACTGAGAGACACCAGTCAGTGTACAGATATCTCCCTGAGAGAAAGGACAGAGAGACACCAGTCAGTGTACAGATATCTCCCTGAGAGAGAGGGACTGAGAGACACCAGTCAGTCTACAGATATCTCCCTGAGAGAGAAGGACTGAGAGACACAAGTCAGTGTACAGCTATCTCCCTGAGAGAGAGAGGGACTGAGAGACACCAGTCAGTGTACAGATATCTCCCTGAGAGAGAGGGACTGAGAGACACCAGTCAGTGTACAGATATCTCCCTGAGAGAGAGGGGACTGAGAGACACCAGTCAGTGTACAGATATCTCCCTGAGAGAGAGGGACTGAGAGACATCAGTCAGTGTAGAGATATCTCCCTGAGAGAGAGGGGACTGAGAGACACCATTCAGTGTACAGCTATCTCCCTGAGAGAGAGAGGGACTGAGAGACACCAGTCAGTGTACAGATATCTCCCTGAGAGAGAAGGACTGAGAGACACCAGTCAGTGTACAGATATGTTCCTGAGAGAGAGGGACTGAGAGACACCAGTCAGTGTACAGATATCTCCCTGAGAGAGATAGACTGAGAGACACCAGTCAGTGTACAGATATCTCCCTGAGAGAGAGGGACTGAGAGACACCAGTCAGTGTGCAGATATTTCCCTGAAAGAGAGGGACTGAGAGACAACAGTCAGTGTACAGATATCTCCCTGAGAGAGAGGGGACTGAGAGACACTAGTTAGTGTAGAGACATGTCCCTGAGAGAGAGGGGACTGAGAGATACCAGCCAGTGTACAGATATCTCCCTCAGAGAGAGAGAGAGGGGACTGAGAGACACCAGTCAGTGTATAGATATCTCCCTGAGAGAGGGGACTGAGAGACACCTGTCAGTGTACAGATATCTCCCTGAGAGAGAGAGGGACTGAGAGACACCAGCCAGTGAACAGATATCTCCCTGAGAGAGAGGGACTGAGAAATACCAGTCATTGTACAGATATCTCACTGAGATAGAGAGGGACTGAGAGCCACCATTCAGTGTACAGATATCTCCCTGAGAGAGAGGTACTGAGAGTCACCAGTCAGTGTACAGATATCTCCCTGAGAGAGAGGGACTGAGAGACAACAGTCAGTGTACAGATATCTTCCTGAGAAAGGGACTGAGAGACACCTGTCAGTCTATAGATATCTCCCTGAGAGAGAGGGACTGAGAGACACAAGTCAGTCTATAGATATCTCCCTGAGAGAGAGAGAGGGACTGAGAGACACCAGTCAGTGCACAGAGATCTCCCTGAGAGAGAGAGAACTGGGAGACACCAGTCAGTGTACAGATATCTCCCTGACAGAAGGGACTGAGAGACACCAGTGTACAGATATCTCCCTGGGAGAGAGGGATTGAGAGACACCAGTCAGTGTATGGATATCTCCCTGAGAGAGAGGGACTGAGAGACACCAGTCAGTGTACAGATATCTCCCTGAGCGAGAGGGACTGAGAGACACTAGTCAGTGTACAGATATCTCCCTGAGAGAGAGGGACTGAGAGACACCAGTCAGTGTACAGATATCTCCCATAGTGAGAGGGGGACTGAGAGACATCAGTCATTGTACAGATATCTCCCTGAGAGAGAGGGACTGAGAGACACCAGTCAGTGTACAGATATCTCCCTGAGAGACAGGGACTGAGAGACACCAGTCAGTGTACAGATATCTCCCTGAGCGAGAGGGACTGAGAGACACTAGTCAGTGTACAGATATCTCCCTGAGAGAGAGAGAGGGACTGAGAGACACCAGTCAGTGTACAGATATCTCCCAGAGAGAGAGGGACTGAGAGACACCAGTCAGTGTACAGATATCTCCCATAGTGAGAGGGGGACTGAGAGACATCAGTCATTGTACAGATATCTCCCTGAGAGAGAGGGGACTGAGAGACACCAGTCAGTGTACAGATATCTCCCTGAGAGAGAGGGAATAAGAGACACCAGTCAGTGCACAGATATCTCCCTGAGAGAGAGGGAATGAGAAACTCCAGTTAGTGTACAGATATCTCCCTGAGAGAGAGTGGGACTGAGAGACACCAGTCAGTGTACAGATATCTCCCTGAGAGTGAGGGAATAAGGGACACCAGTCAGTGTACAGTTATCTCCCTGAGAGAGAGAGGGGATTGAGAGACACCTGTCAGTGTACAGATATCTCCCTGAGAGAGAGAGAGGTACTGAGAGACACAAGTCAGTGTACAGATATCTCCCTGAGAGAGAGGGACTGAGAGACACCAGTCAATGTACACATATCTCCCTGAGAGAGAGGGGACTGAGAGACACCAGTCAGTGTACAGATATCTCCCAGAGAGAGAGGGACTGAGAGACACCAGTCAGTGTACAGATATCTCCCTGAGAGAGAGGGACTGAGAGACACCAGTCAGTGTACAGATATCTCACTGAGAGAGAGGGACTGAGAGACACCTGTCAGTGCACAGATATCTCCCTGAGAGAGAGAGAGGGACTGAGAGTCACCAGTCAGTGTTCAGATATCTCCCTGAGAGAGAGAGGGACTGAGATACACCAGTCAGTGTACAGATATCTCCCTGAGAGAGAGAGGGTCTGAGAGACATGAGTCAGTGTACAGATATCTCCCTGAGAGAGAGGGGACTGAGAGACACCAGTCAGTGCACAGATTTCTCCCTGAGAGAGAGAGAGGGACTGAGAGACACCAGTCAGTGCACAGATATCTCCCTGAAAGAGATAGAGGGACTGAGAGACACCAGTCAGTGTACAGATATCTCCCTGAGAGAGAGGGGACTGAGAGACACCAGTCAGTGTACAGATATCTCCCTGAGAGAGAGGGACTGAGAGACACCAGTCAGTGTACAGATATCTCCCTGACAGAAGGGACTGAGAGACACCAGTCAGTGTACAGATATCTCCCTGGGAGAGAGGGACTGAGAGACACCAGTCAGTGTACAGATATCTCCCGGAGAGAGAGGGACTGAGAGACACCAGTCAGTGTACAGATATCTCCCTGAGAGAGAGAGGGATTTGAGAGACAACAGTCAGTGTACAGATATCTCCCTGAGAGAGAGAGAAGGGACTGAGAGACACCAGTCAGTGTACAGATATCTCCCTGAGAGAGAGAGAAGTGACTGAGAGACAACAGTCAGTGTACAGATATCTCCCTGAGAGAGAGAGAAGAGACTGAGAGACACCAGTCAGTGTACAGATATCTCCCTGAGAGAGAGAGGGACTGAGAGACACCAGTCAGTGTACAGATATCTCCCTGAGAGAGAGGTGACTGAGAGACACCAGTCAGTGTACAGATATCTCCCTGAGAGAGAGAGTGGGACTGAGAGTCACCAGTCAGTGCACAGATATCTCCCTGAGAGAGAGAGAGGGACTGAGAGACACCAGTCAGTGTACAGATATCTCTCTGAGAGAGAGGGAATGAGAGACACCAGTCAGTGTGCAGATATCTCCCTGAGAGAGAGGGACTGAGAGACACCAGTCAGTGTACAGATATCTCCCTGAAAGAGAGGGACTGAGAGTCAACAGTCAGTGTACAGATATCTTCCTGAGAGAGAGGGGACTGAGAGACACAACTCAGTGTACAGATATCTCACTGAGAGAGAGAGGGTCGGAGAGACACCAGTCAGTATACTGATATCTCCCTGAGAGAGAGAGACTTAGAGACTCCAGTCAGTGCACAGATATCTCCCTGAGAGAGAGAGAGGGACTGAGAGACACCAGTCAGTGCACAGATATCTCCCTGAGAGAGAGGGGACTGAGAGACAACAGTCAGTGTACAGATATCTTCCTGACAGAAGGGACTGAGAGACACCAGTCAGTATACAGATATCTCCCTGAGAGAGAGGGACAGAGAGACACCAGTCAGTGTACATATATCTCCCTGGGAGAGAGGGACTGAGAGACACCAGTCAGTGTACAGATATCTCCCTGAGAGAGAGAGAGGGACTGAGAGACACCAGTCAGTGCACAGATATCTCCCAGAGAGAGAGAGGGATTTGAGAGACAACATTCAGTGTACAGATATCTCCCTGAGAGAGAGAGGGACTGAGAGACACCAGTCAATGTACAGATAACTCCCTGAGAGAGAGAGGACTGAGAGACACCAGTCAGTGCACAGATATCTCCCTGAGAGAGAGAGAGGGACTGAGAGACACCAGTCAGTGTACAGATATCTCCCTGAGAGAGAGGGACTGAGAGACACCAGTCAGTGTACAGATATCTCCCTGAGAGAGAGGGACTGAGAGACACCAGTCAGTGTACAGATATCTCACTGAGAGAGAGGGAAAGAGACACACCAGTCAGTGTACAGATATCTCCGTGAGAGAGAGGGACAGAGAGACACCAGTCAGTGTACAGATATCTCCCTGAGAGAGAGAGGGGACTGAGAGACACCAGTCAGTGTACAGATATCTCACTGAGAGAGAGGGAAAGAGAGACACCAGTCAGTGTACAGATATCTCCCTGAGAGAGAGAGGGGACAGAGAGGTACCAGTCAGAGTACAGATATCTCCCTGAGAGAGAGGGACTGAGACACACCAGTCAGTGTACAGATATCTCCCTGAGAGAGAGGGGACTGAGAGGCACCAGTCAGTGTACTGATATCTCCCTGAGAGAGAGGGACTGAGACACTCCAGTCAGTGTACAAATATCTCCCTGAGAGAGAGGGACTGAGAGACACCAGTCAGTGTACAGATATCTCCCTGAGAGAGAGGTGACTGAGAGACACCAGTCAGTGTGCAGATATCACCCTGAGAGAGAGAGGGACTGAGAGACACCAGTCAGTGTACAGATATCTCCCTGAGAGAGAGAGGCACTGAGAGACACCGGTCAATGTACAGATATCTCCCTGAGAGAGAGGGACTGAGAGACACCAGTCAGTGTGCAGATATCACCCTGAGAGAGAGGGAATGAGAGACACCAGTCAGTGTACAGATATCTCCCTGAGAGAGAGGGACTGAGAGACACCAGTCAGTGTACAGATATCTCCCTGAGAGAGATAGGGGACTGAGAGACACCAGTCAGTGTACAGATATCTCCCTGAGAGATAGGGGACTGAGAGACACCAGTCAGTGTACAGATATCTCCCTGAGAGAGAGGGACTGAGAGACACCAGTCAGTGTACAGATATCTCCCTGAGAGAGAGGGACTGAGAGACACCAGTCAGTGTACAGATATCTCCCTGAGAGAGAGGAGACTGAGAGACACCAGTCAGTGTACAGATATCTCCCTGAGAGAGCGAGCGACTGAGATACAGCAGTCAGTGTACAGATATCTCCCTGAGAGAGAGGGGACTGAGAGACACCAGTCAGTGTACAGATATCTCCCTGAGAGAGAGGGGACTGAGAGTCACCAGTCAGTGTGCAGATATCTCCCAGAGAGAGAGGTACTGAGAGACACTAGCCAGTGTACAGATATCTCCCTGAGAGAGTGGGACTGAGAGACACCAGTCAGTGTACAGATAACTCCCTGAGAGAGAGGGGACTGAGAGACACCAGCCAGTGTACAGATATCTCCCTCAAAGAGAGTGAGGGGACTGAGAGACACCAGCCAGTGTGCAGATATCTCCCTGAGAGAGTGGGGACTGAGAGACACCAGTCAGTGTACAGATAACTCCCTGAGAGAGTTGGACTGAGAGACACCAGTCAGTGTACAGATATCTCCCTGAGAGAGAGGGGACTGAGAGACACCAGCCAGTTTACAGATATCTCCCTCAGAGAGAGAGAGGGACTGAGAGACACCAGTCAGTGTACAGATATCTCCCTGAGAGAGGGGACTGAGAGACACCAGTCAGTGTACAGATATCTCCCTGAGAGAGGGGACTGAGAGACACCAGTCAGTGTACAGATATCTCCCTGAGAGAAAGGACAGAGAGACACCAGTCATTGTACAGATATCTCCCTGAGATAGAGGGACTGAGAGACACCAGTCAGTGTACAGATATCTACCTGAGAGAGAGGGACTGAGAGACACAAGTCTGTGTACAGATATCTCCCTGAGAGAGAGAGGGACTGAGAGACACCAGTCAGTGTACAGATATCTCCCTGAGAGAGAGGGACTGAGAGACACCAGTCAGTGTACAGATATCTCCCTGAGAGAGCGGTACTGAGAGACACAAGTCAGTGTACAGATATCTCCCTGAGAGGGAGGTACTGAGAGACACCAGTCAGTGTACAGATATCTCCCGGAGAGAGAGGGACTGAGAGACACCAGTCAGTGTACAGATATCTCCCTGAGAGAGAGAGGGACTTAGAGACACCATTCAGTGTGCAGCTATCTCCCTGAGAGAGAGAGGGACTGAGAGACACCAGTCAGTGTACAGATATCTCCCTGAGAGAGGGGGACTGAGAGACACCAGTCAGTGTACAGATATCTTCCTGAGAGAGAGGGACTGAGAGACACCAGTCAGTGTACAGATATCTCCCTGAGAGATAGAGGGACTGAGAGACACCAGTCAGTGTACAGATATCTCCCTGAAAGAGAGGGACTGAGAGACAACAGTCAGTGTACAGATATCTCCCTGAGAGAGAGGGGACTGAGAGACACTAGTCAGTGTAGAGATATGTCCCTGAGAGAGAGGGGACCGAGAGATACCAGCCAGTGTACAGATATCTCCCTCAGAGAGAGAGAGGGGACTGAGAGATACCAGTCAGTGTACAGATATCTCCCTGAGAGAGGGGACTCAGAGACACCTGTCAGTGTACAGATATCTCCCTGAGAGAGAGAGGGACTGAGAGACACCAGCCAGTGTACAGATATCTCCCTGAGAGAGAGAGGGACTGAGAGACACTAGTCAGTGTAGAGATATGTCCCTGAGAGAGAGGGGACTGAGAGATACCAGCCAGTGTACAGATATCTCCCTCAGAGAGAGAGAGGGGACTGAGAAACACCAGTCAGTGTATAGATATCTCCCTGAGAGAGGGGACTGAGAGACACCTGTCAGTGTACAGATATCTCCCTGAGAGAGAGAGGGACTGAGAGACACCAGCCAGTGTACAGATATCTCCCTGAGAGAGAGGGACTGAGAGACACCAGTCATTGTACAGATATCTCACTGAGATAGAGAGGGACTGAGAGCCACCATTCAGTGTGCAGTTATCTCCCTGAGAGAGAGGTACTGAGAGACACCAGTCAGTGTACAGATATCTCCCTGAGAGAGAGGGACTGAGAGACACCAGTCAGTGTACAGATATCTTCCTGAGAGAGTGACTGAGAGACACCAGTCAGTCTATAGATATCTCCCTGAGAGAGAGGGACTGAGAGACACCAGTCAGTCTATAGATATCTCCCTGAGAGAGAGAGAGGGACTGAGAGACACCAGTCAGTGCACAGAGATCTCCCTGAGAGAGAGGGGACTGAGAGACACCAGTCAGTGTACAGATATCTCGTTGACAGAAGGGACTGAGAGACACCAGTGTACAGATATCTCCCTGGGAGAGAGGGATTGAGAGACACCAGTCAGTGTACAGATATCTCCCTGAGAGAGAGGGACTGAGAGACACCAGTCAGTGTACAGATATCTCCCTGAGAGAGAGAGAGGGACTGAGAGACACCAGTCAGTGCACAGATATCTCCCTGAAAGAGATAGAGGGACTGAGAGACACCAGTCAGTGTACAGATATCTCCCTGAGAGAGAGGGGACTGAGAGACACCAGTCAGTGTACAGATATCTCCCTGAGAGAGAGGGACTGAGAGACACCAGTCAGTGTACAGATATCTCCCTGAGAGAGAGAGGGACTAAGAGACACCATTCAGTGTGCAGCTATCTCCCTGAGAGAGAGAGGGACTGAGAGACACCAGTCAGTGTACAGATATCTCCCTGAGAGAGGGGGACTGAGAGACACCAGTCAGTGTACAGATATCTTCCTGAGAGAGAGGGACTGAGAGACACCAGTCAGTGTACAGATATCTCCCTGAAAGAGAGGGACTGAGAGACAACAGTCAGTGTACAGATATCTCCCTGAGAGAGAGGGGACTGAGAGACACTAGTCAGTGTAGAGATATGTCCCTGAGAGAGAGGGGACCGAGAGATAAAAGCCAGTGTACAGATATCTCCCTCAGAGAGAGAGAGGGGACTGAGAGATACCAGTCAGTGTACAGATATCTCCCTGAGAGAGGAGACTCAGAGACACCTGTCAGTGTACAGATATCTCCCTGAGAGAGAGAGGGACTGAGAGACACCTGCCAGTGTACAGATATCTCCCTGAGAGAGAGAGGGACTGAGAGACACTAGTCAGTGTAGAGATATGTCCCTGAGAGAGAGGGGACTGAGAGATACCAGCCAGTGCACAGATATCTCCCTCAGAGAGAGAGAGGGGACTGAGAAACACCAGTCAGTGTATAGATATCTCCCTGAGAGAGGGGACTGAGAGACACCTGTCAGTGTACAGATATCTCCCTGAGAGAGAGAGGGACTGAGAGACACCAGCCAGTGTACAGATATCTCCCTGAGAGAGAGGGACTGAGAGACACCAGTCATTGTACAGATATCTCCCTGAGAGAGAGGGGACTGAGAGACACCAGTCAGTGTACAGATATCTCCCTGAGAGAGAGGTACTGAGAGACACCAGTCAGTGTACAGATATCTCCCTGAGAGAGAGAGGGACTGAGAGACACCAGTCAGTGTACAGATATCTCCCGGAGAGAGAGGGACTGAGAGACACCAGTCAGTGTACAGATATCACCCTGAGAGAGAGAGGGATTTGAGAGACACCAGTCAGTGTACAGATATCTCCCTGAGAGAGAGAGAAGGGACTGAGAGACACCAGTCAGTGTACAGATATCTCCCTGAGAGAGAGAGAAGGGACTGAGAGACACCAGTCAGTGTACAGATATCTCCCTGAGAGAGAGAGAAGGGACTGAGAGACACCAGTCAGTGTACAGATATCTCCCTGAGAGAGAGAGGGACTGAGAGACACCAGTCAGTGTGCAGATATCTCCCTGAGAGAGAGGTGACTGAGAGACACCAGTCAGTGCACAGATATCTCCCTGAGAGAGAGAGAGGGTCTGAGAGACACCGGTCAATGTACAGATATCTCCCTGAGAGAGAGGGACTGAGAGACACCAGTCAGTGTGCAGATATCACCCTGAGAGAGAGGGAATGAGAGACACCAGTCAGTGTACAGATATCTCCCTGAGAGAGAGGGACTGAGAGACACCAGTCAGTGTACAGATATCTCCCTGAGAGAGATAGGGGACTGAGAGACACCAGTCAGTGTACAGATATCTCCCTGAGAGATAGGGGACTGAGAGACACCAGTCAGTGTACAGATATCTCCCTGAGAGAGAGGGACTGAGAGACACCAGTCAGTGTACAGATATCTCCCTGAGAGAGAGGGACTGAGAGACACCAGTCAGTGTACAGATATCTCCCTGAGAGAGAGGAGACTGAGAGACACCAGTCAGTGTACAGATATCTCCCTGAGAGAGCGAGCGACTGAGATACAGCAGTCAGTGTACAGATATCTCCCTGAGAGAGAGGGGACTGAGAGACACCAGTCAGTGTACAGATATCTCCCTGAGAGAGAGGGGACTGAGAGTCACCAGTCAGTGTGCAGATATCTCCCAGAGAGAGAGGTACTGAGAGACACTAGCCAGTGTACAGATATCTCCCTGAGAGAGTGGGACTGAGAGACACCAGTCAGTGTACAGATAACTCCCTGAGAGAGAGGGGACTGAGAGACACCAGCCAGTGTACAGATATCTCCCTCAAAGAGAGTGAGGGGACTGAGAGACACCAGCCAGTGTGCAGATATCTCCCTGAGAGAGTGGGGACTGAGAGACACCAGTCAGTGTACAGATAACTCCCTGAGAGAGTTGGACTGAGAGACACCAGTCAGTGTACAGATATCTCCCTGAGAGAGAGGGGACTGAGAGACACCAGCCAGTTTACAGATATCTCCCTCAGAGAGAGAGAGGGACTGAGAGACACCAGTCAGTGTACAGATATCTCCCTGAGAGAGGGGACTGAGAGACACCAGTCAGTGTACAGATATCTCCCTGAGAGAGGGGACTGAGAGACACCAGTCAGTGTACAGATATCTCCCTGAGAGAAAGGACAGAGAGACACCAGTCATTGTACAGATATCTCCCTGAGATAGAGGGACTGAGAGACACCAGTCAGTGTACAGATATCTACCTGAGAGAGAGGGACTGAGAGACACAAGTCTGTGTACAGATATCTCCCTGAGAGAGAGAGGGACTGAGAGACACCAGTCAGTGTACAGATATCTCCCTGAGAGAGAGGGACTGAGAGACACCAGTCAGTGTACAGATATCTCCCTGAGAGAGCGGTACTGAGAGACACAAGTCAGTGTACAGATATCTCCCTGAGAGGGAGGTACTGAGAGACACCAGTCAGTGTACAGATATCTCCCGGAGAGAGAGGGACTGAGAGACACCAGTCAGTGTACAGATATCTCCCTGAGAGAGAGAGGGACTTAGAGACACCATTCAGTGTGCAGCTATCTCCCTGAGAGAGAGAGGGACTGAGAGACACCAGTCAGTGTACAGATATCTCCCTGAGAGAGGGGGACTGAGAGACACCAGTCAGTGTACAGATATCTTCCTGAGAGAGAGGGACTGAGAGACACCAGTCAGTGTACAGATATCTCCCTGAGAGATAGAGGGACTGAGAGACACCAGTCAGTGTACAGATATCTCCCTGAAAGAGAGGGACTGAGAGACAACAGTCAGTGTACAGATATCTCCCTGAGAGAGAGGGGACTGAGAGACACTAGTCAGTGTAGAGATATGTCCCTGAGAGAGAGGGGACCGAGAGATACCAGCCAGTGTACAGATATCTCCCTCAGAGAGAGAGAGGGGACTGAGAGATACCAGTCAGTGTACAGATATCTCCCTGAGAGAGGGGACTCAGAGACACCTGTCAGTGTACAGATATCTCCCTGAGAGAGAGAGGGACTGAGAGACACCAGCCAGTGTACAGATATCTCCCTGAGAGAGAGAGGGACTGAGAGACACTAGTCAGTGTAGAGATATGTCCCTGAGAGAGAGGGGACTGAGAGATACCAGCCAGTGTACAGATATCTCCCTCAGAGAGAGAGAGGGGACTGAGAAACACCAGTCAGTGTATAGATATCTCCCTGAGAGAGGGGACTGAGAGACACCTGTCAGTGTACAGATATCTCCCTGAGAGAGAGAGGGACTGAGAGACACCAGCCAGTGTACAGATATCTCCCTGAGAGAGAGGGACTGAGAGACACCAGTATTTGTACAGATATCTCACTGAGATAGAGAGGGACTGAGAGCCACCATTCAGTGTGCAGTTATCTCCCTGAGAGAGAGGTACTGAGAGACACCAGTCAGTGTACAGATATCTCCCTGAGAGAGAGGGACTGAGAGACACCAGTCAGTGTACAGATATCTTCCTGAGAGAGTGACTGAGAGACACCAGTCAGTCTATAGATATCTCCCTGAGAGAGAGGGACTGAGAGACACCAGTCAGTCTATAGATATCTCCCTGAGAGAGAGAGAGGGACTGAGAGACACCAGTCAGTGCACAGAGATCTCCCTGAGAGAGAGGGGACTGAGAGACACCAGTCAGTGTACAGATATCTCGTTGACAGAAGGGACTGAGAGACACCAGTGTACAGATATCTCCCTGGGAGAGAGGGATTGAGAGACACCAGTCAGTGTACAGATATCTCCCTGAGAGAGAGGGACTGAGAGACACCAGTCAGTGTACAGATATCTCCCTGAGAGAGAGAGAGGGACTGAGAGACACCAGTCAGTGCACAGATATCTCCCTGAAAGAGATAGAGGGACTGAGAGACACCAGTCAGTGTACAGATATCTCCCTGAGAGAGAGGGGACTGAGAGACACCAGTCAGTGTACAGATATCTCCCTGAGAGAGAGGGACTGAGAGACACCAGTCAGTGTACAGATATCTCCCTGAGAGAGAGAGGGACTTAGAGACACCATTCAGTGTGCAGCTATCTCCCTGAGAGAGAGAGGGACTGAGAGACACCAGTCAGTGTACAGATATCTCCCTGAGAGAGGGGGACTGAGAGACACCAGTCAGTGTACAGATATCTTCCTGAGAGAGAGGGACTGAGAGACACCAGTCAGTGTACAGATATCTCCCTGAAAGAGAGGGACTGAGAGACAACAGTCAGTGTACAGATATCTCCCTGAGAGAGAGGGGACTGAGAGACACTAGTCAGTGTAGAGATATGTCCCTGAGAGAGAGGGGACCGAGAGATAAAAGCCAGTGTACAGATATCTCCCTCAGAGAGAGAGAGGGGACTGAGAGATACCAGTCAGTGTACAGATATCTCCCTGAGAGAGGAGACTCAGAGACACCTGTCAGTGTACAGATATCTCCCTGAGAGAGAGAGGGACTGAGAGACACCTGCCAGTGTACAGATATCTCCCTGAGAGAGAGAGGGACTGAGAGACACTAGTCAGTGTAGAGATATGTCCCTGAGAGAGAGGGGACTGAGAGATACCAGCCAGTGCACAGATATCTCCCTCAGAGAGAGAGAGGGGACTGAGAAACACCAGTCAGTGTATAGATATCTCCCTGAGAGAGGGGACTGAGAGACACCTGTCAGTGTACAGATATCTCCCTGAGAGAGAGAGGGACTGAGAGACACCAGCCAGTGTACAGATATCTCCCTGAGAGAGAGGGACTGAGAGACACCAGTCATTGTACAGATATCTCCCTGAGAGAGAGGGGACTGAGAGACACCAGTCAGTGTACAGATATCTCCCTGAGAGAGAGGTACTGAGAGACACCAGTCAGTGTACAGATATCTCCCTGAGAGAGAGAGGGACTGAGAGACACCAGTCAGTGTACAGATATCTCCCGGAGAGAGAGGGACTGAGAGACACCAGTCAGTGTACAGATATCACCCTGAGAGAGAGAGGGATTTGAGAGACACCAGTCAGTGTACAGATATCTCCCTGAGAGAGAGAGAAGGGACTGAGAGACACCAGTCAGTGTACAGATATCTCCCTGAGAGAGAGAGAAGGGACTGAGAGACACCAGTCAGTGTACAGATATCTCCCTGAGAGAGAGAGAAGGGACTGAGAGACACCAGTCAGTGTACAGATATCTCCCTGAGAGAGAGAGGGACTGAGAGACACCAGTCAGTGTGCAGATATCTCCCTGAGAGAGAGGTGACTGAGAGACACCAGTCAGTGCACAGATATCTCCCTGAGAGAGAGAGAGGGTCTGAGAGACAGCAGTCAGTGCACAGATATCTCCCTGAGAGAGAGAGAGGGACTGAGAGACACCAGTCAGTGTACAGATATCTCTCTGAGAGAGAGGGAATGAGAGACACCAGTCAGTGTACAGATATCTCCCTGAGAGAGAGGGACTGAGAGACACCAGTCAGTGTACAGATATCTCCCTGAGAGAGAGAGGGGACTGAGCGACATCAGTCAGTGCACAGATATCTCCCTGAGAGAGGGGACTGAGAGACACCAGTCAGTGTACAGATATCTCCCTGAGAGGGAGAGGGACTGAGAGACACCAGTCAGTGTACAGATATCTCCCTGAGAGTGAGAGAGGGACTGAGAGACACCAGTCAGTGTACAGATATCTCCCTGAGAGTGAGAGAGGGACTGAGAGTCAACAGTCAGTGTACAGATATCTTCCTGAGAGAGAGGGGACTGAGAGACACAACTCAGTGTACAGATATCTCACTGAGAGAGAGAGGGACTGAGAGACACCATTCAGTTTGCAGATATCTCCCTGAGAGAGAGGGACTGAGAGACACCATTCAGTGTACCTATATCTCCCTGAGAGAGAGGGACTGAGAGACACCAGTCAGTGTACAAATATCTCCCTGAGAGAGAGAGGGTCTGAGAGACACCAGTCAGTGTACAGATATCTCCCTGAGAGAGAGGGACTTAGAGACTCCAGTCAGTGCACAGATATCTCCTTGAGAGAGAGAGGGACTGAGAGACACCAGTCAGTGTACTGATATCTCCCTGAGAGAGAGAGAGGGACTGAGAGACACCAGTCAGTGCACAGATATCTCCCTGATAGAGAGGGGACTGAGAGACACCAGTCAGTGTACAGATATCTTCCTGACAGAAGGGACTGAGAGACACCAGTCAGTGTACAGATATCTCCCTGGGAGAGAGGGACTGAGAGACACCAGTCAGTGTACAGATATCTCCCTGAGAGAGAGAGAGGGACTGAGAGACACCAGTCAGTGCACAGATATCTCCCAGAGAGAGAGAGGGATTTGAGAGACACCATTCAGTGTACAGATATCTCCCTGAGAGAGAGAGGGACTGAGAGACACCAGTCAGTGTACAGATATCTCCCTGAGAGAGAGAGAGGGACTGAGAGACACCAGTCAGTGTACAGATATGTCCCTGAGAGAGAGGGACTGAGAGACACCAGTCAGTGTACAGATATCTCCCTGAGAGAGAGGGACTGAGAGACACCAGTCAGTGTACAGATATCGCCCTGAGAGAGAGAGGGACTGAGAGACACCAGTCAGTGTACAGATATCTCCCTGAGAGAGAGGGACTGAGAGACACCATTCAGTGTACAGATATCTCCCTGAGAGGGAGGGTCTGAGAGACACAAGTCAGTGTACAGATATCTCACTGAGATAGAGAGGGACTGAGAGCCACCATTCAGTGTGCAGATATCTCCCTGAGAGAGAGGTACTGAGAGACACCAGTCAGTGTACAGATATCTCCCTGAGAGAGAGAGGGACTGAGAGACACCAGTCAGTGTACAGATATCTCCCGGAGAGAGAGGGACTGAGAGACACCAGTCAGTGTACAGATATCTCCCTGAGAGAGAGAGGGATTTGAGAGACACCAGTCAGTGTACAGATATCTCCCTGAGAGAGAGAGAAGGGACTGAGAGACACCAGTCAGTGTACAGATATCTCCCTGAGAGAGAGAGAAGGGACTGAGAGACACCATTCAGTGTACAGATATCTCCCTGAGAGGGAGGGACTGAGAGACACCAGTCAGTGTACAGATATCGCCCTGAGAAAGAGAGGGACTGTGACACACCAGTCAGTGTACAGATATCTCCCTGAGAGAGAGGGACTGAGAGACACCAATCAGTGTACAGATATCTCCCTGAGAGAGAGGGACTGAGAGACACCATTCAGTGTACAGATATCTCCCTGAGAGAGAGGGACTGAGAGACACCAGTCACTGTACAGATATCTCCCTGAGAGAGAGGGACTGAGAGGCACCAGTCAGTGTACAGATATCTCCCTGAGAGAGACGGACTGAGACACTCCAGTCAGTGTACAGATATCTCCCTGAGAGAGAGGGACTGAGAGACACCAGTCAGTGTACAGATATCTCCCTGAGAGAGAGGTGACTGAGGGACACCAGTCAGTGTGCAGATATCACCCTGAGAGAGAGCGGGACTGAGAGACTCCAGTCTGTGTACAGATATCTCCCTGAGAGAGAGAGACTTAGAGACTCCAGTCAGTGCACAGATATCTCCCTGAGAGAGAGAGGGACTGAGAGACACCAGTCAGTGTACAGATATCTCCCTGAGAGAGAGAGAGGGACTGAGAGACACCAGTCAGTGCACAGATATCTCACTGAGAGAGAGGGGACTGAGAGACACCAGTCAGTGTACAGATATCTTCCTGACAGAAGGGACTGAGAGACACCAGTCAGTGTACAGATATCTCCCTGGGAGAGAGGGACTGAGAGACACCAGTCACTGTACAGATATCTCCCTGAGAGAGAGAGAAGGGACTGAGAGACACCAGTCAGTGTGCAGATATCTCCCTGAGAGAGAGGTGACTGAGAGACACCAGTCAGTGCACAGATATCTCCCTGAGAGAGAGAGAGGGACTGAGAGACAGCAGTCAGTGCACAGATATCTCCCTGAGAGAGAGAGAGGGACTGAGAGACACCAGTCAGTGTACAGATATCTCTCTGAGAGAGAGGGAATGAGAGACACCAGTCAGTGTACAGATATCTCCCTGAGAGAGAGGGACTGAGAGACACCAGTCAGTGTACAGATATCTCCCTGAGAGAGAGAGGGGACTGAGCGACATCAGTCAGTGCACAGATATCTCCCTGAGAGGGAGAGGGACTGAGAGACACCAGTCAGTGTACAGATATCTCCCTGAGAGTGAGAGAGGGACTGAGAGACACCAGTCAGTGTACAGATATCTCCCTGAGAGTGAGAGAGGGACTGAGAGTCAACAGTCAGTGTACAGATATCTTCCTGAGAGAGAGGGGACTGAGAGACACAACTCAGTGTACAGATATCTCACTGAGAGAGAGAGGGACTGAGAGACACCATTCAGTTTGCAGATATCTCCCTGAGAGAGAGGGACTGAGAGACACCATTCAGTGTACAGATATCTCCCTGAGAGAGAGGGACTGAGAGACACCAGTCAGTGTACAAATATCTCCCTGAGAGAGAGAGGGTCTGAGAGACACCAGTCAGTGTACAGATATCTCCCTGAGAGAGAGGGACTTAGAGACTCCAGTCAGTGCACAGATATCTCCTTGAGAGAGAGAGGGACTGAGAGACACCAGTCAGTGTACTGATATCTCCCTGAGAGAGAGAGAGGGACTGAGAGACACCAGTCAGTGCACAGATATCTCCCTGAGAGAGAGGGGACTGAGAGACACCAGTCAGTGTACAGATATCCTCCTGACAGAAGGGACTGAGAGACACCAGTCAGTGTACAGATATCTCCCTGGGAGAGAGGGACTGAGAGACACCAGTCAGTGTACAGATATCTCCCTGAGAGAGAGAGGGACTGAGAGACACCAGTCAGTGTACAGATATCTCCCTGAGAGAGAGAGAGGGACTGAGAGACACCAGTCAGTGTACAGATATGTCCCTGAGAGAGAGGGACTGAGAGACACCAGTCAGTGTACAGATATCTCCCTGAGAGAGAGGGACTGAGAGACACCAGTCAGTGTACAGATATCTCCCTGAGAGAGAGGGACTGAGAGACACCATTCAGTGTACAGATATCTCCCAGAGAGGGAGGGACTGAGAGACACCAGTCAGTGTACAGATATCTCACTGAGATAGAGAGGGACTGAGAGCCACCATTCAGTGTGCAGATATCTCCCTGAGAGAGAGGTACTGAGAGACACCAGTCAGTGTACAGATATCTCCCTGAGAGAGAGAGGGACTGAGAGACACCAGTCAGTGTACAGATATCTCCCGGAGAGAGAGGGACTGAGAGACACCAGTCAGTGTACAGATATCTCCCTGAGAGAGAGAGGGATTTGAGAGACACCAGTCAGTGTACAGATATCTCCCTGAGAGAGAGAGAAGGGACTGAGAGACACCAGTCAGTGTACAGATATCTCCCTGAGAGAGAGAGAAGGGATTGAGAGACACCAGTCAGTGTACAGATATCTCCCTGAGAGAGAGAGAAAGGACTGAGAGACACCAGTCAGTGTACAGATATCTCCCTGAGAGAGAGAGGGACTGAGAGACACCAGTCAGTGTACAGATATCTCCCTGAGAGAGAGGTGACTGAGAGACACCAGTCAGTGCACAGATATCTCCCTGAGAGAGAGAGAGGGACTGAGAGGCACCAGTCAGTGCACAGATATCTCCCTGAGAGAGAGAGAGGGACTGAGAGACACCAGTCAGTGTACAGATATCTCTCTGAGAGAGAGGGAATGAGAGACACCATTCAGTGTACAGATATCTCCCTGAGAGAGAGGGACTGAGAGACAGCAGTCAGTGTACAGATATCTCCCTGAGAGAGAGAGGGGACTGAGCGACATCAGTCAGTGCACAGATATCTCCCTGAGAGAGGGGACTGAGAGACACCAGTCAGTGTACAGATATCTCCCTGAGAGGGAGAGGGACTGAGAGACACCAGTCAGTGTACAGATATCTCCCTGAGAGTGAGAGAGGGACTGAGAGACACCAGTCAGTGTACAGATATCTCCCTGAGAGTGAGAGAGGGACTGAGAGTCAACAGTCAGTGTACAGATATCTTCCTGAGAGAGAGGGGACTGAGAGACACAACTCAGTGTACAGATATCTCACTGAGAGTGAGAGGGACTGAGAGACACCATTCAGTTTGCAGATATCTCCCTGAGAGAGAGGGACTGAGAGACACCATTCAGTGTACAGATATCTCCCTGAGAGAGAGGGACTGAGAGACACCAGTCAGTGTACAAATATCTCCCTGAGAGAGAGAGGGTCTGAGAGACACCAGTCAGTGTACAGATATCTCCCTGAGAGAGAGAGACTTAGAGACTCCAGTCAGTGCACAGATATCTCCTTGAGAGAGAGAGGGACTGAGAGACACCAGTCAGTGTACAGATATCTCCCTGAGAGAGAGAGAGGGACTGAGAGACACCAGTCAGTGCACAGATATCTCCCTGATAGAGAGGGGACTGAGAGACACCAGTCAGTGTACAGATATCTTCCTGACAGAAGGGACTGAGAGACACCAGTCAGTGTACAGATATCTCCCTGGGAGAGAGGGACTGAGAGACACCAGTCAGTGTACAGATATCTCCCTGAGAGAGAGAGAGGGACTGAGAGACACCAGTCAGTGCACAGATATCTCCAAGAGAGAGAGAGGGATTTGAGAGACACCATTCAGTGTACAGATATCTCCCTGAGAGAGAGAGGGACTGAGAGACACCAGTCAGTGTACAGATATCTCCCTGACAGAGAGAGAGGGACTGAGAGACACCAGTCAGTGTACAGATATCTCCCTGAGAGAGAGGGACTGAGAGACACCATTCAGTGTACAGATATCGCCCTGAGAAAGAGAGGGACTGTGACACACCAGTCAGTGTACAGATATCTCCCTGAGAGAGAGGGACTGAGAGACACCAATCAGTGTACAGATATCTCCCTGAGAGAGAGGGACTGAGAGACACCATTCAGTGTACAGATATCTCCCTGAGAGAGAGGGACTGAGAGACACCAGTCACTGTACAGATATCTCCCTGAGAGAGAGGGACTGAGAGGCACCAGTCAGTGTACAGATATCTCCCTGAGAGAGACGGACTGAGACACTCCAGTCAGTGTACAGATATCTCCCTGAGAGAGAGGGACTGAGAGACACCAGTCAGTGTACAGATATCTCCCTGAGAGAGAGGTGACTGAGGGACACCAGTCAGTGTGCAGATATCACCCTGAGAGAGAGCGGGACTGAGAGACTCCAGTCAGTGTACAGATATCTCCCTGAGAGAGAGAGACTTAGAGACTCCAGTCAGTGCACAGATATCTCCCTGAGAGAGAGAGGGACTGAGAGACACCAGTCAGTGTACAGATATCTCCCTGAGAGAGAGAGAGGGACTGAGAGACACCAGTCAGTGCACAGATATCTCCCTGAGAGAGAGGGGACTGAGAGACACCAGTCAGTGTACAGATATCTTCCTGACAGAAGGGACTGAGAGACACCAGTCAGTGTACAGATATCTCCCTGGGAGAGAGGGACTGAGAGACACCAGTCACTGTACAGATATCTCCCTGAGAGAGAGAGAAGGGACTGAGAGACACCAGTCAGTGTACAGATATCTCCCTCAGAGAGAGAGAAGGGACTGAGAGACACCAGTCAGTGTACAGATATCTCCCTGAGAGAGAGAGAAGGGACTGAGAGACACCAGTCAGTGTACAGATATCTCCCTGAGAGAGAGAGGGACTGAGAGACACCAGTCAGTGTACAGATATCTCCCTGAGAGAGAGAGAGGGACTGAGAGACACCAGTCAGTGTACAGATATCTCTCTGAGAGAGAGGGAATGAGAGACACCAGTCAGTGTACAGATATCTCCCTGAGAGAGAGGGACTGAGAGACACCAGTCAGTGTACAGATATCTCCCTGAGAGAGAGAGAGGACTGAGCGACATCAGTCAGTGCACAGATATCTCCCTCAGAGAGGGGACTGAGAGACACCATTCAGTGTACAGATATCTCCCTGAGAGGGAGAGGGACTGAGAGACACCAGTCAGTGTACAGATATCTCCCTGAGAGTGAGAAAGGGACTGAGAGACACCTGTCAGTGTACAGATATCTCCCTGAGAGTGAGAGAGGGACGGAGAGTCAACAGTCAGTGTACAGATATCTTCCTGAGAGAGAGGGGACTGAGAGACACAACTCACTGTACAGATATCTCACTGAGAGAGAGAGGGACTGAGAGACACCATTCAGTTTGCAGATATCTCCCTGAGAGAGAGGGACTGAGAGACACCATTCAGTGTACAGATATCTCCCTGAGAGAGAGGGACTGAGAGACACCAGTCAGTGTACCGATATCTCCCTGAGAGAGAGGGACTGAGAGACACCAGTCAGTGTACAAATATCTCCCTGAGAGAGAGAGGGTCTGAGAGACACCAGTCAGTGTACAGATATCTCCCTGAGAGAGAGAGACTTAGAGACTCCAGTAGGTGCACAGATATCTCCTTGAGAGAGAGAGGGACTGAGAGACACCAGTCAGTGTACAGATATCTCCCTGAGAGAGAGAGAGGGACTGAGAGACACCAGTCAGTGCACAGATATCTCCCTGAGAGAGAGGGGACTGAGAGACACCAGTCAGTGTACAGATATCTTCCTGACAGAAGGGACTGAGAGACACCAGTCAGTGTACAGATATCTCCCTGGGAGAGAGGGACTGAGAGACACCAGTCAGTGTACAGATATCTCCCTGAGAGAGAGAGAGGGACTGAGAGACACCAGTCAGTGCACAGATATCTCCCAGAGAGAGAGAGGGATTTGAGAGACACCATTCAGGGTACAGATATCTCCCTGAGAGAGAGAGGGACTGAGAGACACCAGTCAGTGTACAGATATCTCCCTGAGAGAGAGAGAGGGACTGAGAGACACCAGTCAGTGTACAGATATGTCCCTGAGAGAGAGGGACTGAGAGACACCAGTCAGTGTACAGATATCTCCCTGAGAGAGAGGGACTGAGAGACACCAGTCAGTGTACAGATATCGCCCTGAGAGAGAGAGGGACTGAGAGACACCAGTCAGTGTACAGATATCTCCCTGAGAGAGAGGGACTGAGAGACACCATTCAGTGTACAGATATCTCCCTGAGAGGGAGGGACTGAGAGACACCAGTCAGTGTACAGATATCTCACTGAGATAGAGAGGGACTGAGAGCCACCATTCAGTGTGCAGATATCTCCCTGAGAGAGAGGTACTGAGAGACACCAGTCAGTGTACAGATATCTCCCTGAGAGAGAGAGGGACTGAGAAACACCAGTCAGTGTACAGATATCTCCCGGAGAGAGAGGGACTGAGAGACACCAGTCAGTGTATAGATATCTCCCTGAGAGAGAGAGGGATTTGAGAGACACCAGTCAGTGTACAGATATCTCCCTGAGAGAGAGAGAAGGGACTGAGAGACACCAGTCAGTGTACAGATATCTCCCTGAGAGAGAGAGAAGGGACTGAGAGACACCAGTCAGTGTACAGATATCTCCCTGAGAGAGAGAGAAAGGACTGAGAGACACCAGTCAGTGTACAGATATCTCCCTGAGAGAGAGAGGGACTGAGAGACACCAGTCAGTGTACAGATATCTCCCTGAGAGAGAGGTGACTGAGAGACTCCAGTCAGTGCACAGATATCTCCCTGAGAGAGAGAGAGGGACTGAGAGGCACCAGTCAGTGCACAGATATCTCCCTGAGAGAGAGAGAGGGACTGAGAGACACCAGTCAGTGTACAGATATCTCTCTGAGAGAGAGGGAATGAGAGACACCAGTCAGTGTACAGATATCTCCCTGAGAGAGAGGGACTGAGAGACAGCAGTCAGTGTACAGATATCTCCCTGAGAGAGAGAGGGGACTGAGCGACATCAGTCAGTGCACAGATATCTCCCTGAGAGAGGGGACTGAGAGACACCAGTCAGTGTACAGATATCTCCCTGAGAGAGAGAGAGGGACTGAGAGACACCAGTCAGTGTACAGATATCTCCCTGAGAGTGAGAGAGGGACTGAGAGACACCAGTCAGTGTACAGATATCTCCCTGAGAGTGAGAGAGGGACTGAGAGTCAACAGTCAGTGTACAGATATCTTCCTGAGAGAGAGGGGACTGAGAGACACAACTCAGTGTACAGATATCTCCCTGAGAGAGAGGGACTGAGAGACACCAGACAGTGTACAGATATCTCACTGAGAGAGAGAGGGACTGAGAGACACCATTCAGTTTGCAGATATCTCCCTGAGAGAGAGGGACTGAGAGACACCATTCAGTGTACAGATATCTCCCTGAGAGAGAGGGACTGAGAGACACCAGTCAGTGTACAAATATCTCCCTGAGAGAGAGAGGGTCTGAGAGACACCAGTCAGTGTACAGATATCTCCCTGGGAGAGAGGGACTGAGAGACACCAGTCAGTGTACAGATATCTCCCTGAGAGAGAGAGAGGGACTGAGAGACACCAGTCAGTGCACAGATATCTCCCAGAGAGAGAGAGGGATTTGAGAGACACCATTCAGTGTACAGATATCTCCCTGAGAGAGAGAGGGACTGAGAGACACCAGTCAGTGTACAGATATCTCCCTGAGAGAGAGAGAGGGACTGAGAGACACCAGTCAGTGTACAGATATCGCCCTGAGAGAGAGAGGGACTGAGAGACACCAGTCAGTGTACAGATATCTCCCTGAGAGAGAGGGACTGAGAGACACCATTCAGTGTACAGATATCTCCCTGAGAGGGAGGGACTGAGAGACACCAGTCAGTTTACAGATATCGCCCTGAGAAAGAGAGGGACTGTGACACACCAGTCAGTGTACAGATATCTCCCTGAGAGAGAGGGACTGAGAGACACCAATCAGTGTACAGATATCTCCCTGAGAGAGAGGGACTGAGAGACACCATTCAGTGTACAGATATCTCCCTGAGAGAGAGGGACTGAGAGACACCAGTCACTGTACAGATATCTCCCTGAGAGAGAGGGACTGAGAGGCACCAGTCAGTGTACAGATATCTCCCTGAGAGAGACGGACTGAGACACTCCAGTCAGTGTACAGATATCTCCCTGAGAGAGAGGGACTGAGAGACACCAGTCAGTGTACAGATATCTCCCTGAGAGAGAGGTGACTGAGGGACACCAGTCAGTGTGCAGATATCACCCTGAGAGAGAGCGGGACTGAGAGACACCAGTCAGTGTACAGATATCTCCCTGAGAGAGAGAGACTTAGAGACTCCAGTCAGTGCACAGATATCTCCCTGAGAGAGAGAGGGACTGAGAGACACCAGTCAGTGTACAGATATCTCCCTGAGAGAGAGAGAGGGACTGAGAGACACCAGTCAGTGCACAGATATCTCCCTTAGAGAGAGGGGACTGAGAGACACCAGTCAGTGTACAGATATCTTCCTGACAGAAGGGACTGAGAGACACCAGTCAGTGTACAGATATCTCCCTGGGAGAGAGGGACTGAGAGACACCAGTCACTGTACAGATATCTCCCTGAGAGAGAGAGAGGGACTGAGAGACACCAGTCAGTGCACAGATATCTCCCAGAGAGAGAGAGGGATTTGAGAGACACCATTCAGTGTACAGATATCGCCCTGAGAGAGAGAGGGACTGAGAGACACCAGTCAGTGTACAGATATCTCCCTGAGAGAGAGGGACTGAGAGACACCATTCAGTGTACAGATATCTCCCTGAGAGAGAGGGACTGAGAGACACCAGTCAGTGTACAGATATCGCCCTGAGAGAGAGGGGACTGAGACACACCATTCAGTGTACAGATATCTCCCTGAGAGAGAGGGACTGAGAGACACCAGTCAGTGTACAGATATCTCCCTGAGAGAGAGGGACTGAGAGACACCATTCAGTGTACAGATATCGCCCTGAGAGGGAGGGGACTGAGACACACCATTCAGTGTACAGATATCTCCCTGAGAGAGAGGGACTGAGAGACACCAGTCAGTGTACAGATATCTCCCTGAGAGAGAGGGACTGAGAGACACCATTCAGTGTACAGATATCTCCCTGAGAGAGAGGGACTGAGAGGCACCAGTCAGTGTACAGATATCACCCTGAGAGAGAGCGGGACTGAGAGACACCAGTCAGTGTACAGATATCTCCCTGAGAGAGAGGGACTGAGAGACACCAGTCAGTGTACAGATATCTCCCTGAGACAGAGGTGACTGAGAGACACCAGTCAGTGTGCAGATATCACCCTGAGAGAGAGAGGGACTGAGAGACCCCAGTCAGTGTACAGATATCTCCCTGAGAGAGAGGGACTGAGAGACACCACTCAGTGTACAGATATCTCCCTGAGAGAGAGAGGGGACTGAGAGACACCAGTCACTGTACAGATATCTCCGTGAGAGAGAGGGACTGAGAGACACCAGTCAGTGTACAGATATCTCCCTGAGAGAGAGGGACTGAGAGACACCAGTCAGTGTGCAGATATCACCCTGAGAGATAGGGACTGAGAGACACCAGTCAGTGTACAGATATCTCCCTGAGAGAGATAGGGGACTGAGAGACACCAGTCAGTGTACAGATATCTCCCTGAGAGAGCGGACTGAGAGTCACCAGTCAGTGTACAGATATCTCCCTGAGAGAGAGAGGGACTGAGAGACACCAGTCAGTGTACAGATATCTACCTGAGAGAGAGTGACTGAGAGACACCAGTCAGTCTACAGATATCTCTCTGAGAGAGAGGGACTGAGAGACACCAGTCAGTGTACAGATATCTCCCTGAGAGAGAGGGGACTGAGAGACACCAGTCAGTGTACAGATATCTCCCTGAGAGAGAGAGGGACTGAGAGACACCAGTCAGTGTACAGATATCTCCCTGAGAGAGACGGACTGAGACACACCAGTCAGTGTTCAGAGATCTCCCTGAGAGAGAGAGGGACTGAGAGACACCAGTCAGTGTACAGATATCTCCCTGAGAGAGAGAGAGGGTCTGAGAGACACCAGTCAGTGTACAGATATCTCCCTGAGAGATAGGGGACTGAGAGACACCAGTCAGTGTACAGATATCTCCCTGAGAGAGAGAGGGACTGAGACACACCAGTCAGTGTACAGATATCTCCCTGAGAGAGAGGGGACTGAGAGACACCAGTCAGTGTACAGATATCTCCCTGAGAGAGAGAGAGGGTCTGAGAGACACCAGTCAGTGTACAGATATCTCCCTGAGAGATAGGGGACTGAGAGACACCAGTCAGTGTACAGATATCTCCCTGAGAGAGAGGGACTGAGACACCAGTCAGTGTACAGATATCTCCTTGAGAGAGAGGGGACTGAGAGACACCAGTCAGTGTACAGATATCTCCCTGAGAGAGAGGGACTGAGACACCAGTCAGTGTACAGATATCTCCCTGAGAGAGAGAGAGGGGACGGAGAGACATCAGTCAGTGTACAGATATCTCCCTGATAGAGAGAGGGACTGAGAGACACCAGTCAGTGTACAGATATCTCCCTGAGAGAGAGGGACTGAGAGACACCAGTCAGTGTACAGATATCTCCCTGAGAGAGAGGGACTGAGAGACACCAGTCAGTGTACAGATATCTCCCTGAGAGAGAGGGACTGAGAGACACCAGTCAGTGTACAGATATCTCCCTGAGAGAGAGGGACTGAGACACCAGTCAGTGTACAGATATCTCCGTGAGAGAGAGGGACTGAGAGACACCAGTCAGTGTACAGATATCTCCCTGAGAGAGAGGGACTGAGACACCAGTCAGTGTACAGATATCTCCCTGAGAGTGAGAGACTGAGAGACACCAGTCTGTGTACTGATATCTCCCTGAGAGAGAGAGGGACTGAGAGACACCAGTCAGTGTACAGATATCTCCCTGAGAGAGAGGGACTGAGACACCAGTCAGTGTACAGATATCTCCGTGAGAGAGAGGGACTGAGAGACACCAGTCAGTGTACAGATATCTCCCTGAGAGAGAGGGACTGAGAGACACCAGTCAGTGTACTGATATCTCCGTGAGAGAGAGGGACTGAGAGACACCAGTCAGTGTACAGATATCTCCCTGAGAGAGAGGGACTGAGAGACACCAGTCAGTGTACTGATATCTCCGTGAGAGAGAGGGACTGAGAGACACCAGTCAGTGTACAGATATCTCCCTGAGAGAGAGAGGGGACTGAGAGACACCAGTCAGTGTACAGATATCTCCCTGAGAGAGAGGGACTGAGAGGCACCAGTCAGTGTACAGATATCACCCTGAGAGAGAGCGGGACTGAGAGACACCAGTCAGTGTACAGATATCTCCCTGAGAGAGAGGGACTGAGAGACACCAGTCAGTGTACATATATCTCCCTGAGACAGAGGTGACTGAGAGACACCAGTCAGTGTGCAGATATCACCCTGAGAGAGAGAGGGACTGAGAGACCCCAGTCAGTGTACAGATATCTCCCTGAGAGAGAGGGACTGAGAGACACCAGTCAGTGTACAGATATCTCCCTGAGAGAGAGAGGGGACTGAGAGACACCAGTCACTGTACAGATATCTCCGTGAGAGAGAGGGACTGAGAGACACCAGTCAGTGTACAGATATCTCCCTGAGAGAGAGGGACTGAGAGACACCAGTCAGTGTGCAGATATCACCCTGAGAGATAGGGACTGAGAGACACCAGTCAGTGTACAGATATCTCCCTGAGAGAGATAGGGGACTGAGAGACACCAGTCAGTGTACAGATATCTCCCTGAGAGAGCGGACTGAGAGTCACCAGTCAGTGTACAGATATCTCCCTGAGAGAGAGAGGGACTGAGAGACACCAGTCAGTGTACAGATATCTACCTGAGAGAGAGTGACTGAGAGACACCAGTCAGTCTACAGATATCTCCCTGAGAGAGAGGGACTGAGAGACACCAGTCAGTGTACAGATATCTCCCTGAGAGAGAGGGGACTGAGAGACACCAGTCAGTGTACAGATATCTCCCTGAGAGAGAGAGGGACTGAGAGACACCAGTCAGTGTACAGATATCTCCCTGAGAGAGACGGACTGAGACACACCAGTCAGTGTTCAGATATCTCCCTGAGAGAGAGAGGGACTGAGAGACACCAGTCAGTGTACAGATATCTCCCTGAGAGAGAGAGAGGGTCTGAGAGACACCAGTCAGTGTACAGATATCTCCCTGAGAGATAGGGGACTGAGAGACACCAGTCAGTGTACAGATATCTCCCTGAGAGAGAGAGGGACTGAGACACACCAGTCAGTGTACAGATATCTCCCTGAGAGAGAGGGGACTGAGAGACACCAGTCAGTGTACAGATATCTCCCTGAGAGAGAGAGAGGGTCTGAGAGACACCAGTCAGTGTACAGATATCTCCCTGAGAGTTAGGGGACTGAGAGACACCAGTCAGTGTACAGATATCTCCCTGAGAGAGAGGGACTGAGACACCAGTCAGTGTACAGATATCTCCCTGAGAGAGAGGGGACTGAGAGACACCAGTCAGTGTACAGATATCTCCCTGAGAGAGAGGGACTGAGACACCAGTCAGTGTACAGATATCTCCCTGAGAGAGAGAGAGGGGACGGAGAGACATCAGTCAGTGTACAGATATCTCCCTGATAGAGAGAGGGACTGAGAGACACCAGTCAGTGTACAGATATCTCCCTGAGAGAGAGGGACTGAGAGACACCAGTCAGTGTACAGATATCTCCCTGAGAGAGAGGGACTGAGAGACACCAGTCAGTGTACAGATATCTCCCTGAGAGAGAGGGACTGAGAGACACCAGTCAGTGTACAGATATCTCCCTGAGAGAGAGGGACTGAGACACCAGTCAGTGTACAGATATCTCCGTGAGAGAGAGGGACTGAGAGACACCAGTCAGTGTACAGATATCTCCCTGAGAGAGAGGGACTGAGACACCAGTCAGTGTACAGATATCTCCCTGAGAGTGAGAGACTGAGAGACACCAGTCTGTGTACTGATATCTCCCTGAGAGAGAGAGGGACTGAGAGACACCAGTCAGTGTACAGATATCTCCCTGAGAGAGAGGGACTGAGACACCAGTCAGTGTACAGATATCTCCGTGAGAGAGAGGGACTGAGAGACACCAGTCAGTGTACAGATATCTCCCTGAGAGAGAGGGACTGAGAGACACCAGTCAGTGTACTGATATCTCCGTGAGAGAGAGGGACTGAGAGACACCAGTCAGTGTACAGATATCTCCCTGAGAGAGAGGGACTGAGAGACACCAGTCAGTGTACTGATATCTCCGTGAGAGAGAGGGACTGAGAGACACCAGTCAGTGTACAGATATCTCCCTGAGAGAGAGAGGGGACTGAGAGACACCAGTCAGTGTACAGATATCTCCCTGAGAGAGAGGGACAGAGAGACACCAGTCTGTGTACTGATATCTCCCTGAGAGAGAGAGGGGACTGAGAGAAACCAGTCAGTGTACAGATATCTCCCTGAGAGAGAGGGACTGAGACACCAGTCAGTGTACAGATATCTCCCTGAGAGTGAGAGACTGAGAGACACCAGTCTGTGTACTGATATCTCCCTGAGAGAGAGAGGGACTGAGAGACACCAGTCAGTGTACAGATATCTCCCTGAGAGAGAGGGACTGAGAGACACCAGTCAGTGTACAGATATCTCCCTGAGAGAGAGGGACTGAGAGACACCAGTCAGTGTACAGATATCTCCCTGAGAGAGAGGGACTGAGAGACACCAGTCAGTGTACAGATATCTCCCAGAGAGAGAGAGGGACTGAGACACCAGTCAGTGTACAGATATCTCCGTGAGAGAGAGGGACTGAGAGACACCAGTCAGTGTACAGATATCTCCCTGAGAGAGAGGGACTGAGACACCAGTCAGTGTACAGATATCTCCCTGAGAGTGAGAGACTGAGAGACACCAGTCTGTGTACTGATATCTCCCTGAGAGAGAGAGGGACTGAGAGACACCAGTCAGTGTACAGATATCTCCCTGAGAGAGAGGGACTGAGACACCAGTCAGTGTACAGATATCTCCGTGAGAGAGAGGGACTGAGAGACACCAGTCAGTGTACAGATATCTCCCTGAGAGAGAGGGACTGAGAGACACCAGTCAGTGTACTGATATCTCCGTGAGAGAGAGGGACTGAGAGACACCAGTCAGTGTACAGATATCTCCCTGAGAGAGAGGGACTGAGAGACACCAGTCAGTGTACTGATATCTCCGTGAGAGAGAGGGACTGAGAGACACCAGTCAGTGTACAGATATCTCCCTGAGAGAGAGAGGGGACTGAGAGACACCAGTCAGTGTACAGATATCTCCCTGAGAGAGAGGGACAGAGAGACACCAGTCAGTGTACAGATATCTCCCTGAGAGAGAGGGACTGAGAGACACCAGTCAGTGTACAGATATCTCCCTGAGAGAGAGGGACTGAGACACCAGTCAGTGTACTGATATCTCCCTGAGAGAGAGAGGGACTGAGACACCAGTCAGTGGGGAAGTCTGTCCCTGGGAGAGAGTGTGATTGATGGACCGCACAGTGACGATTTCATCGTGTTTCTGTCTCTGTCTCCTTGAGTCTCTGCTTGTTCTCTTAGGCAGTTTCACCCCCTGGACAAGTTGGTTCACTTCTCCCTCACGTGTTTAATGGCCCAGCATGGCGTCAGATTCCAGTGGGGCCTGATGTTAGCCCCAGCCGCACTGGCCCTCTGTTCTTGTGCCTGCCTCCTCATGTCACTGCCCAGCCCTGGAGGCTTTGGGCCTCCTCATGGCACTGCCCAGCCCAGGAGGCTTGGGGCCTACATTGTCCTGTCACTGCCCAGCCCTGGAGGCTTGGGGCCTCCTCATGTCACTGCCCAGCCCTGGAGGCT
>JANJGN010000794.1:0-155000 GCA_026770705.1 Isurus oxyrinchus
CCTCACCCTCATTTTAACCTTGCACCGCCCCATCGCTGCAGGTCGGAAGATGGCGGCGGTGGGGGAGGGGTTCTCACTCCCGGGCTCTCCCCGTGTGGAGTGTGGAAAAGCCCTCCCAGCGCCCCGGGGGTGGGGGGGGTGGGAGATTCAGGTTCAGGTTTCCCGCGCTCCGAGTGCCTCTCAATCCTACCCGCCTCCCCCACCCCCTCGATCCTGTCATGATTGTAGGGGGGGTGGGGGGGCCCCTGAACAGGTTGAGGCAGATGTGCCTGTGCCCTGCGTGGCCCCTCACACCCCCTCACCTTGAGGCCACTTGTATAGTTAAACCCGTCCGCCTCCCTCCCTCCTCACCACCCCCACCCACCACCTCCACACACCTTCGGATGCCCCCATAATACTTTTGCCCCCTTCCCTCCTCGTACATTATGTAGGCACGGGAAACCCGCAGGGGCAGTGGCGGGGTGCCCTCCGATCTGCCCTCCACACCGTTAGCTCGCCGCTTCCCCACGCCGGGCCGCCATATTTAAACCTCAGCCGCGCGCCCGCTTCTCAATGCTGGTAGCCCAGAGTGGGGTGGGGTGGGGTGGGGTGGGGGAGACATGCCAGGAAGAGTGCAGCCCCTCCCCCGCTCCCGATTCGGCGACGGACGCCTTCTGGACACCGCGGAGGCTCAACCGCGATATCCTCTACCCCCCCCCCCACTCTCCCTCCCCCCCCCCAGCTCTGGCCGCAGGAGGCCCATCGGTCTCACCCACTCCGGTCTGGGAGGCGATGGCAGAGGCTGGTCAGTGCCAACGCTGCACCGCAAGAGGTTGGCCATCCAGGGCAGAGAGAGAGAGAGAGAGAGAGAGGATGCATGTTCTCCACCCGTGTGCCACCCATCTCGTCGCTCTAAACTCAGCACGCCCACCAGCCCGTCGCACACTGGCTGGCATCTCGCTCCCTGCCAGCTCAAGGGGCATCATCACTCACTCTCTCTCCCACTCGCGCACGCACCCTCACATCTCCACCTGGCCTCGTCGAACCTTAGAACACCACAGCACAGAAAACAGGCCATTCGGCCCTTCTAGTCTGTGCCGAAATATTATTCCGCTAGTCCCATTGACCTGCACCTAGTCCATAACCCTCCAGACCTCTCCCATCCATGTATCTATCCGATTTATTCTTAAAACTTAAGAGTGAGCCCGCATTTACCACATCAGATGGTAGCTCGTTCCACACTCTCACCGCTCTCTGAGTGAAGAAGTTCCCCCTAATGTTCCCCTTTCACCCTAAAGCCATGTCCTCTCGTGTTTATCTCTCTTAATCTAAGTGGAAAGAGCCTACTCGCATTTACTCTGTCAATACCCCTCATAATTTTGTAAACTTCCATCAAATTTCCCCTCATCCTTCTACACTGCAAGGAATAAAGTCCTAACCTGTTTAATCTTTCCCTGTAACTCAACTCCTTAAGACCCGGCAACATCCTAGTAAATCTTCTCCGCACTCTCTCAATCTTACTGATATCCTTCCTGTATTCTCCTCACCCCATCCAGGGCTCCACTATACGCCCGGCACGCTTCTCACTAGGGCCAGCACCCCCCACCCCCCTCCCTGCGCCCTCACTCACGCGGCCCTCTCCGCCCGCCTTCCCAGCAGGGCGCAATCAACGGGAGGGATTCCAGGCCGGAGGTGGCGTGTGGAGGGACGTAACGCTCCGGGGCATCTTCCGAGGTTTTGCGTTGCTTGAGTATGCGGAAATGCTTCAGGGGGTGCCCGACTCTGAGCCTGTCGAAGGAGCTGCTGCTGCCCTGGGCGCGCCACTTGCCCTGTGCGCCCCGCCCCCCCCACTCCCAGGGGGAGGCGATGGCGTAGCGGTGTGGTCGCCGGCCTAGTAACCGGTGGGGGGGGCTTAACACCTCCCAGGTTCAGATCCCGTCACAGTGGAATTTAAATGCAGCTAAAAAAAAAAATCACGAAACCATTGTCGATTGTTATAAAAATTTCACCCGGTTCCCTAAGGGAAAGGAAATCTGCCCTCCTTCCCCAGTCTGGCTGACGTGTGATTCTTAAATGCCCTCTGAACAAGGGCAATTGGGGATGGGCAATAAATGCTGGGCCAAGCCGGTGATGCCCACATGCTGTAAATGAATAAAAACGAAATAGCAGACCGAGGCGTGTGACGTTATGACAATGCTCTGTGCCCGGCTCTCAGGAGAGTGGTACTTGTCTTTATTCTTATACCTGGTATCCGTAACACTGAGGTTTTGTGTGGAAATTGAATGATCAGGAAGTGAAAAGGTAACTTTTGTCAGAAACGTATTGGCCGTGATTGAATGGCGGGGCAGACTCGATGGGCCGAACGGCCTAATTTCTGCTCCTATGTCTTATGGATGGGGGCAAGGTCATGACCTTGCAAGGGTCAACACTGAAGCATTTCTTCACGCAGTGACCCGCCCGCTCTGGCCGCTCATGTCAGTCCGTAAGAGAGGCCGGAGTTTTTACCTCGGCGGGCGGGACCAGGAGAGGGTCAGGGAGCACCCCCCACCCCCCCCCCCAACCCTCACCCCCGATTCAGGGCCGGACTTTCATTTCACCCTCGCCCCGCGATAAGGCTCGCCCAGCGTGAAACGCGGGCTGCAGCGCCGCCTGTGGGTGGGCGGGAGGAGAGGGTGGGGGGAGGGGGTGGGGGACAGGGTGGGGCTTCGAGCGAGGTGGGGGAGGAGGGCGGGTGAGGGGGGGTCGAGTGAGGGGGGGGGTCGAGCGAGGGGACGGGGGGGGTCAAGCGAGGGAGGGGAGGCAGGCGTGCGAGGGGGGGCAGGTGAGCAGGGGACTCAGCGCATGGGTGTAGGAAGAGCACAGGAACTGCCTCTGGGAGATGAAGATATATAAAAAATATAAAGCACTTTTAAAAAAAATAGGCCCCCGCTCATGTGACTCTGTCAAATGTGCCTGGAGTGTAGGGGGATATGTTAGAAATTAGAATGAAATTTAAAAAACATTTTTTAACGATGGATCGAAATCCTCCTTCCCTAATGGAGCCCCAACTCTGCAGCCCATTAAAAACCACTCCACCCCACCCCCCACAACTTACCGTTGGTCCGGTAGGTGGACACGTGCCTGTGAACGTGGTGCTGCCTGTGAAACATGCGCTGAGTACCATTAGGGCTGTCCTATGCAAGGTAGGTGAACGAACCTCGAAGCACTGAGTGAAATGCGGGTCGCCAGGTGTGTGTCGCCAGGTGTGTGTCGCCAGGTGTGTGTCGCCAGGTGCGTGTCGCCAGGTCGCGTGTCGCCAGGTGTGTGTCGTCAGGTGCATGTCGCCAGGTGCGTCTCACCAGGTGTGTGTTGTCAGGTGTGTGTCGCCAGGTGTGTGTCAGGTGCATGTCGCCAGGTGCGTCTCACCAGGTGTGTGTCGTCAGGTGCGTGTCGCCAGGTGTGTGTCGCCAGGTGCGTGTCACCAGGTGCATGTCGCCAGGTGCGTGTCACCAGTTGCATGTCACCAGGTGTGTGTCGGCAGGTGTGTGTCGCCAGGTGCGAGTCGTCAGGTGCGTGTCACCAGGTGTGTGTCACCAGGTGCGTGTCACTAGGTGCGTGTCGCCAGGTGCGTGTCGCCAGGTTGCGTGTCACCAGGTGTGTGTCGTCAGGTGCGTGTCACCAGGTGCGGCTCACCAGGTGTGTGTCGTCAGGTGTGTGTCACCAGGTGCGTGTCACCAGGTGCGTGTCGCCAGGTGTGTGTCGCCAGGTGTGTGTTGCCTACAGGCTGTTGTGACATGGCAAGTAATGCATGCCAGGAGGACCAAACCCACAAAGCCTGGAAACTTGGCCATGCTAACACGACGGTTTTGCAATTTGTATTGATTACGAGAAGATTTGTGCACTGAGTTCAGAAGTAATGAGTCCGCCTTTCGAGATTTTGAGGACTAAATTAAAATTTAAATAGCAAGCCAGCAAGTTTACCACAGCACCCGCTCAACAGTGGAATTCCAAAGGCTTTCCTCCACCTTTGGTTACTGGACACAGCAGACTTCTGCAAAAGAGGCTGGAGACTTTCCCATGGTCATCTTAGGTCTTACATGGCCCCGCAACATAGCCTTACGCTGTCTTTATATATGTTTCTGTCTCTTTAATCTGTAAATTCCATTGTTCTGTAGGTCTTTGGAAATGTACTTTTCCCATAATATAACAATCTTTCATGTTGCCAATATGCTCAGTACCTTTGGGAAAAATAAGCCCACTGCTTGGCCCTGCATATCTGGTTAGTTGTAGACATCCCATTATCCCTTTGAAACCCAAACAACGGCCAAACTTATTTAAAATGCAAATTCCCTTCACACTTTGCAAGCTGCCCTCACCCATGTTTACTCATTATTATTTCAAGTGCCTTTTATCCCTAACAAAGACAGAAAATGCTGTAAAAACACTCAGCAGGTCGGACAGCATCTGTGGAGAGAGAAGCAGAGTTAACATTTTGAACCTGCATGGCTCTTATTCAGAACGAGTAATAGATGGCCCTTTTGGGGGTGGTTGGTGGGGGAGGGGGCAGTCGTGGGAATAAAGGATAGAAAGTGGGATAAGAAAGAGAGGATAAAAATAAAAATGAATAGATAAAAAAGGGATTAAGAAAGGGGTGAAGATAGAGGAGAGAGTTCATTGTCTGAAGTTGTTGAACTCAATGTCAAGTCCGGAAGGCTGTAAGGTGCCTAGTCGGAAGATGAGGTGTTGTTCCTCCAGTTTGCGTTGGGCTTCACTGGAACAATGCAGCAAGCCAAGGACAGACATGTGGGCAAGAGAGCAGGGTGGAGTGTTAAAATGGCAAGCGACAGGGAGGTCTGGGTAATGCTTGCGGACAGACTGAAGGGAGTTCTGCAAAGCGGTCGCCCAGTCTGAGTTTGGTCTCCCCAATATAGAGGAGACCACATTGGGAGCAGCGAATACAGTAGACTAAATTGAGGGAAGAGTAAGTGAAATGCTGCTTCACTTGAAAGGAGTGTTTGGGCCCTTGGATGGTGAGGAGAGGGGAAGTGAAGGGGCAGGCGTTGCACCTTCTGCAGTTGCATGGGGAGGTGCCGTGTGAAGGGCTGAGGTGTTGGGGGTGATGGAGGAGTGGACCAGGGTGTCCCAGAGAGAATGGTCCCTACGGAATACTGGGTGAGGGGTAGATGTGTTTGGTGGTGGCATCATGCTGGAGTTGGCGGAAATGGAGGAGGATGATCCTTTGAATGCGGAGGCTGGTGGGGTGATAAGTGAGGACAAGGGGGACCCTATCGTGGTTCTGGGAGGGAGGAGAAGGCGTGAGGGCGGATGCGCGGGAGATGGGCCGGACACGGTTGAGGGCCCTGTCAACGACCGTGGGTGGAAAACCTCGGTTAAGGAAGAAGGAGGACATGTCAGAGGAACTGTTTTTGAAGGTAGCATCATCGGAACAGATGCGACGGAGGCGAAGGAACTGGGAGAATGGGATGGAGTCCTTACAGGAAGCGGGGTGTGAGGAGCTGTAGTCGAGGTAGCTGTGGGAGTCGGTGGGTTTGTAATGGATATTGGTGGACAGTCTATCACCAGAGATTGAGACAGAGAGGTCAAGGAAGGGTAGGGAAGTGTCAGAGATGGACCACGTGAAAATGATGGAGGGGTGGAGATTGGAAGCAAAATTAATAAATTTTTCCAGGTCCAGACGAGAGCATAAAGCAGCACCGAAGTAATCATTGACGTACCGGAGAAAGAGTTGTGGGAGGGGGTTGGAGTAGGACTGCAACAAGGAATGTTCCACATACCCCATAAAGAGACAGGCATAGCTGGGGCCCATGCGGGTACCCATAGCCACACCTTTTATTTGGAGGAAGTGAAACAAGTTTAGCAAGAAATTGTTCAGTGCGAGAAATTGGAGGGGAAGTTGAAGATGACTTTTACCCCTTTTACCCCGATTTTTACCCTTCTGATGATTTCAAGCGTGCAGACTATCTGACCTGAATTCAATTAAATCGCGCAGACAGAACCATCTACACTCACATCTTTAAACCTACTTTACGATAAACCACAATAATATCATGAAAATAATATTAGTTTCATGACAATATCGTGGTGAAACACATCGTTCTAGTTTACAAGCTGGAGTGCTGACCCAGTGGGTGGGGTGAATCTGGCAAGGATCGCTTTTCACAAGATGCAAGGAGATTGAAATGACAGTCCCAATGTGCCACAATGGGAAATGTACCCCGCTATCGAAGGCTGCGGCGCACAATCCCGAACTGATTTTACCACACCGTAAATCCGATTTTTGGCTGCCTCGCGATATTTTCCACTCCCGCCCGCCTTGATGCTTGCCAGTGGCTCTGGTCGAAATTCATTGTTCAACCTAGGAGATAGGTGCTGGCTATTAACGCCTCCACAGGTACGACCAGTTTCAATGGCTCTCTCTCTGTTAAAGGTCTGGGCTGGGGAGGCAAGACCATCTCCTGCTCCCTTATTTCATTGATTGCAATGGGTCCAGACGATGATAGGTGTGATATTCCACAAGGATGAGTGTCGAGCATTTTAATTACTGTTGGAAACATCCAGAACTGTAGCCAACATGCAAATCATGTGACCTGTGGCAGCCATGTTTTTGGTCCAACAAAGTTCATTTTTTTTTTTAATAAGCAGAGAGTCACGTTTGATTTACACAGTTTATGATATATTTTATGTCTTACGGACATGACATGAGGAGAAGAGGAGTGTGTAAGGTGTGCGAAGAGCTAGAGAGGGAAGCTCAGAGGAGAAATGGCCACAGTAATTCCTTTTTATTTAGTCATAGGAAGCGGGCGTCACTGGTTAGGCCAGCATTTATTGCCCATCCCTAACTGGCCTTGTTCAGGGGGCATCCACATTGCTGTGGGTCAGGAGTCACTTGTAGGCCAGACCATCTGCCCTGGCAGGGATTTGAACCTGGGTTCCCCCTAAGATTACTAGCCCAGCGACAATACCACCAGTCCATCACCTTCCCCCTGGATGTGATTAAATGGAGATAGTCAACCAGGCCACAACAAAATGGCCGCCCTAACCTGCCTTCCATTGAGATTCAGGGAGTCGGTGACTCATGAAGACCCCCAGGATTTCATTCCGCAAGGTTCCACCTCTTACGTTTTAGCACGTCCCAACAGAAGAAAAGTGTTTTAATTGTGTAAAGCACTCTTGTAAGTCCCTGTTAAAGGTTCCACGCGCAGAAACTGATAGTTAACTTGCTTCGAATTATGTGCCAGGGGGGAGTTGTCCCGCTATCGCCAGCCACAATGTCGGATCGATGGATGGTCTGTGAGGCACAATGAGCTGTCTCAAGCTTCGTCACCGAGGTGGGAATGTGTCTCGGCTACTGCCGCGGGAGAGCTGGGAGGGTTGGGTTTCGTGGGAGGCAAGGTGGAGGGGCCCAGGGTGGGTGTTGGCATAACGGTCAAAGGGGAGGTGGCAGGGATCAGTCAGAGAGAAACCGCAGAGGGATTAGGAGCCGCAGGGAAAGGATCCTGAACTGATTGAAGAGGGGGGTGGGTGGGAGAGGGAGGAAAGGAGACGACGGAAGACTTGGAGGTCAGAGGGAGGATAGCAGGCCTGAGCTTAGTGTATGAACAGTGTGGCTTGACCCAAGTTGCAGATTGGCATGAAATGGAATTAAAGGGGGACTGAGAGACCAGGAGTGGGCAAAGGCTTCAGCTGTAATGTGTATGTGAGGGAGAGAGGGAGGGAGAGAGAAAGAGAGGGGAGAAGGAGAGGAGAGACAGAGAGAGAGGGAAAGAGAGAGGGAGGGGGAGAGAGAGAGGAAAGAGGGAGAGAGAGAAAGAGAGGGAAGAGGGTGAGGGGGAGACAGAGAGAGGGAAAGAGAGAGGGAGGGGGGAGAGACAGAGAAGAGAAATAGGGGAGAGGGAGAGAGGGAGAGAGAGAGAGACAGAGACCAAGAGGGAGGGAGAGATGGAAAGAGAGGGGGGACAGGGAGAGGAGGAGAGAGGGAGAGAGGGAGAAAGAAAGAGAGACAGGGAGAGAGAGGGGGGAGAGGGGAGACAGAGAGAGGCGGAGAGAGAGAGAGAGTGGGAGAGGGAGAGAGGGAGAAATGGAGAGAGGGAATGGGAGAGACAGACAGAGAGGGAGAGGAGGAGAGAGTGATCGGGAGACAGAGTTAGATGGGGGAGAGAGAGGGGAGACCGGACAGAGGAGAGGGAGAGGGAGGGATGGAGAGGGAGGGGAGAGAGAAGCAGAAAGAAAGAGACAGAGAGAGAGGAAGAGGGACAGGGAGAGGGGGAGAAAGAGAGAGGGAAAGAGATAGGGGGAGGGAGAGAGAGAGAGTGAGGGAGAGGGAGAGGGACAGAAACAGAGAGAGGCAGGAAGAGAAAGAGGGAGGGAGGGGGGAGAGGGAGGGAGAGAAAGAGAGAGAGGGGGAGAGTGAAAGGGGGAGAGGGCGAGAGAGAGGGAGAGCAATAGAGAGAGGGAGAGGGGGGAGAGAGAGGGAAAGGGAGAGAGAGAGGGAGAGAGAGGGAGAGGGAGGGAGAGATAGAGAGGAAGAGGGAGAGGAAGAGGGAGAGAGGGAGAGAGGGAGAGGGAGAGCATGAAGGCGTGTGAAGAAATCAGTCCCATCCTAAAACACTGTAACCCTGATGTGCAGCCCTCCCTCGGTGCTGGGAGTGCCGGCCTGGGTTGTGGGGCTCGAGTCTCTGGAGGGGGGAACCGGAACCTGTGACACTCTGACCCAGAGGCGAGAGGCGACAAAGAGAACGGCCTGGCTCTTGCTCGATAGGGAACCCGCTCCACTCTCCCTCTCGTCACACTCAGCAAGATCAAACCCCAAACCTCGAGGCCCAGCCCCAGCCCCAGGGCTGTTACTGGTGGCCACCAATGGAGCAATAAGAAATACCAGACCGGGAGTAAAAAATACCAGAGGAATTGTGGGGGTGGGGAGGGGTGTGGAGGGTGGTGGACAGGCCAGCGATTCCCATTGGCTGCTTTTGGGGGTGGAAGTGCATGTGGCCAACCATTGACCTTGCAGGATGTTTAACATGGTGGTGGCTCCAGCCCAGCAGCGATTATCTTTCAGGCTGGTTGACTCACACAACCCGCACCCTTGTCGTTGGCAGGGTGCCCCGTCTCCTGCAATCATTCAGGAATGCCCGAGGGTGTGGCTGGGCACAGTTCCAGGCCACAGAGCCCGCGCCCACTTCCCAGCGTTCCCAACATGATTCCAGTCAGACAGGTTACGCAAGGTCAGTCACGCCACAGCGCCAGGGGAAGATGGAAGATCAAATCCCTTTGCTCCGGGCTGGAGAAGGGGGGAGGGTCGGGGTGGGGGGGGGTGGGGGTGGGGGGGGGTGGTGGGGGGGGGTGCGAGAAAGCCTAAAAGGACACCAGGTCTTAACTGTCGGGAGGGGCTGAGCAGGCCGGTGCCCATTTCTCAAGATAAAAGGAGCTGAAGGGCTGATCTGGTCGAGATCATTAAAATTCTGGGAGGGGTTCGATAGGGTCGACGTGGAGAAGATGAGCAGGGGTGGGGGGGGAAATGGTGGGCACCAGGGAGGCCAGAACCAGGAGGCCATCAATACAGATGGTCCTCAAGGTCTCTTGGCCGAAGAGGGCGTTGGCACGATGAAGGTGGAATGGATTGGCCCGTCCTGACTGGAAAAGCACTGCAGGGGTGTGCTGAAGCCTCCAGCGGTGTGGCGGGCCAGGAAACTCTCCCTGCTCTCACCATCAGCCTGCAGGGGAATGGGAAGGGTTTATTCCATGACAATGAACCTGATTGGCCACGTAATTCACAAATCTTCTCCGATCATCGAACACCAGGGTGGCATCGAAAAACGGAGATTGTGGCCCTGGGGGCACTGCCCTCTGCCACATCAAAAAAATACATTCGATAAAATTCAGAAACAAATGCAACAGGGAATTAAATAAAGCTGCTTTATACCGTCCTCAACACTCCCAGGACAGGTACAGCACGGGGTTTAGACACAGAGTAAAGCTCTCTCTACACTGTCCTCATCAAACACTCCCAGGACAGGTACAGCACAGGGTAAGATACAGAGTAAAGCTCCTTCTACACTGTCCCCATCAAAACACACCCGGAACAGGCAAGGCACACTTTTAGATATACAGTAAAGCACCCTCTCAAGTGCCCCCATCAAACACTCCCAGGACAGGTACAGCACGGGGTTAGATACAGAGTAAAGCTCTCTCTACACTGTCCCCATCAAACACTCCCAGGACTGGTACAGCACGGGGTTAGATACAGAGTAAAACTCCCGCTACACTGTCCCCATCAAACACTCCCAGGACAGGTACAGCACAGGGTTAGATACAGAGTAAAGCTCCTTCTACACTGTCCCCATCAAAAACACACCCAGAACAGGCAAGGCACACGGTTAGATATGCAGTAAAGCACCATCTCAAGTGCCCCCATCAAACACTCACAGGGCACGTAAAGCACGGGGTTAGATACATAGTAAAGCTCCCTCTACACTGTCCCCATCAAATGATCCGAGGACAGGTACAGCACGGGTTTAAATACAGAGTAAAGCTCTCTCTACACTGTCACCATCAAACACTCCCAGGACAGGTACAGCACGGGGGTTAGATACAGAGTAAAGCTCCCTCTACACTGTCACCATCAAACACTCCCAGGGTAGGTACAGCACGGGGTTAGATACAGAGTAAACTCCCTCTACACTGTCCCCATCAAACACTCCCCGGAAAGCTACAGCATGGGCATAGATGCAGAGTAAAACTGTACCTACACTGTCCTCATGAAACACTCCCAGGGCAGGTACAGCATCGGGTTAGATTAAGAGTAAAGCTCCCTCTACACTGTCCCCATCAAACAGTCCCAGGGCAGAAACAGCACGGGGTTAAATAGAGAGTAAAGTTCCCACTACACTGTCCCCATCAAACACTCCCAGGACAGGTACAGCACAGGGTTAGATACAGAGTAAACTCCCTCTACACTGTCCCCATCAAACAGTCCCAGGGCAGAAACAGCACGGGGTTAGATACAGAGTTAAGTTCCCACTACACTGTCCCCATCAAACACTCCCAGGAAAGGTAGAGCATGGGGTTAGATACAGAGTAAAGCTCCCTCTACACTGTCCCCATCAAACACTCCAAGGAAAGATACAGCAATGGGCTAGATACAGTGTAAATCTCTCTCTGCACTGTCCACATCAAACACTCCCAGGACAGGTAAGGCACGGGGTTAGATACAGAGCAAAGCTCCCTCTACACAGTCCCCATCAAAACTGCCAGGACAGGTAAAGCAGACGGTTAGATACATAGTACAGCTCCGTCCACACTGTTTCTATCAAATATTCCCATGACAAGTACCACACGGGGTTTGATAAAGAGCAAAGCTCCCTATATAGTGTTCCAATAAAACACTCCCAGGACAGGGACAGCACGGGGTTAGATACAGAGTAAAGCTCCCTCTACACTGTCCCCATCAAACACTCCCAGGACAGGTACAGCACGGGGTTAGATACAGAGTAAAGCTCCCTCTACACTGTCCCCATCAAACACTCCCAGGACAGGGACAGCACGGGGTTAGATACAGAGGAAAGCTTCCTCTAAACTCTCCGCATCAACACTCCCAGGACAGGTACAGCAAGGGGTTAGATACAGAGTAAAGCTCCCTATACACTGTTCCCATCAAAAACACACCCGGAACAGGCAAGGCACACAGTTAGATATACAGTAAAGCACCCTCTCAAGTGCCCCCATCAAACACTCCCAGGACAGGAACAGCACGGGGTTAGATACAGAGTAAAGCTCTCTCTACACTGTCGCCATCAAACACTCCCAGGACTGGTACAGCACGGGGTTAGATACAGAGAAAAGCTCCCTCTACACTGTCCCCATCAAACACTCCCAGGACTGGGACAGCACGGGGTTAGATATAGAGTAAAGCTCCTTCTACACTGTCCCCATCAAAAACAAACCCGGAACAGGCAACGCACACGGTTAGATATACAGTAAAGCACCCTCTCAAGTGCCCCCATCAAACAATCACAGGGCAGGTAAAGCACGGGGTTAGATACATAGTAAAGCTCCCTCTACACTGTCCCCATCAAATGATCCGAGGACAGGTACAGCACGGGGTTAGATACAGAGTAAAGCTCCCTCTACACTGTCACCATCAAACACTCCCAGGGCAGGTACAGCACGGGGTTAGATACAGAGTAAACTCCCTCTACACTGTCCCCATCAAACACGCCCAGGACAGGTACAGCACGGGGATAGATACAGAGTAAAACTGTACCTACACTGTCCTCATGAAACACTCCCAGGGCAGGTACAGCATCGGGTTAGATTAAGAGTAAAGCTCCCTCTACAATGTCCCCATCAAACAGTCCCAGGGCAGAAACAGCACGGGGTTAGATAGAGAGTAAAGTTCCCACTACACTGTCCCCATCAAACACTCCCAAGACAGGTACAGCACGGGGTTAGATACAGTGTAATGCTCCCTCTACACTGTCCCCATCAAACACTCCCAGGACAGGTACAGCACGGGGTTAGATACAGAGGAAAGCTTCCTCTACACTGTCCCCATCAAATGTTCCGAGGACAGGGACTGCACGGGGTTAGATACAGAGTAAAGCTCCCTATACACTGTCCCCATCAAAAACACACCCGGAACAGGCAAGGCACACGATTAGATATACAGTAAAGCAGCCTCTCAAGTGCCCCCATCAAACACTCCCAGGACAGGTAAAGCACGGGGTTAGATACAGAGTAAAGCTCTCTCTACACTGTCCCCATCAAACACTCCCAGGACTGGTACAGCACGGGGTTAGATACAGAGTAAAGCTCCCTCTATACTGTCCCCATCAAACACTCCCAGGACTGGTACAGCACGGGGTTAGATACAGAGTAAAACTCCCGCTACACTGTCCCCATCAAACACTCCCAGAACAGGCAAGGCACACGGTTAGATATGCAGTAAAGCACCATTTCAAGTGCCCCCATCAAACACTCACAGGGCAGGTCAAGCACGGGGTTAGATACATAGTAAAGCTCCCTCTACACTGTCCCCATCAAATGATCCGAGGACAGGTACAGCACGGGTTTAGATACAGAGTAAAGCTCCCTCTACACTGTCACCATCAAACACTCCCAGGACAGGTACAGCACGGTGGTTAGATACAGAGTAAAGCTCCCTCTACACTGTCACCATCAAACACTCCCAGGGCAGGTACAGCACGGGGTTAGATACAGAGTAAAGCTCCCTCTACACTGTCCCCATCAAACAGTCCCAGGGCAGAAACAGCAGGGGGTCAGATACAGAGTAAAGTTCCCACTACACTGTCCCCATCAAACACTCCCAGGACAGGTACAGCACAGGGTTAGATACAGAGTAAAGCTCCCTCTACACTGTCCCCATCAAACACTCCAAGGAATGGTACAGCAATGGGTTAGATACAGTGTAAATCTCTCTCTGCACTGTCCACATCAAACACTCCCAGGACAGGTAAGGCACGGGGTTAGATACAGAGCAAAGCTCCCTCTACACAGTCCCCATCAAAACTGCCAGGACAGGTAAAGCACAGGGTTAGATACATAGTACAGCTCCGTCCACATTGTTTCTATCAAATATTCCCATGACAAGTACCACACGGGGTTTGATAAAGAGCAAAGCTCCCTATATAGTGTTCCAATAAAACACTCCCAGGACAGGTACAGCACGGTGTTAGATACTGAGTAAAGCTCTCTCTACACTGTCCCCATCAAACACTCCCAGGACAGGTACAGCACGGGGTTAGATACAGAGTAAAGCTCTCTCTACACTGTCCCCATCAAACACTCCCAGGACAGGTACAGCACGGGGTTAGATACAGAGTAAAGCTCCCTCTACACTGTCCCCATCAAATGTTCCGAGGACAGGTAAAGCACGGGGTGAGATATACAGTAAAGCACCCTCTCAAGTGCCCCCATCAAACACTCCCAGGACAGGAACAGCACGGGGTTAGATACAGAGAAAAGCTCCCTCTACACTGTCCCCATCAAACACTCCCAGGACTGGGACAGCACGGGGTTAGATACAGAGAAAAGCTCCCTCTACACTGTCCCCATCAAACACTCCCAGGACTGGGACAGCACGGGGTTAGATACAGAGTAAAGCTCCTTCTACACTGTCCCCATCAAAAACAAACCCGGAACAGGCAACGCACACGGTTAGATATACAGTAAAGCACCCTCTCAAGTGCCCCCATCAAACACTCACAGGACAGGTACAGCACGGGGTTAGATACAGAGTAAAGCTCTCTCTACACTGTCCCCATCAAACACTCCCAGGACAGGTACAGCACGGGGTTAGATACAGAGTAAAGCTCCTTCTACACTGTCCCCATCAAACACTCCCAGGACAGGTACAGCACGGGGTTAGATACAGAGGAAAGCTTCCTCTAAACTCTCCGCATCAACACTCCCAGGACAGGTACAGCAAGGGGTTAGATACAGAGTAAAGCTCCCTATACACTGTTCACATCAAAAACACACCCGGAACAGGCAAGGCACACAGTTAGATATACAGTAAAGCACCCTCTCAAGTGCCCCCATCAAACACTCCCAGGACAGGAACAGCACGGGGTTAGATACAGAGTAAAGCTCTCTCTACACTGTCCCCATCAAACACTCCCAGGACTGGTACAGCACGGGGTTAGATAAAGAGAAAAGCTCCCTCTACACTGTCCCCATCAAACACTCCCAGGACTGGGACAGCACGGGGTTAGATACAGAGTAAAGCTCCTTCTACACTGTCCCCATCAAAAACAAACCCGGAACAGGCAAGGCACACGGTTAGATATACAGTAAAGCTCCCTCTACACTGTCCCCATCAAATGATCCGAGGACAGGTACAGCACGGGGTTAGATACAGAGTAAAGCTCCCTCTACACTGTCACCATCAAACACTCCCAGGGCAGGTACAGCACGGCGTTAGATACAGAGTAAACTCCCTCTACACTGTCCCCATCAAACACGCCCAGTACAGGTACAGCACGGGGTTAGATACAGAGTAAACTCCCTCTACACTGTCCCCATCAAACAGTCCCAGGGCAGAAACAGCACGGGGTTAGATACAGAGTAAAGTTCCCACTACACTGTCCCCATCAAACACTCCCAGGACAGGTACAGCACGGGGTTAGATACAGAGTAAAGTTCCTTCTACACTGTCCCCATCAAACACTCCAAGGAAAGGTACAGCAATGGGTTAGATACAGTGTAAATCTCTCTCTGCACTGTCCACATCAAACACTCCCAGGACAGGTAAGGCACGGGGTTAGATACAGAGCAAAGCTCCCTCTACACAGTCCCCATCAAAACTGCCAGGACAGGTAAAGCACAGGTTTAGATACATAGTACAGCTCCGTCCACACTGTTTCTATCAAATATTCCCATGACAAGTACCACACGGGGTTTGATAAAGAGCAAAGCTCCCTATATAGTGTTCCAATAAAACACTCCCAGGACTGCCACAGTACGGGGTTAGATACAGAGTAAAGCTCCCTCTGCACTGTCCCCATCAAACACTCCCCGGAAAGGTACAGCATGGGCATAGATACAGAGTAAAACTGTACCTACGCTGTCCTCATGAAACACTCCCAGGGCAGGTACAGCATCGGGTTAGATTAAGAGTAAAGCTCCCTCTACACTGTCCCCATCAAACAGTCCCAGGGCAGAAACAGCACGGGGTAAGATAGAGAGTAAAGTTCCCACTACACTATCCCCATCAAACAAACCAGGACATGTAGAGCACGGGGTTACATACAGAGTAAAGCTCCCTCTACACTGTCCCCATCAAATACTCCAAGGAAAGGTACAGCAATGGGTTAGATACTGTGTAAATCTCTCTCTGCACTGTCCACATCAAACACTCCCAGGACAGGTAAGGCACGGGGTGAGATACAGAGCAAAGCTCCCTCTACACAGTCCACATCAAAACTGCCAGGACAGGTAAAGCACAGGGTTAGATACATAGTACAGCTCCGTCCACACTATTTCTATCAAATATTCCCATGACAAGTACCACACGGGGATTGATAAAGAGCTAAGCTCCCTATATAGTGTTCCAATAAAACACTCCCAGGACTGGCACAGCACGGGGTTAGGTACAGAGTAAAGCTCCCTCTACACTGTCCCCATCAAACGCTCCCAGGACAGGTACAGCACGGGGTTAGATACAGCGGAAAGCTTCCTCTAAACTCTCCGCATCAACACTCCCAGGACAGGTACAGCACGGGGTTAGATACAGTGTAAAGCTCCCTCTACAGTGTCACCATCAAATGTTCCGAAGACAGGTACAGCACGGGGTTAGATACAGAGTAAAGCTCCCTATACACTGTCCCCATCAAAAACACACCCGGAACAGGCAAGGCACACGGTTAGATATACAGTAAAGCACCCTCTCAAGTGCCCCCATCAAACGCTCCGAGGACATGTACATCACGGGTTTAGATACAGAGTAAAGCTCTCTCTACACTGTCCCCATCAAACACTCCCAGGACTGGTACAGGACGGGGTTAGATACAGAGTAAAGCTCCCTCTACAGTGTCCCCATCAAACACTCCCAGGACTGGTACAGCACGGGGTAAGATACGGAGTAAAGCTCCTTCTACACTGTCCCCATCAAAAACACACCCGGAACAGGCACGGCACACGGTTAGATATACAGTAAAGCACCCTCTCAAGTGCCCCCATCAAACACTCCCAGGACAGGTACAGCATGGGGTTAGATACAGAGTAAAGCTCTCTCTACACTGTCCCCATCAAACACTCCCAGGACTGGTACAGCACGGGGTTAGATACAGAGTAAAGCTCCCTCTATACTGTCCCCATCAAACACTCCCAGGAATGGTACAGCACGGGGTTAGATACAGAGTAAAACTCCCGCTTCACTGTACCCATCAAACACTCCCAGGACAGGTACAGCACAGGGTTAGATACAGAGTAAAGCTCCTTCTACACTGTCCCCATCAAAAACACACACAGAACAGGCAAGGCACATGGTTAGATATGCAGTAAAGCACCATCTCAAGTGCCCCCATCAAACACTCACAGGGCAGGTCAAGCACGGGGTTAGATACATAGTAAAGGTCCCTCTACACTGTCCCCATCAAATGATCCGAGGACAGGTACAGCACGGGTTTAGATACAGAGTAAAGCTCCCTCTACACTGTCACCATCAAACACTCCCAGGACAGGTACAGCACGGTGGTTAGATACAGAGTAAAGCTCCCTCTACACTGTCACCATCAAACACTCCCAGGGCAGGTACAGCACGGGGTTAGATACAGAGTAAAGCTCCCTCTACACTGTCCCCATCAAACAGTCCCAGGGCAGAAACAGCAGGGGGTCAGATACAGAGTAAAGTTCCCACTACACTGTCCCCATCAATCACTCCCAGGACAGGTACAGCACAGGGTTAGATACAGAGTAAAGCTCCCTCTACACTGTCCCCATCAAACACTCCAAGGAAAGGTACAGCAATGGGTTAGATACAGTGTAAATCTCTCTCTGCACTGTCCACATCAAACACTCCCAGGACAGGTAAGGCACGGGGTTAGATACAGAGCAAAGCTCCCTCTACACAGTCCCCATCAAAACTGCCAGGACAGGTAAAGCACAGGGTTAGATACATAGTACAGCTCCGTCCACACTGTTTCTATCAAATATTCCCATGACAAGTACCACACGGGGTTTGATAAAGAGAAAAGCTCCCTATATAGTGTTCCAATAAAACACTCCCAGGACTGGCACAGCACGGGGTTAGATACTGAGTAAAACTCCCTCTGCACTGTCCCCATCAAACACTCCCCGGAAAGGTACAGCAGGGGCATAGATACAGAGTAAAACTGTACCTACACTGTCCTCATGAAACACTCCCAGGGCAGGTACAGCATCGGGTTAGATTAAGAGTAAAGCTCCCTCTACACAGTCCCCATCAAAACTGCCAGGACAGGTAAAGCACAGGGTTAGATACATAGTACAGCTCCGTCCACACTGTTTCTATCAAATATTCCCATGACAAGTACCACACGGGGTTTGATAAAGAGCAAAGCTCCCTATATAGTGTTCCAATAAAACACTCCCAGGACAGGTACAGCACGGGGTTAGATACAGAGTAAAGCTCCTTCTACACTGTCCCCATCAAACACTCCCAGAACAGGTACAGCACGGGGTTAGATACAGAGGAAAGCTTCCTCTAAACTCTCCGCATCAACACTCCCAGGACAGGTACAGCACGGGGTTAGATACAGAGTAAAGCTCCCTCTCCACTGTCCCCATCAAATGTTCCGAGGACAGGTAAAGCACGGGGTGAGATACAGTGTAAAGCTCCTTCTACACTGTCCCCATCAAAAACACACCCGGAACAGGCAAGGCACACGGTTAGATAGACAGTAAAGCACCCTCTCAAGTGCCCCCATGAAACACTCCCAGGACAGGTACAGCACGGGGTTAGATACAGAGTAAAGCTCTCTCTGCACTGTCCCCATCAAACACTCCCAGGACTGGTACAGCATGGGGTTAGATACAGAGTAAAGCTCCCTCTACACTGTCCCCATCAAACACTCCCAGGACAGGTACAGCACGGGGTTAGATACAGAGTGAAGCTCCCTCTATACTGTCCCCATCAAACACTCCCAGGACTGGTACAGCACGGGGTTAGATACAGAGTAAAACTCCCGCTACACAGTCCCCATCAAACACTCCCAGGACAGGTACAGCACAGGGTTAGATAGAGGGTAAAGCTCCTTCTACACTGTCCCCATCAAAAATACACCCAGAACAGGCAAGGCACACGGTTAGATATGCAGTAAAGCACCATCTCAAGTGCCCCCATCAAACACTCACAGGGCAGGTCAAGCACGGGGTTAGATACATAGTAAAGCTCCCTCTACACTGTCCCCATCAAATGATCCGAGGACAGGTACAGCATGGGGTTAGATACAGAGTAAAGCTCCCTCTACACTGTCACCATCAAACACTCCCAGGACAGGTACAGCACGGGGGTTAGATACAGAGTAAAGCACCCTCTACGTTGTCACCATCAAACACTCCCAGGGCAGGTACAGCACGGGGTTAGATACAGAGTAAACTCCCTCTACACTGTCCCCATCAAACAGTCCCAGGGCAGAAACAGCACGGGGTTAGATACAGAGTAAAGTTCCCACTACACTGTCCCCATCAAACACTCCCAGGACAGGTACAGCACGGGGTTAGATACAGAGTAAAGTTCCTTCTACACTGTCCCCATCAAACACTCCAAGGAAAGGTACAGCAATGGGTTAGATACAGTGTAAATCTCTCTCTGCACTGTCCACATCAAACACTCCCAGGACAGGTAAGGCACGGGGTTAGATACAGAGCAAAGCTCCCTCTACACAGTCCCCATCAAAACTGCCAGGACAGGTAAAGCACAGGTTTAGATACATAGTACAGCTCCGTCCACACTGTTTCTATCAAATATTCCCATGACAAGTACCACACGGGGTTTGATAAAGAGCAAAGCTCCCTATATAGTGTTCCAATAAAACACTCCCAGGACTGCCACAGTACGGGGTTAGATACAGAGTAAAGCTCCCTCTGCACTGTCCCCATCAAACACTCCCCGGAAAGGTACAGCATGGGCATAGATACAGAGTAAAACTGTACCTACGCTGTCCTCATGAAACACTCCCAGGACAGGTACAGCACGGGGTTAGATTAAGAGTAAAGCTCCCTCTACACTGTCCCCATCAAACAGTCCCAGGGCAGAAACAGCACGGGGTAAGATAGAGAGTAAAGTTCCCACTACACTATCCCCATCAAACAAACCAGGACATGTAGAGCACGGGGTTACATACAGAGTAAAGCTCCCTCTACACTGTCCCCATCAAATACTCCAAGGAAAGGTACAGCAATGGGTTAGATACTGTGTAAATCTCTCTCTGCACTGTCCACATCAAACACTCCCAGGACAGGTAAGGCACGGGGTGAGATACAGAGCAAAGCTCCCTCTACACAGTCCACATCAAAACTGCCAGGACAGGTAAAGCACAGGGTTAGATACATAGTACAGCTCCGTCCACACTATTTCTATCAAATATTCCCATGACAAGTACCACACGGGGATTGATAAAGAGCTAAGCTCCCTATATAGTGTTCCAATAAAACACTCCCAGGACTGGCACAGCACGGGGTTAGGTACAGAGTAAAGCTCCCTCTACACTGTCCCCATCAAACGCTCCCAGGACAGGTACAGCACGGGGTTAGATACAGCGGAAAGCTTCCTCTAAACTCTCCGCATCAACACTCCCAGGACAGGTACAGCACGGGGTTAGATACAGTGTAAAGCTCCCTCTACAGTGTCACCATCAAATGTTCCGAAGACAGGTACAGCACGGGGTTAGATACAGAGTAAAGCTCCCTATACACTGTCCCCATCAAAAACACACCCGGAACAGGCAAGGCACACGGTTAGATATACAGTAAAGCACCCTCTCAAGTGCCCCCATCAAACGCTCCGAGGACATGTACATCACGGGTTTAGATACAGAGTAAAGCTCTCTCTACACTGTCCCCATCAAACACTCCCAGGACTGGTACAGGACGGGGTTAGATACAGAGTAAAGCTCCCTCTACAGTGTCCCCATCAAACACTCCCAGGACTGGTACAGCACGGGGTAAGATACGGAGTAAAGCTCCTTCTACACTGTCCCCATCAAAAACACACCCGGAACAGGCACGGCACACGGTTAGATATACAGTAAAGCACCCTCTCAAGTGCCCCCATCAAACACTCCCAGGACAGGTACAGCATGGGGTTAGATACAGAGTAAAGCTCTCTCTACACTGTCCCCATCAAACACTCCCAGGACTGGTACAGCACGGGGTTAGATACAGAGTAAAGCTCCCTCTATACTGTCCCCATCAAACACTCCCAGGAATGGTACAGCACGGGGTTAGATACAGAGTAAAACTCCCGCTTCACTGTACCCATCAAACACTCCCAGGACAGGTACAGCACAGGGTTAGATACAGAGTAAAGCTCCTTCTACACTGTCCCCATCAAAAACACACACAGAACAGGCAAGGCACATGGTTAGATATGCAGTAAAGCACCATCTCAAGTGCCCCCATCAAACACTCACAGGGCAGGTCAAGCACGGGGTTAGATACATAGTAAAGGTCCCTCTACACTGTCCCCATCAAATGATCCGAGGACAGGTACAGCACGGGTTTAGATACAGAGTAAAGCTCCCTCTACACTGTCACCATCAAACACTCCCAGGACAGGTACAGCACGGGGGTTAGATACAGAGTATAGCTCCCTCTACACTGTCACCATCAAACACTCCCAGGGCAGGTACAGCACGGGGTTAGATACAGAGTAAACTCCCTCTACACTGTCCCCATCAAAACTGCCAGGACAGGTAAAGCACAGGGTTAGATACATAGTACAGCTCCGTCCACACTGTTTCTATCAAATATTCCCATGACAAGTACACTCGGGGTTTGATAAAGAGCAAAGCTCCCTGTATAGTGTTCCAATAAAACACTCCCAGGACTGGCACAGTACGGGTTAGGTACTGAGTAAAGCTCCCTCTGCACTGTCCCCATCAAACACTCCCCGGAAAGGTACAGCATGGGCATAGTTACAGAGTAAAACTATACCTACACTGTCCTCATGAAACACTCCCAGGGCAGGTACAGCATCGGGTTAGATTAAGAGTAAAGCTCCCTCTACACTGTCCCCATCAAACAGTCCCAGGGCAGAAACAGCATGGGGTTAGATACAGTGTAAAGTTCCCACTACACTGTCGCCATCAAACACTCCCAGGACAGGTACAGCACAGGGTTAGATACAGAGTAAAGCTCCCTCTACACTGTCCCCATCAAACACTCCAAGGAAAGGTACAGCAATTGGTTAGATACAGTGTAAATCTCTCTCTGCACTGTCCACATCAAACACTCCTAGGACAGGTAAGGCACGGGGTTAGATACAGAGCAAAGATCCCTCTACATAGTCCTCATCAAAACTGCCAGGACAGGTAAAGCACAGGGTTAGATACATAATACAGCTCCGTCCACACTGTTTCTATCAAATATTCCCATGACAAGTAGCACAGGGGGTTTGATAAAGAGCAAAGCTCCCTATATAGTGTTCCAATAAAACACTCCCAGGACAGGTACAGCACGGGGATAGATACAGATTAAAGCTCCTTCTACACTGTCCCCATCAAACACTCCCAGAACAGGGACAGCACGGCGTAGGATACAGAGGAAAGCTTCCTCTAAACTCTCCGCATCAACACTCCCAGGACAGGTACAGCACGGGGTTAGATACAGAGTAAAGCTCCCTCGACAGAGTCCCCATCAAATGTTCCGAAGACAGGTACAGCAAGGGGTTAGATACAGAGTAAAGCACTCTCTACACTGTCCCCATCAAACACTCCCACGACTGGTACAGCACGGGGTTAGATACAGAGTAAATCTCCCTCTACACTGTCACCATCAAACACTCACAGGTCAGGTACAGCACAGGGTTAGATACAGAGTAAACTCCCTCTACACTGTCCCCATCAAACACGCCCAGGACAGGTAAGGCACGGGGTTAGATACAGAGCAAAGCTCCCTCTACACAGTCCCCATCAAAACTGCCAGGACAGGTAAAGCACAGGGTTAGATACATAGTACAGCTCCTGTCACACTCTTTCTATCAAATATTCCCATGACAAGTACCACACGGGGTTTGATAAAGAGCAAAGCTCCCTATATAGTGTTGCAATAAAACACTCCCAGGACTGGCACAGCACGGGGTTAGATACTGAGTAAAGCTCCCTCTGCACTGTCCCCATCAAACACTCCCCGGAAAGGTACAGCACGGGGTTAGATACTGAGTAAAGCTCCCTCTGCACTGTCCCCATCAAACACTCCCCGGAAAGCTACAGCATGGGCATAGATGCAGAGCAAAACTGTACCTACACTGTCCTCATGAAACACTCCCAGGGCAGGTACAGCATCGGGTTAGATTAAGAGTAAAGCTCCCTCTACACTGTGCCCATCAAACAGTCCCAGGGCAGAAACAGCACGGGGTTAGATAGAGAGTAAAGTTCCCACTACACTGTCCCCATCAAACACTCCCAGGACAGGTACAGCACAGGGTTAGATACAGAGTAAACTCCCTCTACACTGTCCCCATCAAACAGTCCCAGGGCAGGAACAGCACGGGGTTAGATACAGAGTTAAGTTCCCACTACACTGTCCCCATCAAACACTCCCAGGACAGGTAGAGCACGGGGTTAGATACAGTGTAAAGTTCCCTCTACACTGTCCCCATCAAACACTCCAAGGAAAGATACAGCAATGGGCTAGATACAGTGTAAATCTCTCTCTGCACTGTCCACATCAAACACTCCCAGGACAGGTAAGGCACGGGGTTAGATACAGAGCAAAGCTCCCTCTACACAGTCCCCATCAAAACTGCCAGGACAGGTAAAGCAGACGGTTAGATACATAGTACAGCTCCGTCCACACTGTTTCTATCAAATATTCCCATGACAAGTACCACACGGGGTTTGATAAAGAGCAAAGGTCCCTATATAGTGTTCCAATAAAACACTCCCAGGACAGGGACAGCACGGGGTTAGATACAGAGTAAAGCTCCATCTACACTGTCCCCATCAAACACTCCCAGGACAGGTACAGCACGGGGTTAGATACAGAGTAAAGCTCCCTCTACACTTTCCCCATCAAACACTCCCAGGACACGTACAGCACGGGGTTAGATACAGAGTAAAGCTCCCTCTACACTGTCCCCATCAAACACTCCCAGGACAGGTACAGTAAGGGGTTAGATACAGAGTAAAGCTCCCTATACACTGTCCCCATCAAAAACACACCCGGAACAGGCAAGGCACACAGTTAGATATACAGTAAAGCACCCTCTCAAGTGCCCCCATCAAACACTACCAGGACAGGTAAAGCACGGGGTTAGATACAGAGAAAAGCTCTCTCTACACTGTCCCCATCAAACACTCCCAGGACAGGTACAGCACGGGGTTAGATACAGAGAAAAGCTCTCTCTACACTGTCCCCATCAAACACTCCCAGGACTGGTACAGCACGGGGTTAGATACAGAGAAAAGCTCCCTCTACACTGTCCCCATCAAACACTCCCAGGACTGGGACAGCACGGGGTTAGATACAGAGTAAAGCTCCTTCTACACTTTCCCCATCAAAAACACACCCGGAACAGGCAAGGCACACGGTTAGATATACAGTAAAGCACCCTCTCAAGTGCCCCCATCAAACACTCACAGGGCAGGTAAAGCACGGGGTTAGATACATAGTAAAGCTCCCTCTACAATGTCCCCATCAAATGATCCGAGGACAGGTACAGCATGGGGTTAGATACAGAGTAAATCTCCCTCTACACTGTCACCATCAAACACTCGCAGGGCAGGTACAGCACGGGGTTAGATACAGAGTAAACTCCCTCTACACTGTCCCCATCAAACACGCCCAGGACAGGTACTGCACGGGGTTAGATACAGAGTAAACTCCCTCTACACTGTCCCCATCAAACAGTCCCAGGGCAGAAACAGCACGGGGTTAGATACAGAGTAAAGTTCCCATTACACTGTCCCTATCAAACACTCCCAGGACAGGTACAGCACGGGGTTAGATACAGAGTAAAGTTCCCTCTACACTGTCCCCATCAAACACTCCAAGGAAACGTACAGCAATGGGTTAGATACAGTGTAAATCTCTCTCTGCACTGTCCACATCAAACATTCCCAGGACAGGTAAGGCACGGGGTTAGATACAGAGCAAAGCTCCCTCTACACAGTCCCCATCAAAACTGCCAGGACAGGTAAAGCACAGGGTTAGATACATAGTACAGCTCCGTCCACACTGTTTCTATCAAATATTCCCATGACAGGTACCACACGGGTTTTGTTAAAGAGAAAAGCTCCCTATATAGTGTTCCAATAAAACACTCCCAGGACTGGCACAGCACGGGGTTAGATACTGAGTAAAGCTCCCTCTACACTGTCCCCATCAAACACTCCCCGGAAAGGTACAGCATGGGCATAGATACAGAGTAAAACTGTACCTACACTGTCCTCATGAAACACTCCCAGGGCAGGTACAGCATAGGGTTAGATTAAGAGTAAAGCTCCCTCTACAATGTCCCCATCAAACACTCCCAGGGCAGAAACAGCACGGGGTTAGATAGAGAGTAAAGTTCCCACTACACTGTCCCCATCAAACACTCCCAGGACAGGTACAGCACGGGGTTAGATACAGTGTAATGCTCCCTCTACACTGTCCCCATCAAACACTCCCAGGACAGGTACAGCACGGGGTTAGATACAGAGGAAAGCTTCCTCTAAACTCTCCGCATGAACACTCCCAGGACAGGTACAGCACGGGGTTAGATACAGAGTAAAGCTCCCTCTACACTGTCCCCATCAAATGTTCCGAGGACAGGTACAGCACGGGGTTAGATACAGAGTAAAGCTCCCTATACACTGTCCCCATCAAAAACACACCCGGAACAGGCAAGGCACACGGTTAGATATACAGAAAAGCACCCTCTCAAGTGCCCCCATCAAACACTCCCAGGACAGGTACAGCACAGGTTTAGATACAGAGTAAAGCTCTCTCGACACTGTCCCCATCAAACACTCCCAGGACTGGTACAGCACGGGTTTAGATACAGAGTAAAGCACCCTCTATACTGTCCCCATCAAACACTCCCAGGATTGGTACAGCACGGGGTTAGATACAGAGTAAAACTCCCGCTACACTGTCCCCATCAAACACTCCCAGAACAGGCAAGGCACACGGTTAGATATGCAGTAAAGCACCATTTCAAGTGCCCCCATCAAACACTCACAGGGCAGGTCAAGCACGGGGTTAGATACATAGTAAAGCTCCCTCTACACTGTCCCCATCAAATGATCCGAGGACAGGTACAGCACGGGTTTAGATACAGAGTAAAGCTCCCTCTACACTGTCACTATCAAACACTCCCAGGACAGGTACAGCACGGTGGTTAGATACAGAGTAATGCTCCCTCTACACTGTCACCATCAAACACTCCCAGGGCAGGTACAGAACGGGGTTAGATACAGAGTAAACTCCCTCTACACTGTCCCCATCAAACAGTCCCAGGGCAGAAACAGCACGGGGTTAGATACAGAGTAAAGTTCCCTCTACACTGTCCCCATCAAACACTCCAAGGAAAGGCACAGCACGGGGTTAGACACAGTGTAAATCTCTCTCTGCACTGTCCACATCAAACACTCCCAGGACAGGTAAGGCACGGGTTTAGATACAGAGCAAAGCTCCCTCTACACAGTCCCCATCAAAACTGCCAGGACAGGTAAAGCACAGGGTTTGATACATAGTACAGCTCCGTCCACACTGTTTCTATCAAATATTCCCATGACAAGTACCACACGGGGTTTGATAAAGAGCAAAGCTCCCTATATAGTGTTCCAATAAAACACTCCCAGGACTGGCACAGTACGGGGTTAGATACTGAGTAAAGCTCCCTCTGCACTGTCCCCATCAAACACTCCCCGGAAAGGTACAGCATGGGCATAGTTACAGAGTAAAACTATACCTACAATGTCCTCATGAAACACTCCCAGGGCAGGTACAGCATCGGGTTAGATTAAGAGTAAATCTCCCTCTACACTGTCCCCATCAAACAGTCCAAGGGCAGAAACAGCACGGGGTTAGATACAGAGTAAAGTTCCCACTACACTGTCCCCATCAAACACTCCCAGGACAGGTACAGCACAGGGTTAGATACAGAGTAAAGCTCCCTCTACACTGTCCCCATCAAACACTCCAAGGTACGGTACAGCAATGGGTTAGATACAGTGTAAATCTCTCTCTGCACTATCCACATCAAACACTCCCAGGACAGGTAAGGCACGGGGTTAGATATAGAGCAAAGCTCCCTCTACACAGTCCCCATCAAAACTGCCAGGACAGGTAAAGCACAGGGTTAGATACATAGTACTGCTCCTTCAACACTGTTTCTATCAAATATTCCCATGACAAGTACCACACGGGGTTTGATAAAGAGCAAAGCTCCCTATATAGTGTTCCAATAAAACACTCCCAGGACAGGTACAGCACGGGGTTAGATACAGAGTAAAGCTCCTTCTACACTGTCCCCATCAAACACTCCCAGAACAGGTACAGCACGGCGTAGGATACAGAGGAAAGCTTCCTCTAAACTCTCCGCATCAACACTCCCAGGACAGGTACAGCACGGGGTTAGATACAGAGTAAATCTCCCTTGACAGTGTCCCCAACAAATGTTCCGAGGACGGGTACAGCACGGGGTTAGATACAGAGTAAAGCTCTCTCTACACTGTCCCCATCAAACACTCCCACGACTGGTACAGCACGGGGTTAGATACAGAGTAAAGCTCCCTCTACACTGTCACCATCAAACACTCCCAGGGCAGGTACAGCACGGGGTTAGATACAGAGTAAACTCCCTCTACACTGTCCCCATCAAACACGCCCAGGACAGGTACAGAACGGGGTTAGTTACAGAGTTAACTCCCTCTACACTGTCCCCATCAAACAGTCCCAGGGCAGAAACAGCACGGGGTTAGATACAGAGTAAAGTTCCCACTATACTGTCCCCATCAAACACTCCCAGGACAGGAACAGCACGGGGTTAGATACAGAGTAATGCTCCCTCTACACTGTCCCCATCAAACACTCCCAGGACAGGTACAGCACGGGGTTAGATGGAGAGGAAAGCTTCCTCTAAACTCTCCGCATCAACACTCCCAGGACAGGCACAGCACGCGGTTAGATACAGTGTAAAGCTCCCTCTACAGTGTCCCCATCAAATGTTCCGAGGACAGGTAAAGCACGGGGTGAGATACAGTGTAAAGCTCCTTCTACACTGTCCCCATCAAAAACACCCCCGGAACAGGCAAGGCACACGGTTAGATATACAGTAAAGCACCCTCTCAAGTGCCCCCATCAAACACTCCCAGGACAGGTACAGCACGGGGTTAGATACAGAGTAAAGCTCTCTCTACACTGTCCCCATCAAACACTCCCACGACTGGTACAGCACGGGGTTAGATACAGAGTAAAGCTCCCTCTACACTGTCACCATCAAACACTCCCAGGGCAGGTACAGCACGGGGTTAGATACAGAGTAAACTCCCTCTACACTGACCCCATCAAACACGCCCAGGACAGGTACAGCACGGGGTTAGTTACAGAGTAAACTCCCTCTACACTGTCCCCATCAAACAGTCCCAGGGCAGAAACAGCACGGGGTTAGATACAGAGTAAAGTTCCCACTACACTCTCCCCATCAAACACTCCCAGGACAGGTACAGCACGGGGTTAGATACAGAGTAATGCTCCCTCTACACTGTCCCCATCAAACACTCCCAGGACAGGTACATCACGGGGTTAGATACAGAGGAAAGCTTCCTCTAAACTCTCCGCATCAACACTCCCAGGAAAGGTACAGCACGGGGTGAGATACAGAGTAAAGCTCCCTCTACAGTGTCCCCATCAAATGTTCCGAGGACAGGTAAAGCACGGTGTGAGATACAGTGTAAAGCTCCTTCTACACTGTCCCCATCAAAAACACCCCCGGAACAGGCAAGGCACACGGTTAGATATACAGTAAAGCACCCTCTCAAGTTCCCCCATCAAACACTCCCAGGACAGGTACAGCACGGGGTTAGATACAGAGTAAAGCTCTCTCTACACTGTCCCGATCAAACACTCCCAGGACTGGTACAGCACGGGGTTAGATACAGAGTAAAGCTCCCTCTATACTGTCCCCATCAAACACTCCCAGGAATGGTACAGCACGGGGTTAGATACAGAGTAAAACTCCCGCTACACTGTCCCCATCAAACACTCCCAGGACAGGTACAGCACAGGGTTAGATACAGGGTAAAGCTCCTTCTACACTGTCCCCATCAAAAACACACCCAGAACAGGCAAGGCACACGGTTAGATATGCAGTAAAGCACCATCTCAAGTGCCCCCATCAAACACTCACAGGGCAAGTCAAGCACGGGGTTAGATACATAGTAAAGCTCCCTCTACACTGTCCCCATCAAATGATCCGAGCACAGGTACAGCATGGGGTTAGATACAGAGTAAAGCTCCCTCTACACTGTCACCATCAAACACTCCCAGGACAAGTACAGCACGGGGGTTAGATACAGAGTAAAGCTCCCTCTACACTGTCACCATCAAACACTCCCAGGGCAGATACAGCACGGGGTTAGATACAGAGTAAACTCCCTCTACACTGTCCCCATCAAACAGTCCCAGGGCAGAAACAGCACGGGGTTAGATACAGAGTAAAGTTCCCTCTACACTGTCCCCATCAAACACTCCAAGGAAAGGTACAGCAATGGGTTAGATACAGTGTAAATCTCTCTCTGCACTGTCCACATCAAACACTCCCAGGACACGTAAGGCACGGGGTTAGATACAGAGCAAAGCTCCCTCTACACAGTCCCCATCAAAACTGCCAGGACAGGTAAAGCACAGGGTTAGTTACATAGTACAGCTCCGTCCACACTGTTTCTATCGAATATTCCCATGACAATTACCACACGGGGTTTGATAAAGAGCAAAGCTCCCTATATAGTGTTCCAATAAAACACTCCCAGGACTGGCACAGTACGGGGTTAGATACAGAGCAAAGCTCCCTCTGCACTGTCCCCATCAAACAATCCCCAGAAAGGTACAGCATGGGCATAGATACAGAGTAAAACTGTACCTACACTGTCCTCATGAAACACTCCCAGGGCAGGTACAGCATCGGGTTAGATTAAGAGTAAAGCTCCCTCTACACTGTCCCCATCAAACACTGCAAGGAAAGATACAGCAATGGGCTAGATACAGTGTAAATCTCTCTCTGCACTGTCCACATCAAACACTCCCAGGACAGGTAAGGCACGGGGTTAGATACAGAGCAAAGCTCCCTCTACACAGTCCCCATCAAAACTGCCAGGACAGGTAAAGCACAGGGTTAGATACATAGTACAGCTCCGTCCACACTGTTTCTATCAAATATTCCCATGACAAGTACCACACGGGGTTTGATAAAGAGCAAAGCTCCCTATATAGTGTTCCAATAAAACACTCCCAGGACAGGGACAGCACGGGGTTAGATACAGGGTAAAGCTCCCTCTACACTGCCCCCATCAAACACTCCCAGGACAGGTACAGCACGGGGTTAGATACAGAGTAAACCTCCCTCTACACTGTCCCCATCAAACACTCCCAGGACAGGTACAGCACGGGGTTAGATACAGAGTAAAGCTCCCTCTACATTGTCCCCATCAAACACTCCCAGGACAGGTACAGCAAGGGGTTAGATACAGAGTAAAGCTAGCTATACACTGTCCCCATCAAAAACACACCCGGAACAGGCAAGGCACACAGTTAGATATACAGTAAAGCACCCTCTCAAGTGCCCCCATCAAACACTCCCAGGACAGGTACAGCACGGGGTTAGATACAGAGAAAAGCTCTCTCTACACTGTCCCCATCAAATACTCCCAGGACTGGTACAGCACGGGGTTAGATACAGAGAAAAGCTCCCTCTACACTGTCCCCATCAAACACTCCCAGGACTGGGACAGCACGGGGTTAGATACAGAGTAAAGCTCCTTCTACACTGTCCCGATCAAAAACACACCCGGAACAGGCAAGGCACACGGTTAGATATACAGTAAAGCACCCTCTCAAGTGCCCCCATCAAACACTCACAGGGCAGGTAAAGCACGGGGTTAGATACATAGTAACGCTCCCTCTACACTGTCCCCATCAAATGATCCGAGGACAGGTACAGCACGGGGTTAGATACAGAGTAAATCTCCCTCTACACTGTCACCATCAAACACTCCCAGGGCAGGTACAGCACGGGGTTAGATACAGAGTAAACTCCCTCTACACTGTCCCCATCAAACACGCCCAGGACAGGTACAGCACGGGGTTAGATACAGAGTAAACTCCCTCTACACTGTCCCCATCAAACAGTCCCAGGGCAGAAACAGCACGGGGTTAGATACAGAGTAAAGTTCCCATTACACTGTCCCTATCAAACACTCCCAGGACAGGTACAGCACGGGGTTAGATACAGAGTAAAGTTCCCTCTACACTGTCCCCATCAAACACTCCAAGGAAAGGTACAGCAATGGGTTAGATACAGTGTAAATCTCTCTCTGCACTGTCCACATCAAACATTCCCAGGACAGGTAAGGCACGGGGTTAGATACAGAGCAAAGCTCCCTCTACACAGTCCCCATTTAAACTGCCAGGACAGGTAAAGCACAGGGTTAGATACATAGTACAGCTCCGTCCACACTGTTTCTATCAAATATTCCCATGACAGGTACCACACGGGGTTTGTTAAAGAGAAAAGCTCCCTATATAGTGTTCCAATAAAACACTCCCAGGACTGGCACAGTACGGGGTTAGATACTGAGTAAGGCTCACTCTGCACTGTCCCCATCAAACACTCCCCGGAAAGGTACAGCATGGGCATAGATGCAGAGTAAAACTGTACCTACACTGTCCTCATGAAACACTCCCAGGGCAGGTACAGCATCGGGTTAGATTAAGAGTAAAGCTCCGTCTACAATGTCCCCATCAAACAGTCCCTGGGCAGAAACAGCACGGGGTTAGATAGAGAGTAAAGTTCCCACTACACTGTCCCCATCAAACACTCCCAGGACAGGTACAGCACGGGGTTAGATAAAGTGTAATGCTCCCTCTACACTGTCCCCATCAAACACTCCCAGGACAGGTACAGCACGGGGTTAGATACAGAGGAAAGCTTCCTCTAAACTCTCTGCATGAACACTCCCAGGACAGGTACAGCACGGGGTTAGATACAGAGTAAAGCTCCCTCTACACTGACCCCATCAAATGTTCCGAGGACAGGTACAGCACGGGGTTAGATACAGAGTAAAGCTCCCTATACACTGTCCTCATCAAAAACACACCCGGAACAGGCAAGGCACACGGTTAGATATACAGTAAAGCACCCTCTCAAGTGCCCCCATCAAACACTCCCAGGACAGGTACAGCACGGGGTTAGATACAGAGTAAAGCTCTCTCTACACTGTCCCCATCAAACACTCCCAGGACAGGTACAGCACGGGTTTAGATACAGAGTAAAGCTCTCTCTACACTGTCCCCATCAAACACTCCCAGGACTGGTACAGCAGGGGTTTAGATACAGAGTAAAGCACCCTCTATACTGTCCCCATCAAACAGTCCCAGGACTGGTACAGCACGGGGTTAGATACAGAGTAAAACTCCCGCTACACTGTCCCCATCAAACACTCCCAGAACAGGCAAGGCACACGGTTAGATATGCAGTAAAGCACCATTTCAAGTGCCCCCATCAAACACTCACAGGGCAGGTCAAGCACGGGGTTAGATACATAGTAAAGCTCCCTCTACACTGTCCCCATCAAATGATCCGAGGACAGGTACAGCACGGGTTTAGATACAGAGTAAAGCTCCCTCTACACTGTCACCATCAAACACTCCCAGGACAGGTACAGCACGGTGGTTAGATACAGAGTAAAGCTCCCTCTACACTGTCACCATCAAACACTCCCAGGGCAGGTACAGCACGGGGTTAGATACAGAGTACACTCCCTCTACACTGTCCCCATCAAACAGTCCCAGGGCAGAAACAGCACGGGGTTAGATACAGAGTAAAGTTCCCTCTACACTGTCCCCATCAAACACTCCAAGGAAAGGTACAGCACGGGGTTAGATACAGTGTAAATCTCTCTCTGCACTGTCCACATCAAACACTCCCAGGACAGGTATGCACGGGGTTAGATACAGAGCAAAGCTGCCTCTACACAGTCCCCATCAAAACTGCCAGGACAGTTAAAGCACAGGGTTAGATACATAGTACAGCTCCGTCCACACTGTTTCTATCAAATATTCCCATGACAAGTACCACACGGGGTTTGATAAAGAGCAAAGCTCCCTATATAGTGTTCCAATAAAACACTCCCAGGACTGGCACAGTACGGGGTTAGATACTGAGTAAAGCTCCCTCTGCACTGTCCCAATCAAACACTCCCCGGAAAGGTACAGCATGGGCATAGTTACAGAGTAAAACTATACCTACACTGTCCTCATGAAACACTCCCAGGGCAGGTACAGCATCGGGTTAGATTAAGAGTAAAGCTCCCTCTACACTGTCCCCATCAAACAGTCCAAGGGCAGAAACAGCACGGGGTTAGATACAGAGTAAAGTTCCCACTACACTGTCCCCATCAAACACTCCCAGGACAGGTACAGCACAGGGTTAGATACAGAGTAAAGCTCCCTCTACACTGTCCCCATCAAACACTCCAAGGTAAGGTACAGCAATGGGTTAGATACAGTGTAAATCTCTCTCTGCACTGTCCACATCAAACACTCCCAGGACAGGTAAGGCACGGGGTTAGATATAGAGCAAAGCTCCCTCTACACAGTCCCCATCAAAACTGCCAGGACAGGTAAAGCACAGGGTTAGATACATAGTACAGCTCCTTCCACACTCTTTCTATCAAATATTCCCATGACAAGTACCACACGGAGTTTGATAAAGAGCATAGCTCCCTATATAGTGTTCCAATAAAACACTCCCAGGACTGGTACAGCATGGGGTTAGATACAGAGTAAAGCTCCTTCTACACTGTCCCCATCAAACACTCCCAGAACAGGTACAGCACGGCGTAGGATACAGAGGAAAGCTCCCTCTAAACTCTCCGCATCAACACTCCCAGGACAGGTACAGCACGGGGTTAGATACAGAGTAAAGCTCCCTTGACATTGTCCCCATCAAATGTTCCGAAGACAGGTACAGCACGGGGTTAGCTACAGAGTAAAGCTCTCTCTACACTGTCCCCATCAAACACTCCCACGACTGGTACAGCACGGGGTTAGATACAGAGTAAAGCTCCCTCTACACTGTCACCATCAAACAGTCCCAGGGCAGGTACAGCACGGGGTTAGATACAGAGTAAACTCCCTCTACACTGTCCCCATCAAACACGCCCAGGACAGGTAGAGCACGGGGTTAGTTACAGAGTAAACTCCCTCTACACTGTCCCCATCAAAGAGTCCCAGGGCAGAAACAGCACGGGGTTAGATACAGAGTAAAGTTCCCACTATACTGTCCCCATCAAACACTCCCAGGACAGGTACAGCACGGGGTTAGATACAGAGTAATGCCCCCTCTACACTGTCCCCATCAAACACTCCCAGGACAGGTACAGCACGGGGTTAGATACAGAGGAAAGCTTCCTCTAAACTCTCCACATCAACTCTCCCAGGACAGGTACAGCACGGGGTTAGATACAGTGTAAAGCTCCCTCTACAGTGTCCCCATCAAATGTTCCGAGGACAGGTAAAGCACAGGGTGAGATACAGTGTAAAGCTCCTTCTACGCTGTCCCCATCAAAAACACCCCCGGAACAGTCAAGGCACACGGTTAGATACACAGTAAAGCACCCTCTCAAGTGCCCCCATCAAACACTCCCAGGACAGGTACAGCACGGGGTTAGATACAGAGTAAAGCTCTCTCTACACTGTCCCCATCAAACACGCCCACGACTGGTACAGCACGGGGTTAGATACAGAGTAAAGCTCCCTCTATACTGTCCCCATCAAACACTCCCAGGAATGGTACAGCACGGGGTTAGATACAGAGTAAAACTCCTGCTACACTGTCCCCATCAAACACTCCCAGGACAGGTACAGCACAGGGTTAGATACAGGGTAAAGCTCCTTCTACACTGTCCCCATCAAAAACACACCCAGAACAGGCAAGGCACACGGTTAGATATGCAGTAAAGCACCATCTCAAGTGGCCCCATCAAACACTCACAGGGCCAGTCAAGCACGGGGTTAGATACATAGTAAAGCTCCCTCTACACTGTCCCCATCAAATGATCCGAGGACAGGTACAGCATGGGGTTAGATACAGAGTAAAGCTCCCTCTACACTGTCACCATCAAACACTCCCAGGACAGGTACAGCTCGGGGGTTAGATACAGAGGAAAGCTCCCTCTACACTGTCACCATCAAACACTCCCAGGGCAGGTACAGCACGGGGTTAGATACAGAGTAAACTCCCTCTATACTGTCCCCATCAAACAGTCCCAGGGCAGAAACAGCACGGGGTTAGATACAGAGTAAAGTTCCCACTACACTGTGCCCATCAAACACTCCCAGGACAGGTACAGCACGGGGTTAGATACAGAGTAAAGCTCCCTCTACACTGTCCCCATCAAACACTCCAAGGAAAGGTACAGCAATGGGTTAGATACAGTGTAAATCTCTCTCTGCACTGTCCACATCAAACACTCCCACGACAGGTAAGGCACGGGGTTAGATACAGAGCAAAGCTCCCTCTACACAGTCCCCATCAAAACTGCCAGGACAGGTAAAGCACAGGGTTAGATACATAGTACAGCTCCGTCCACACTGTTTCTATCAAATATTCCCATGACAAGTACCACACAGGGTTTGATAAAGAGCAAAGCTCCCTATATAGTGTTCCAATAAAACACTCCCAGGACTGGCACAGTACGGGGTTAGATACAGAGTAAAGCTCCCTCTGCACTGTCCCCATCAAACACTCCCCGGAAAGGTACAGCATGGGCATAGATACAGAGTAAAACTGTACCTACACTGTCCTCATGAAACACTCCCAGGGCAGGTACAGCATCGGGTTAGATTAAGAGTAAAGCTCCCTCTACACTGTCCCCATCAAACAGTCCCACGGCAGAAACAGCACGGGGTTAGATACAGAGTAAAGTTCCCACTACACTATCCCCATCAAACACTCCCAGGACAGGTAGAGCACGGGGTTACATACAGAGTAAAGCTCCCTCTACACTGTCCCCATCAAACACTCCAAGGAAAGGTACAGCAATGGGTTAGATACAGTGTAAATCTCTCTCCGCACTGTCCACATCAAACAATCCCTGGACAGGTAAGGCACGGGGTTAGATACAGAGCAAAGCTCCCTCTACACAGTACACATCAAAACTGCCAGGACAGATAAAGCACAGGGTTAGATACAGAGTACAGCTCCGTCCACACTATTTCTATCAAATATTCCCATGACAAGAACCACACGGGGATTGATAAAGAGCTAAGCTCCCTATATAGTGTTCCAATAAAACACTCCCAGGACTGGCACAGCACGGGGTTAGATACAGAGTAAAGCTCCCTCTAAACTGTCCCCATCAAACACTCCCAGGACAGGTACAGCACGGGGTTAGATACAGAGGAAAGCTTCCTCTAAACTCTCCGCATCAACACTCCCAGGACAGGTACAGCACGGGGTTAGATACAGAGTAAAGCTCCCTCTACAGTGTCCCCATCAAATGTTCTGAGGACAGGTACAACACGGGGTGAGATACAGTCTAAAGCTCCTTCTACACTGTCCCCATCAAAAACACACTCGGAACAGGCAAGGCAAACGGTTAGATATACAGTAAAGCACCCTCTCAAGTGCCCCCATCAAACGCTCCCAGGACAGGTACAGCACGGGTTTAGATACAGAGTAAAGCTCTCTCTACACTGTCCCCATCAAACACTCCCAGGACTGGTACAGCACGGGGTTAGATACAGAGTAAAGCTCCTTCTACACTGTCGCCATCAAAAATACACCCGGAACAGGCACGGCACACGGTTAGATATACAGTAAAGCACCCTCTCAAGTGCCCCCATCAAACACTCACAGGGCAGTTAAAGCACGGGGTTAGATACATAGCAAAGCTCCCTCTACACTGTCCCCATCAAATAATCCGAGGACAGGTACAGCACGGGGGTAGATACAGAGCAAAGCTCCCTCTACACTGTCACCATCAAACACTCCCAGGACAGGTACAGCATGGGGGTTAGATACAGAGTAAAGTTCCCACTACACTGTCCCCATCAAACACTCCCAGGACAGGTACAGCACGGGGTTAGATACAGAGTAAAGTTCCCTCTACACTGTCCCCATCAAACACTCCAAGGAAAGGTACAGCAATGGGTTAGATACAGTGTAAATCTCTCTCTGCACTGTCCACATCAAACACTCCCAGGACAGGTAAAGCACGGGGTGAGATACAGAGCAAAGCTCCCTCTACACAGTCCCCATCAAAACTGCCAGGACAGGTAAAGCACAGGGTTAGATACATAGTACAGCTCCGTCCACATTGTTTCTATCAAATATTCCCATGACAAGTACCACACAGGGTTTGATAAAGAGCAAAGCTCCCTATATAGTGTTCCAATAAAACACTCCCAGGACTGGCACAGTACGGGGTTAGATACAGAGTAAAGCTCCCTCTGCACTGTCCCCATCAAACACTCCCCGGAAAGGTACAGCATGGGCATAGTTACAGAGTAAATCTGTATCTACACTGTCCTCATGAAACACTCCCAGGGCAGGTACAGTATCGGGTTAGATTAAGAGTAAAGCTCCCTCTACACTGTCCCCATCAAACAGTCCCAGGGCAGAAAATGCACGGGGTTAGATAGAGAGTAAAGTTCCCACTACACTATCCCCATCAAACACTCCCAGGACAGGTAGAGCACGGGATTACATACAGAGTAAAGCTCCCTCTACACTGTCCCCATCAAACACTCCAAGGAAAGGTACAGCAATGGGTTAGATACAGTGTAAATCTCTCTCTGCACTGTCCACATCAAACACTCCCAGGACAGGAAAGGCACGGGGTTAGATACAGAGCAAAGCTCCCTCTACACAGTCCACATCAAAACTGCCAGGACAGGTAAAGCACAGGGTTAGATACATAGTACAGCTCCGTCCACACTATTTCTATCAAATATTCCCATGACAAGAACCACACGGGGATTGATAAAGAGCTAACCTCCCTATATAGTGTTCCAATAAAACACTCCCAGGACTGGCACAGCACGGGGTTAGATACAGAGAAAATCTCCCTCTAAACTGTCCCCATCAAACACTCCCAGGACAGGTACAGCACAGGGTTAGATACAGAGGAAAGCTTCCTCTAAACTCTCCGCATCAACACTCCCAGGACAGGTACAGCACGGGGTTAGATACAGAGTAAAGCTCCCTCTACAGTGTCCCCATCAAATGTTCCGAGGACAGGTAAAGCACGGGGTGAGATACAGTGTAAAGCTCCTTCTACACTGTCCCCATCAAAAACACACTCGGAACAGGTAAGGCACACGGTTAGATATACAGTAAAGCACCCTCTCAAGTGCCCCCATCAAACACTCCCAGGACAGGTACAGCACGTGGTTAGATACAGAGTAAAGCTCTCTCTACACTGTCCATATCAAACACTCCCAGGACTGGTACAGCACGGGGTAAGATACAGAGTAAAGCTCCCTCTATACTGTCCCCATCAAACACTCCCAGGAATGGTACAGCACGGGGTTAGATACAGAGTAAAACTCCCGCTACACTGTCCCCATCAAACACTCCCAGGACAGGTACAGCACGGGGTCAGATACAGGGTAAAGCTCCTTCTACACTGTCCCCATCAAAAACACACCCAGAACAGGCAAGGCACACGGTTAGATATGCAGTAAAGCACCATCTCAAGTGCCCCCATCAAACACTCACAGGGCAGGTCAAGCACGGGGTTAGATACATAGTAAAGCTCCCTCTACACTGTCCCCATCAAATGATCCGAGGACAGGTACAGCATGGGGTTAGATAGAGAGTAAAGCTCCCTCTACACTGTCACCATCAAACACTCCCAGGACAGGTACAGCACGGGGGTTAGATACAGAGTAAAGCTCCCTCTACACTGTCACCATCAAACACTCCCAGGGCAGGTACAGCAAGGGGTTAGATACAGAGTAAACTCCCTCTACACTGTCCCCATCAAACAGTCCCAGGACAGAAACAGCACGGGGTTAGATACAGAGTAAAGTTCCCACTACACTGTCCCCATCAAACACTCCCAGGACAGGTAGAGCACGGGGTTAGATACAGAGCAAAGCTCCCTCTACACCGTCCCCATCAAAACTGCCAGGACAGGTAAAGCACAGGGTTAGATACATAGTACAGCTCCGTCCACACTGTTTCTATCAAATATTCCCATGACAAGTACCACACGGGGTTTGATAAAGAGCAAAGCTCCCTATATAGTGTTCCAATAAAACACTCCCAGGACTGGCACAGTACGGGGTTAGATACTGAGTAAAGCTCCCTCTGCACTGTCCCCATCAAACACTCCCCGGAAAGGTACAGCATGGGCATAGTTACAGAGTAAAACTATACCTACACTGTCCTCATGAAACACTCCCAGGGCAGGTACAGCATCGGGTTAGATTAAGAGTAAAGCTCCCTCTACACTGTCCCCATCAAACAGTCCAAGGGCAGAAACAGCACGGGGTTAGATACAGAGTAAAGTTCCCACTACACTGTTCCCATCAAACACTCCTAGGACAGGTACAGCACAGGGTTAGATACAGAGTAAAGCTCCCTCTACACTGTCCCCATCAAACACTCCAAGGTAAGGTACAGCAATGGGTTAGATACAGTGTAAATCTCTCTCTGCACTGTCCACATCAAACACTCCCAGGACAGGTAAGGCACGGGGTTAGATATAGAGCAAAGCTCCCTCTACACAGTCCCCATCAAAACTGCCAGGACAGGTAAAGCACAGGGTTAGATACATAGTACAGCTCCTTCCACACTGTTTCTATCAAATATTCCCATGACAAGTACCACACGGAGTTTGATAAAGAGCATAGCTCCCTATATAGTGTTCCAATAAAATACTCCCAGGACAGGTACAGCACGAGGTTAGATACAGAGTAAAGCTCCTTCTACACTGTCCCCATCAAACACTCCCAGAACAGGTACAGCACGGCGTAGGATACAGAGGAAAGCTCCCTCTAAACTCTCCGCATCAACACTCCCAGGACAGGTACAGCACGGGGTTAGATACAGAGTAAAGCTCCCTTGACAGTGTCCCCATCAAATGTTCCGAAGACAGGTTCAGCACGGGGTTAGATACAGAGTAAAGTTCCCACTACACTGTCCGCATCAAACACTCCCAGGACAGGTACAGCACGGGGTTAGATACAGAGTAATGCTCCCTCTACACTGTCCCCATCAAACACTCCCAGGACAGGTACATCACGGGGTTAGATACAGAGGAAAGCTTCCTCTAAACTCTCCGCATCAACACTCCCAGGAAAGGTACAGCACGGGGTTAGATACAGAGTAAAGCTCCCTCTACAGTGTCCCCATCAAATGTTCCGAGGACAGGTAAAGCACGGTGTGAGATACAGTGTAAAGCTCCTTCTACACTGTCCCCATCAAAAACACCCACGGAACAGGCAAGGCACACGGTTAGATATACAGTAAAGCACCCTCTCAAGTGCCCCCATCAAACACTCCCAGGACAGGTACAGCACGGGGTTAGATACAGAGTAAAGCTCTCTCTACACTGTCCCGATCAAACACTCCCAGGACTGGTACAGCACGGGGTTAGATACAGAGTAAAGCTCCCTCTATACTGTCCCCATCAAACACTCCCAGGAATGGTACAGCACGGGGTTAGATACAGAGTAAAACTCCCGCTACACTGTCCCCATCAAACACTCCCAGGACAGGTACAGCACAGGGTTAGATACAGGGTAAAGCTCCTTCTACACTGTCCCCATCAAAAACACACCCAGAACAGGCAAGGCACACGGTTAGATATGCAGTAAAGCACCATCTCAAGTGCCCCCATCAAACACTCACAGGGCAAGTCAAGCACGGGGTTAGATACATAGTAAAGCTCCCTCTACACTGTCCCCATCAAATGATCCGAGGACAGGTACAGCATGGGGTTAGATACAGAGTAAAGCTCCCTCTACACTGTCACCATCAAACACTCCCAGGACAGGTACAGCACGGGGGTTAGATACAGAGTAAAGCTCCCTCTACACTGTCACCATCAAACACTCCCAGGGCAGGTACAGCACGGGGTTAGATACAGAGTAAACTCCCTCTACACTGTCCCCATCAAACAGTCCCAGGGCAGAAACAGCACGGGGTTAGATACAGAGTAAAGTTCCCTCTACACTGTCCCCATCAAACACTCCAAGGAAAGGTACAGCAATGGGTTAGATACAGTGTAAATCTCTCTCTGCACTGTCCACATCAAACACTCCCAGGACACGTAAGGCACGGGGTTAGATACAGAGCAAAGCTCCCTCTACACAGTCCCCATCAAAACTGTCAGGACAGGTAAAGCCCAGGGTTAGATACATAGTACAGCTCCGTCCACACTGTTTCTATCGAATATTCCCATGACAATTACCACACGGGGTTTGATAAAGAGCAAAGCTCCCTATATAGTGTTCCAATAAAACACTCCCAGGACTGGCACAGTACGGGGTTAGATACAGAGTAAAGCTCCCTCTACAGTGTCCCCATCAAATGTTCCGAGGATAGGTAAAGAACGGGGTGAGATACAGTGTAAAGCTCCTTCTACACTGTCCCCATCAAAAACACCCCCGGAACAGGCAAGGCACACGGTTAGATATACAGTAAAGCACCATCTCAAGTGCCCCCATCAAACACTCCCAGGACAGGTACAGCACGGGGTTAGATACAGAGTAAAGCTCTCTCTACACTGTCCCCATCAAACACTCCCAGGACTGGTACAGCACGGGGTTAGATACAGAGTAAAGCTCCCTCTATACTGTCCCCATCAAACACTCCCAGGAATGGTACAGCACGGGGTTAGATACAGAGTAAAACTCCCGCTACACTGTCCCCATCAAACACTCCCAGGACAGGTACAGCACAGGGTTAGATACAGGGTAAAGCTCCTTCTACACTGTCCCCATCAAAAACACACCCAGAACAGGCAAGGCACACGGTTAGATATGCAGTAAGGCACCATCTCAAGTGCCCCCATCAAACACTCACAGGGCCAGTCAAGCACGGGGTTAGATACATAGTAAAGCTCCCTCTACACTGTCCCCATCAAATGATCCGAGGACAGGTACAGCATGGGGTTAGATACAGAGTAAAGCTCCCTCTACACTGTCACCATCAAACACTCCCAGGACAGGTACAGCTCGGGGGTTAGATACAGAGTAAAGCTCCCTCTACACTGTCCCCATCAAACACTCCCAGGGCAGGTACAGCACGGGGTTAGATACAGAGTAAACTCCCTCTATACTGTCCCCATCAAACAGTCCCAGGGCAGAAACAGCACGGGGTTAGATACAGAGTAAAGTTCCCACTACACTGTCCCCATCAAACACTCCCAGGACAGGTACAGCACGGGGTTAGATACAGAGTAAAGTTCCCTCTACACTGTCCCCATCAAACACTCCAAGGAAAGGTACAGCAATGGGTTAGATACAGTGTAAATCTCTCTCTGCACTGTCCACATCAAACACTCCCACGACAGGTAAGGCACGGGGTTAGATACAGAGCAAAGCTCCCTCTACACAGTCCCCATCAAAACTGCCAGGACAGGTAAAGCACAGGGTTAGATACATAGTACAGCTCCGTCCACACTGTTTCTATCAAATATTCCCATGACAAGTACCACACGGGGTTTGATAAAGAGCAAAGCTCCCTATATAGTGTTCCAATAAAACACTCCCAGGACTGGCACAGTACGGGGTTAGATACAGAGTAAAGCTCCCTCTGCACTGTCCCCATCAAACACTCCCCGGAAAGGTACAGCATGGGCATAGATACAGAGTAAAACTGTACCTACACTGTCCTCATGAAACACTCCCAGGGCAGGTACAGCATCGGGTTAGATTAAGAGTAAAGCTCCCTCTACACTGTCCCCATCAAACAGTCCCACGGCAGAAACAGCACGGGGTTAGATACAGAGTAAAGTTCCCACTACACTATCCCCATCAAACACTCCCAGGACAGGTAGAGCACGGGGTTACATACAGAGTAAAGCTCCCTCTACACTGTCCCCATCAAACACTCCAAGGAAAGGTACAGCAATGGGTTAGATACAGTGTAAATCTCTCTCCGCACTGTCCACATCAAACAATCCCTGGACAGGTAAGGCACGGGGTTAGATACAGAGCAAAGCTCCCTCTACACAGTACACATCAAAACTGCCAGGACAGATAAAGCACAGGGTTAGATACAGAGTACAGCTCCGTCCACACTATTTCTATCAAATATTCCCATGACAAGAACCACACGGGGATTGATAAAGAGCTAAGCTCCCTATATAGTGTTCCAATAAAACACTCCCAGGACTGGCACAGCACGGGGTTAGATACAGAGTAAAGCTCCCTCTAAACTGTCCCCATCAAACACTCCCAGGACAGGTACAGCACGGGGTTAGATACAGAGGAAAGCTTCCTCTAAACTCTCCGCATCAACACTCCCAGGACAGGAACAGCACGGGGTTAGATACAGAGTAAAGCTCCCTCTACACAGTCCCCATCAAAACTGCCAGGACAGGTAAAGCACAGGGTTAGATACATAGTACAGCTCCGTCCACACTGTTTCTATCAAATATTCCCATGACAAGTACCACACGGGGTTTGATAAAGAGCAATGCTCCCTATATAGTGTTCCAATAAAACACTCCCAGGACTGGCACAGTACGGGGTTAGATACTGAGTAAAGCTCCCTCTGCACTGTCCCCATCAAACACTCCCCGGAAAGCTACAGCATGGGCATAGTTACAGAGTAAAACTATACCTACACTGTCCTCATGAAACACTCCCAGGGCAGGTACAGCATCGGGTTAGATTAAGAGTAAAGCTCCCTCTACACTGTCCCCATCAAACAGTCCAAGGGCAGAAACAGCACGGGGTTAGATACAGAGTAAAGTTCCCACTACACTGTCCCCATCAAACACTCCCAGGACAGGTACAGCACAGGGTTAGATACAGAGTAAAGCTCCCTCTACACTGTCCCCATCAAACACTCCAAGGTAAGGTACAGCAATGGGTTAGATACAGTGTAAATCTCTCTCTGCACTGTCCACATCAAACACTCCCAGGACAGGTAAGGCACGGGGTTAGATATAGAGCAAAGCTCCCTCTACACAGTCCCCATCAAAACTGCCAGGACAGGTAAAGCACAGGGTTAGATACATAGTACAGCTCCTTCCACACTGTTTCTATCAAATATTCCCATGACAAGTACCACACGGAGTTTGATAAAGAGCATAGCTCCCTATATAGTGTTCCAATAAAATACTCCCAGGACAGGTACAGCACGAGGTTAGATACAGAGTAAAGCTCCTTCTACACTGTCCCCATCAAACACTCCCAGAACAGGTACAGCACGGCGTAGGATACAGAGGAAAGATCCCTCTAAACTCTCCGCATCAACACTCCCAGGACAGGTACAGCACGGGGTTAGATACAGAGTAAAGCTCCCTTGACAGTGTCCCCATCAAATGTTCCGAAGACAGGTACAGCACGGGGTTAGATACAGAGTAAAGTTCCCACTACACTGTCCGCATCAAACACTCCCAGGACAGGTACAGCACGGGGTTAGATACAGAGTAATGCTCCCTCTACACTGTCCCCATCAAACACTCCCAGGACAGGTACATCACGGGGTTAGATACAGAGGAAAGCTTCCTCTAAACTCTCCGCATCAACACTCCCAGGAAAGGTACAGCACAGGGTTAGATACAGAGTAAAGCTCCCTCTACAGTGTCCCCATCAAATGTTCCGAGGACAGGTAAAGCACGGTGTGAGATACAGTGTAAAGCTCCTTCTACACTGTCCCCATCAAAAACACCCCCGGAACAGGCAAGGCACAAGGTTAGATATACAGTAAAGCACCCTCTCAAGTGCCCCCATCAAACACTCCCAGGACAGGTACAGCACGGGGTTAGATACAGAGTAAAGCTCTCTCTACACTGTCCCGATCAAACACTCCCAGGACAGGTACAGCACGGGGTTAGATACAGAGTAAAGCTCCCTCTATACTGTCCCCATCAAACACTCCCAGGAATGGTACAGCACGGGGTTAGATACAGAGTAAAACTCCCTCTACACTGTCCCCATCAAACAGTCCCAGGGCAGAAACAGCACGGGGTTAGATACAGAGTAAAGTTCCCTCTACACTGTCCCCATCAAACACTCCAAGGAAAGGTACAGCAATGGGTTAGATACAGTGTAAATCTCTCTCTGCACTGTCCACATCAAACACTCCCAGGACACGTAAGGCACGGGGTTAGATACAGAGCAAAGCTCCCTCTACACAGTCCCCATCAAAACTGCCAGGACAGGTAAAGCCCAGGGTTAGATACATAGTACAGCTCCGTCCACACTGTTTCTATCGAATATTCCCATGACAATTACCACACGGGGTTTGATAAAGAGCAAAGCTCCCTATATAGTGTTCCAATAAAACACTCCCAGGACTGGCACAGTACGGGGTTAGATACTGAGTAAAGCTCCCTCTACAGTGTCCCCATCAAATGTTCCGAGGATAGGTAAAGAACGGGGTGAGATACAGTGTAAAGCTCCTTCTACACTGTCCCCATCAAAAACACCCCCGGAACAGGCAAGGCACACGGTTAGATATACAGTAAAGCACCCTCTCAAGTGCCCCCATCAAACACTCCCAGGACAGGTACAGCACGGGGTTAGATACAGAGTAAAGCTCTCTCTACACTGTCCCCATCAAACACTCCCAGGACTGGTACAGCACGGGGTTAGATACAGAGTAAAGCTCCCTCTATACTGTCCCCATCAAACATTCCCAGGAATGGTACAGCACGGGGTTAGATACAGAGTAAAACTCCCGCTACACTGTCCCCATCAAACACTCCCAGGACAGGTACAGCACAGGGTTAGATACAGGGTAAAGCTCCTTCTACACTGTCCCCATCAAAAACACACCCAGAACAGGCAAGGCACACGGTTAGATATGCAGTAAGGCACCATCTCAAGTGCCCCCATCAAACACTCACAGGGCCAGTCAAGCACGGGGTTAGATACATAGTAAAGCTCCCTCTACACTGTCCCCATCAAATGATCCGAGGACAGGTACAGCATGGGGTTAGATACAGAGTAAAGCTCCCTCTACACTGTCACCATCAAACACTCCCAGGACAGGTACAGCTCGGGGGTTAGATACAGAGTAAAGCTCCCTCTACACTGTCACCATCAAACACTCCCAGGGCAGGTACAGCACGGGGTTAGATACAGAGTAAACTCCCTCTATACTGTCCCCATCAAACAGTCCCAGGGCAGAAACAGCACGGGGTTAGATACAGAGTAAAGTTCCCACTACACTGTCCCCATCAAACACTCCCAGGACAGGTACAGCACGGGGTTAGATACAGAGTAAAGTTCCCTCTACACTGTCCCCATCAAACACTCCAAGGAAAGGTACAGCAATGGGTTAGATACAGTGTAAATCTCTCTCTGCACTGTCCACATCAAACACTCCCACGACAGGTAAGGCACGGGGTTAGATACAGAGCAAAGCTCCCTCTACACAGTCCCCATCAAAACTGCCAGGACAGGTAAAGCACAGGGTTAGATACATAGTACAGCTCCGTCCACACTGTTTCTATCAAATATTCCCATGACAAGTACCACACGGGGTTTGATAAAGAGCAAAGCTCCCTATATAGTGTTCCAATAAAACACTCCCAGGACTGGCACAGTACGGGGTTAGATACAGAGTAAAGCTCCCTCTGCACTGTCCCCATCAAACACTCCCCGGAAAGGTACAGCATGGGCATAGATACAGAGTAAAACTGTACCTACACTGTCCTCATGAAACACTCCCAGGGCAGGTACAGCATCGGGTTAGATTAAGAGTAAAGCTCCCTCTACACTGTCCCCATCAAACAGTCCCACGGCAGAAACAGCACGGGGTTAGATACAGAGTAAAGTTCCCACTACACTATCCCCATCAAACACTCCCAGGACAGGTAGAGCACGGGGTTACATACAGAGTAAAGCTCCCTCTACACTGTCCCCATCAAACACTCCAAGGAAAGGTACAGCAATGGGTTAGATACAGTGTAAATCTCTCTCCGCACTGTCCACATCAAACAATCCCTGGACAGGTAAGGCACGGGGTTTGATACAGAGCAAAGCTCCCTCTACACAGTCCACATCAAAACTGCCAGGACAGATAAAGCACAGGGTTAGATACAGAGTACAGCTCCGTCCACACTATTTCTATCAAATATTCCCATGACAAGAACCACACGGGGATTGATAAAGAGCTAAGCTCCCTATATAGTGTTCCAATAAAACACTCCCAGGACTGGCACAGCACGGGGTTAGATACAGAGTAAAGCTCCCTCTAAACTGTCCCCATCAAACACTCCCAGGACAGGTACAGCACGGGGTTAGATACAGAGGAAAGCTTCCTCTAAACTCTCCGCATCAACACTCCCAGGACAGGTACAGCACGGGGTTAGATACAGAGTAAAGCTCCCTCTACAGTGTCCCCATCAAATGTTCCGAGGACAGGTAAAGCACGGGGTGAGATACAGTCTAAAGCTCCTTCTAGACTGTCCCCATCAAAAACACACTCGGAACAGGCAAGGCAAACGGTTAGATATACAGAAAAGCACCCTCTCAAGTGCCCCCATCAAACGCTCCCAGGACAGGTACAGCACGGGTTTAGATACAGAGTAAAGCTCTCTCTACACTGTCCCCATCAAACACTCCCAGGACTGGTACAGCACGGGGTTAGATACAGAGTAAAGCTCCTTCTACACTGTCGCCATCAAAAACACACTCGGAACAGGTAAGGCACACGGTTAGATATACAGTAAAGCACCCTCTCAAGTGCCCCCATCAAACACTCCCAGGACAGGTACAGCACGGGGTTAGATACAGAGTAAAGCTCTCTCTACACTGTCCATATCAAACACTCCATGGACTGGTACAGCACGGGGTAAGATACAGAGTAAAGCTCCCTCTATACTGTCCCCATCAAACACTCCCAGGAATGGTACAGCACGGGGTTAGATACAGAGTAAAACTCCCGCTACACTGTCCCCATCAAACACTCCCAGGACAGGTACAGCACAGGGTTAGATACAGGGTAAAGCTCCTTCTACACTGTCCCCATCAAAAACACACCCAGAACAGGCAAGGCACATGGTTAGATATGCAGTAAAGCACCATCTCAAGTGCCCCCATCAAACACTCACAGGGCAGGTCAAGCACGGGGTTAGATACATAGTAAAGCTCCCTCTACACTGTCCCCATCAAATGATCCGAGGACAGGTACAGCATGGGGTTAGATAGAGAGTAAAGCTCCCTCTACACTGTCACCATCAAACACTCCCAGGACAGGTACAGCACGGGGGTTAGATACAGAGTAAAGCTCCCTCTACACTGTCACCATCAAACACTCCCAGGGCAGGTACAGCAAGGGGTTAGATACAGAGTAAACTCCCTCTACACTGTCCCCATCAAACAGTCCCAGGGCAGAAACAGCACGGGGTTAGATACAGAGTAAATTTCCCACTACACTGTCCCCATCAAACACTATCAGGACAGGTAGAGCACGGGGTTAGATACAGAGCAAAGCTCCCTCTACACAGTCCCCATCAAAACTGCCAGGACAGGTAAAGCACAGGGTTAGATACATAGTACAGCTCCGTCCACACTGTTTCTATCAAATATTCCCATGACAAGTACCACACGGGGTTTGATAAAGAGCAAAGCTCCCTATATAGTGTTCCAATAAAACACTCCCAGGACTGGCACAGTACGGGGTTAGATACTGAGTAAAGCTCCCTCTGCACTGTCCCCATCAAACACTCCCCGGAAAGGTACAGCATGGGCATAGTTACAGAGTAAAACTATACCTACACTGTCCTCATGAAACACTCCCAGGGCAGGTACAGCATCGGGTTAGATTAAGAGTAAAGCTCCCTCTACACTGTCCCCATCAAACAGTCCAAGGGCAGAAACAGCACGGGGTTAGATACAGAGTAAAGTTCCCACTAAACTGTCCCCATCAAACACTCCCAGGACAGGTACAGCACAGGGTTAGATACAGAGTAAAGCTCCCTCTACACTGTCCCCATCAAACACTCCAAGGTAAGGTACAGCAATGGGTTAGATACAGTGTAAATCTCTCTCTGCACTGTCCACATCAAACACTCCCAGGAGAGGTAAGGCACGGGGTTAGATATAGAGCAAAGCTCCCTCTACACAGTCCCCATCAAAACTGCCAGGACAGGTAAAGCACAGGGTTAGATACATAGTACAGCTCCTTCCACACTGTTTCTATCAAATATTCCCATGACAAGTACCACACGGAGTTTGATAAAGAGCATAGCTCCCTATATAGTGTTCCAATAAAACACTCCCAGGACAGGTACAGCACGGGGTTAGATACAGAGTAAAGCTCCTTCTACACTGTCCCCATCAAACACTCCCAGAACAGGTACAGCACGGCGTAGGATACAGAGGAAAGCTCCCTCTAAACTCTCCGCATCAACACTCCCAGGACAGGTACAGCACGGGGTTAGATACAGAGTAAAGCTCCCTTGACAGTGTCCCCATCAAATGTTCCGAAGACAGGTACAGCACGGGGTTAGATACAGAGTAAAGTTCCCTCTACACTGTCCCCATCAAACACTCCCAGGACAGGTACAGCACGGGGTTAGATACAGAGTAATGCTCCCTCTACACTGTCCCCATCAAACACTCCCAGGACAGGTACATCACGGGGTTAGATACAGAGGAAAGCTTCCTCTAAACTCTCCGCATCAACACTCCCAGGAAAGGTACAGCACGGGGTTAGAAACAGAGTAAAGCTCCCTCTACAGTGTCCCCATCAAATGTTCCGAGGACAGGTAAAGCACGGTGTGAGATACAGTGTAAAGCTCCTTCTACACTGTCCCCATCAAAAACACCCCCGGAACAGGCAAGGCACACGGTTAGATATACAGTAAAGCACCCTCTCAAGTGCCCCCATCAAACACTCCCAGGACAGGTACAGCACGGGGTTAGATACAGAGTAAAGCTCTCTCTACATTGTCCCGTTCAAACACTCCCAGGACAGGTACAGCACGGGGTTAGATACAGAGTAAAGCTCCCTCTATACTGTCCCCATCAAACACTCCCAGGAATGGTACAGCACGGGGTTAGATACAGAGTAAAACTCCCGCTACACTGTCCCCATCAAACACTCCCAGGACAGGTACAGCTCAGGGTTAGATACAGGGTAAAGCTCCTTCTACACTGTCCCCATCAAAAACACACCCAGAACAGGCAAGGCACACGGTAAGATATGCAGTAAAGCACCATCTCAAGTGCCCCCATCAAACACTCACAGGGCAAGTCAAGCACGGGGTTAGATACATAGTAAAGCTCCCTCTACACTGTCCCCATCAAATGATCCGAGGACAGGTACAGCATGGGGTTAGATACAGAGTAAAGCTCCCTCTACACTGTCACCATCAAACACTCCCAGGACAGGTACAGCACGGGGGTTAGATACAGAGTAAAGCTCCCTCTACACTGTCACCATCAAACACTCCCAGGGCAGGTACAGCACGGGGTTAGATACAGAGTAAACTCCCTCTACACTGTCCCCATCAAACAGTCCCAGGGCAGAAACAGCACGGGGTTAGATACAGAGTAAAGTTCCCTCTACACTGTCCCCATCAAACACTCCAAGGAAAGGTACAGCAATGGGTTAGATACAGTGTAAATCTCTCTCTGCACTGTCCACATCAAACACTCCCAGGACACGTAAGGCACGGGGTTAGATACAGAGCAAAGCTCCCTCTACACAGTCCCCATCAAAACTGCCAGGACAGGTAAAGCACAGGGTTAGATACATAGTACAGCTCCGTCCACACTGTTTCTATCGAATATTCCCATGACAATTACCACACGGGGTTTGATAAAGAGCAAAGCTCCCTATATAGTGTTCCAATAAAACACTCCCAGGACTGGCACAGTACGGGGTTAGATACAGAGTAAAGCTCCCTCTGCACTGTCCCCATCAAACACTCCCCGGAAAGGTACAGCATGGGCATAGATACAGAGTAAAACTGTACCTACACTGTCCTCATGAAACACTCCCAGGGCAGGTACAGCATCGGGTTAGATTAAGAGTAAAACTCCCTCTACACTGTCCCCATCAAACACTGCAAGGAAAGATACAGCAATGGGCTAGATACAGTGTAAATCTCTCTCTGCACTGTCCACATCAAACACTCCCAGGACAGGTAAGGCACGGGGTTAGATACAGAGCAAAGTTCCCTCTACACAGTCCCCATCAAAACTGCCAGGACAGGTAAAGCAGACGGTTAGATACATAGTACAGCTCCGTCCACACTGTTTCTATCAAATATTCCCATGACAAGTACCACACGGGGTTTGATAAAGAGCAAAGCTCCCTATATAGTGTTCCAATAAAACACTCCCAGGACAGGGACAGCACGGGGTTAGATACAGAGTAAAGCTCCCTCTACACTGTCCCCATCAAACACTCCCAGGACAGGTACAGCACGGGGTTAGATACAGAGTAAAGCTCCCTCTACACTGTCCCCATCAAACACTCCCAGGACAGGTACAGCACGGGGTTAGATACAGAGTAAAGCTCCCTCTACATTGTCCCCATCAAACACTCCCAGGACAGGTACAGCAAGGGGTTAGATACAGAGTAAAGCTAGCTATACACTGTCCCCATCAAAAACACACACGGAACAGGCAAGGCACACAGTTAGATATACAGTAAAGCACCCTCTCAAGTGCCCCCATCAAACACTCCCAGGACAGGTACAGCACGTGGTTCGATACAGAGTAAAGCTCTCTCTACACTGTCCATATCAAACACTCCCAGGACAGGTACAGCACGGGGTTAGATACAGAGAAAAGCTCTCTCTACACTGTCCCCATCAAACACTCCCAGGAATGGTACAGCACGGGGTTAGATACAGAGAAAAGCTACCTCTACACTGTCCCCATCAAACACTCCCAGGACTGGGACAGCACGGGGTTAGATACAGAGTAAAGCTCCTTCTACACTGTCCCCATCAAAAACACACCCGGAACAGGCAAGGCACACGGTTAGATATACAGTAAAGCACCCTCTCAAGTGCCCCCATCAAACACTCACAGGGCAGGTAAAGCACGGGGTTAGATACATAGTAAAGCTCCTTCTACACTGTCCCCATCAAACACGCCCAGGACAGGTACAGCACGGGGTTAGATACAGAGTAAACTCCCTCTACACTGTCCCCATCAAACAGTCCCAGGGCAGAAACAGCACGGGGTTAGATACAGAGTAAAGTTCCCATTACACTGTCCCTATCAAACACTCCCAGGACAGGTACAGCACGGGGTTAGATACACAGTAAAGTTCCCTCTACACTGTCCCCATCAAACACTCCAAGGAAAGGTACAGCAATGGGTTAGATACAGTGTAAATCTCTCTCTGCACTGTCCACATCAAACATTCCCAGGACAGTTAAGGCACGGGGTTAGGTACAGAGCAAAGCTCCCTCTACACAGTCCCCATCAAAACTGCCAGGACAGGTAAAGCACAGGGTTAGATACATAGTACAGCTCCGTCCACACTGTTTCTATCAAATATTCCCATGACAGGTACCACACGGGGTTTGTTAAAGAGAAAAGCTCCCTATATAGTGTTCCAATAAAACACTCCCAGGACTGGCACTGCACGGGGTTAGATACTGAGTAAAGCTCACTCTGCACTGTCCCCGTCAAACACTCCCCGGAAAGGTACAGCATGGGCATAGATACAGAGTAAAACTGTACCTACACTGTCCTCATGAAACACTCCCAGTGCAGGTACAGCACGGGGTTAGATTAAGAGTAAAGCTCCCTCTACACTGTCCCCATCAAACAGTCCCTGGGCAGAAACAGCACGGGGTTAGATAGAGAGTAAAGTTCCCACTACACTGTCCCCATCAAACACTCCCAGGACAGGTACAGCACGGCGTTAGATACAGTGTAATGCTCCCTCTACACTGTCCCCATCAAACACTGCCAGGAAAGGTACAGCACGGTGTTAGATACAGAGGAAAGCTTCCTCTAAACTCTCTGCATGAACACTCCCAGGACAGGTACAGCACAGGGTTAGATACAGAGTAAAGCTCCCTCTACACTGTCCCCATCAAATGTTCCGAGGACAGGTACAGCACGGGGTTAGATACAGAGTAAAGCTCCCTATACACTGTCCTCATCAAAAACACACCCGGAACAGGCAAGGCACACGGTTAGATATACAGTAAAGCACCCTCTCAAGTGCCCCCATCAAACACTCCCAGGACAGGTACAGCACGGGGTTAGATACAGAGTAAAGCTCTCTCTACACTGTCCCCATCAAACACTCCCAGGACAGGTACAGCACGGGTTTAGATACAGAGTAAAGCTCTCTCTACACTGTCCCCATCAAACACTCCCAGGACTGGTACAGCACGGGTTTAGATACAGAGTAAAGCACCCTCTATACTGTCCCCATCAAACACTCCCAGGACTGGTACAGCACGGGGTTAGATACAGAGTAAAACTCCCGCTACACTGTCCCCATCAAACACTCCCAGAACAGGCAAGGCACACGGTTAGATATGCAGTAAAGCACCATTTCAAGTGCCCCCATCAAACACTCACAGGGCAGGTCAAGCACGGGGTTAGATACATAGTAAAGCTCCCTCTACACTGTCCCCATCAAATGATCCGAGGACAGGTACAGCACGGGTTTAGATACAGAGTAAAGCTCCCTCTACACTGTCACCATCAAACACTCCCAGGAAAGGTACAGCACGGTGGTTAGATACAGAGTAAAGCTCCCTCTACACTGTCACCATCAAACACTCCCAGGGCAGGTACAGCACGGGGTTAGATACAGAGTACACTCCCCCTACACTGTCCCCATCAAACAGTCCCAGGGCAGAAACAGCACGGGGTTAGATACAGAGTAAAGTTCCCTCTACACTGTCCCCATCAAACACTCCAAGGAAAGGTACAGCACGGGGTTAGATACAGTGTAAATCTCTCTCTGCACTGTCCACATCAAACACTCCCAGGACAGGTAAGGCACGGGGTTAGATACAGAGCAAAGCTCCCTCTACACAGTCCCCATCAAAACTGCCAGGACAGGTAAAGCACAGGGTTAGATACATAGTACAGCTCCGTCCACACTGTTTCTATCAAATATTCCCATGACAAGTACCACACGGGGTTTGATAAAGAACAAAGCTCCCTATATAGTGTTCCAATAAAACATTCCCAGGACTGGCACAGTACGGGGTTAGATACTGAGTAAAGCTCCCTCTGCACTGTCCCCATCAAACACTCCCCGGAAAGGTACAGCATGGGCATAGTTACAGAGTAAAACTATACCTACACTGTCCTCATGAAACACTCCCAGGGCAGGTACAGCATCGGGTTAGATTAAGAGTAAAGCTCCCTCTACACTGTCCCCATCAAACAGTCCAAGGGCAGAAACAGCACGGGGTTAGATACAGAGTAAAGTTCCCACTACACTGTCCCCATCAAACACTCCCAGGACAGGTACAGCACAGGGTTAGATACAGAGTAAAGCTCCCTCTACACTGTCCCCATCAAACACTCCAAGGTAAGGTACAGCAATGGGTTAGATACAGTGTAAATCTCTCTCTGCACTGTCCACATCAAACACTCCCAGGACAGGTAAGGCACGGGGTTAGATATAGAGCAAAGCTCCCTCTACACAGTCCCCATCAAAACTGCCAGGACAGGTAAAGCACAGGGTTAGATACATAGTACAGCTCCTTCCACACTGTTTCTATCAAATATTCCCATGACAAGTACCACACGGAGTTTGATAAAGAGCATAGCTCCCTATATAGTGTTCCAATAAAACACTCCCAGGACAGGTACAGCACGGGGTTAGATACAGAGTAAAGCTCCTTCTACACTGTCCCCATCAAACACTCCCAGAACAGGTACAGCACGGCGTAGGATACAGAGGAAAGCTTCCTCTAAACTCTCCGCATCAACACTCCCAGGACAGGTACAGCACGGGGTTAGATACAGAGTAAAGCTCCCTTGACAGTGTCCCCATCAAATGTTCCGAAGACAGGTACAGCACGGGGTTAGATACAGAGTAAAGCTCTCTCTACACTGTCCCCATCAAACACTCCCACGACTGGTACAGCACGGGGTTAGATACAGAGTAAAGCTCCCTCTACACTGTCACCATCAAACAGTCCCAGGGCAGGTACAGCACGGGGTTAGATACAGAGTAAACTCCCTCTACACTGTCCCCATCAAACACGCCCAGGACAGGTACAGCACGGGGTTAGTTACAGAGTAAACTCCCTCTACACTGGCCCCATCAAACAGTCCCAGGGCAGAAACAGCACGGGGTTAGATACAGAGTAAAGTTCCCACTATACTGTCCCCATCAAACACTCCAAGGAAAGGTACAGCAATGGGTTAGATACAGTGTAAATCTCTCTCTGCACTGTCCACATCAAACACTCCCACGACAGGTAAGGCACGGGGTTAGATACAGAGCAAAGCTCCCTCTACACAGTCCCCATCAAAACTGCCAGGACAGGTAAAGCACAGGGTTAGATACATAGTACAGCTCCGTCCACACTGTTTCTATCAAATATTCCCATGACAAGTACCACACGGGGTTTGATAAAGAGCAAAGCTCCCTATATAGTGTTCCAATAAAACACTCCCAGGACTGGCACAGTACGGGGTTAGATACAGAGTAAAGCTCCCTCTGCACTGTCCCCATCAAACACTCCCCGGAAAGGTACAGCATGGGCATAGATACAGAGTAAAACTGTACCTACACTGTCCTCATGAAACACTCCCAGGGCAGGTACAGCATCGGGTTAGATTAAGAGTAAAGCTCCTTCTACACTGTCCCCATCAAACAGTCCCACGGCAGAAACAGCACGGGGTTAGATACAGAGTAAAGTTCCCACTACACTATCCCCATCAAACACTCCCAGGACAGGTAGAGCACGGGGTTACATACAGAGTAAAGCTCCCTCTACACTGTCCCCATCAAACACTCCAAGGAAAGGTACAGCAATGGGTTAGATACAGTGTAAATCTCTCTCCGCACTGTCCACATCAAACAATCCCTGGACAGGTAAGGCACGGGGTTAGATACAGAGCAAAGCTCCCTCTACACAGTCCACATCAAAACTGCCAGGACAGATAAAGCACAGGGTTAGATACAGAGTACAGCTCCGTCCACACTATTTCTATCAAATATTCCCATGACAAGAACCACACGGGGATTGATAAAGAGCTAAGCTCCCTATATAGTGTTCCAATAAAACACTCCCAGGACTGGCACAGCACGGGGTTAGATACAGAGTAAAGCTCCCTCTACACTGTCCCCATCAAACGCTCCCAGGACAGGTACAGCACGGGGTTAGATACAGCGGAAAGCTTCCTCTAAACTGTCCGCATCAACACTCCCAGGACAGGTACAGCACAGGGTTAGATACAGTGTAAAGCTCCCTCTACAGTGTCACCATCAAATGTTCCGAGGACAGTTACAGCACGGGGTTAGATACAGAGTAAAGCTCCCTCTCCACTGTCCCCATCAAAAACACACCCGGAACAGGCAAGGCAAACGGTTAGATATACAGTAAAGCACCCTCTCAAGTGCCCCCATCAAACGCTCCCAGGACAGGTACAGCACGGGGTTAGATACAGAGTAAAGCTCTCTCTACACTGTCCCCATCAAACACTCCCAGGACAGGTACAGCACGGGTTTAGATACAGAGTAAAGCTCTCTCTACACTGTCCCCATCAAACACTCCCAGGACTGGTACAGCACGGGGTTAGATACAGAGTAAAGCTCCTTCTACACTGTCGCCATCAAAAATACAGCCGGAACAGGCTCGGCACACGGTTAGATATACAGTAAAGCACCCTCTCAAGTGCCCCCATCAAACACTCACAGGGCAGGTAAAGCACGGGGTTAGATACATAGTAAAGCTCCCTCTACACTGTCCCCATCAAATGATCCGAGGACACGTACAGCACGGGGTTAGATACAGAGCAAAGCTCCCTCTACACTGTCACCATCAAACACTCCCCGGGCAGGTACAGCACGGGGTTTAGATACAGAGTAAAGTTCCCACTACACTGTCCCCATCAAACACTCCCAGGACAGGTACAGCACGGGGTTAGATACAGAGTAAAGTTCCCTCTACACTGTCCCCATCAAACACTCCAAGGAAAGGTACAGCAATGGGTTAGATACAGTGTAAATCTCTCTCTGCACTGTCCACATCAAACACTCCCAGGACAGGTAAAGCACGGGGTGAGATACAGAGCAAAGCTCCCTCTACACAGTCCCCATCAAAACTGCCAGGACAGGTAAAGCACAGGGTTAGATACATAGTACAGCTCCGTCCACATTGTTTCTATCAAATATTCCCATGACAAGTACCACACAGGGTTTGATAAAGAGCAAAGCTCCCTATATAGTGTTCCAATAAAACACTCCCAGGACTGGCACAGTACGGGGTTAGATACAGAGTAAAGCTCCCTCTGCACTGTCCCCATCAAACACTCCCCAGAAAGGTACAGCATGGGCATAGATACAGAGTAAATCTGTACCTACACTGTCCTCATGAAACACTCCCAGGGCAGGTACAGCATCGGGTTAGATTAAGAGTAAAGCTCCCTCTACACTGTCCCCATCAAACAGTCCCAGGGCAGAAAAAGCACGGGGTTAGATAGAGAGTAAAGTTCCCACTACACTATCCCCATCAAACACTCCCAGGACAGGTAGAGCACGGGATTACATACAGAGTAAAGCTCCCTCTACACTGTCCCCATCAAACACTCCAAGGAAAGGTACAGCAATGGGTTAGATACAGTGTAAATCTCTCTCTGCACTGTCCACATCAAACACTCCCAGGACAGGAAAGGCACGGGGTTAGATACAGAGCAAAGCTCCCGCTACACAGTCGACATCAAAACTGCCAGGACTGGTAAAGCACAGGGTTAGATACATAGTACAGCTCCGTCCACACTATTTCTATCAAATATTCCCATGACAAGAACCACACGGGGATTGATAAAGTGCTAAGCTCCCTATATAGTGTTCCAATAAAACACTCCCAGGACTGGCACAGCACGGGGTTAGATACAGAGTAAAGCTCCCTCTAAACTGTCCCCATCAAACACTCCCAGGACAGGTACAGCACGGGGTTAGATACAGAGGAAAGCTTCCTCTAAACTCTCCGCATCAACACTCCCAGGACAGGTACAGCACGGGGTTAGATACAGAGTAAAGCTCCCTCTACAGTGTCCCCATCAAATGTTCCGAGGACAGGTAAAGCACGGGGTAAGATACAGTCTAAAGCTCCTTCTACACTGTCCCCATCAAAAACACACTCGGAACAGGCAAGGCACACGGTTAGATATACAGTAAAGCACCCTCTCAAGTGCCCCCATCAAACACTCCCAGGACAGGTACAGCACGGGGTTAGATACAGAGTAAAGCTCCCTCTACACTGTCCATATCAAACACTCCCAGGACTGGTACAGCACGGGGTAAGATACAGAGTAAAGCTCCCTCTATACTGTCCCCATCAAACACTCCCAGGAATGGTACAGCACGGGGTTAGATACAGAGTAAAACTCCCGCTACACTGTCCCCATCAAACACTCCCAGGACAGGTACAGCACAGGGTTAGATACAGGGTAAAGCTCCTTCTACACTGTCCCCATCAAAAACACACCCAGAACAGGCAAGGCACACGGTTAGATATGCAGTAAAGCACCATCTCAAGTGCCCCCATCAAACACTCACAGGGCAGGTCAAGCACGGGGTTAGATACATAGTACAGCTCCCTCTACACTGTCCCCATCAAATGATCCGAGGACAGGTACAGCATGGGGTTAGATGCAGAGTAAAGCTCCCTCTACACTGTCACCATCAAACACTCCCAGGACAGGTACAGCACGGGGGTTAGATACAGAGTAAAGCTCCCTCTACACTGTCACCATCAAACACTCCCAGGGCAGGTACAGCACGGGGTTAGATACAGAGTAAACTCCCTCTACACTGTCCCCATCAAACAGTCCCAGGGCAGAAACAGCACGGGGTTAGATACAGAGTAAAGTTCCCACTACACTGTCCCCATCAAACACTCCCAGGACAGGTAGAGCACGGGGTTAGATAGAGAGTAAAGTTCCCTCTACTCTGTCCCCATCAAACACTCCAAGGAAAGGTACAGCAATGGGTTAGATACAGTGTAAATCTCTCTCTGCACTTTCCACATCAAACACTCCCACGACAGGTAAGGCACGGGGTTAGATACAGAGCAAAGCTCCCTCTACACAGTCCCCATCAAAACTGCCAGGACAGGTAAAGCACAGGGTTAGATACATAGTACAGCTCCGTCCACACTGTTTCTATCAAATATTCCCATGACAAGTACCACACGGGGTTTGATAAAGAGCAAAGCTCCCTATATAGTGTTCCAATAAAACACTCCCAGGACTGGCACAGTACGGGGTTAGATACAGAGTAAAGCTCCCTCTGCACTGTCCCCATCAAACACTCCCCGGAAAGGTACAGCATGGGCATAGATACAGAGTTAAACTGTACCTACACTGTCCTCATGAAACACTCCCAGGGCAGGTACAGCATCGGGTTAGATTAACAGTAAATCTCCCTCTACACTGTCCCCATCAAACAGTCCCTGGGCAGAAACAGCACGGGGTTAGATACAGAGTAAAGTTCCCACTACACTATCCCCATCAAACACTCCCAGGACAGGTAGAGCACGGGGTTACATACAGAGTAAAGCTCCCTCTACACTGTCCCCATCAAACACTCCAAGGAAAGGTACAGCAATGGGATAGATACAGTGTAAATCTCTCTCTGCACTCTCCACATCAAACACTCCCAGGACAGGTAAGGCACGGGGTTAGATACAGAGCAAAGCTCCCTCTACACAGTCCACATCAAAACTGCCAGGACAGGTAAAGCACAGGGTTAGATACATAGTATAGCTCCGTCCACACTATTTCTATCAAATATTCCCATGACAAGAACCACACGGGGACTGATAAAGAGCTAAGCTCCCTATATAGTGTTCCAATAAAACAGTCCCAGGACTGGCACAGCACGGGGTTAGATACAGAGTAAAACTCCCTCTACACTGTCCCCATCAAACGCTCCCAGGACAGGTACAGCACGGGGTTAGATACAGCGGAAAGCTTCCTCTAAACTCTCCGCATCACAACTCCCAGGACAGGTACAGCACAGGGTTAGATACAGTGTAAAGCTCCCTCTACAGTGTCACCATCAAATGTTCCGAGGACAGGTACAGCACGGGGTTAGATACAGAGTAAAGCTCCCTCTCCACTGTCCCCATCAAAAACACACCCGGAACAGGCAAGGCAAACGGTTAGATATACAGTAAAGCACCCTCTCAAGTGCCCCCATCAAACGCTCCCAGGACAGGTACAGCACGGGTTTAGATACAGAGTAAAGCTCTCTCTACACTGTCACCATCAAACACTCCCAGGACTGCTACAGCCCGGGGTTAGATACTGAGTAAAGCCCCCTCTACACTGTCCCCATCAAACACTCCCAGGACTGGTACAGCACGGGGTTAGATACAGAGTAAAGCTCCTTCTACATTGTTGCCATCAAAAACACACCCGGAACAGGCAAGGCACACGGTTAGATATACAGTAAAGCACCCTCTCAAGTGCCCCCATCAAACACTCACAGGGCAGGTAAAGCACGGAGTTAGATACATAGTAAAGCTCCCTCTACACTGTCCCCATCAAATGATCCGAGGACAGGTACAGCACGGGGTTAGATACAGAGCAAAGCTCCGTCTACACTGTCACCATCAAACAGTCCCAGGACAGGTACAGCACGGGGGTTAGATACAGATTAAAGTTCCCACTACACTGTCCCCATCAAACACTCCCAGGACAGGAACAGCACGGGGTGAGATACAGTGTAAAGTTCCCTCTACACTGTCCCCATCAAACACTCCAAGGAAAGGTACAGCAATGGGTTAGATACAGTGTAAATCTCTCTCTGCACTGTCCACATCAAACACTCCCAGGACAGGTAAGGCACGGGGTGAGATACAGAGCAAAGTTCCCTCTACACAGTCCCCATCAAAACTGCCAGGACAGGTAAAGCACAGGGTTAGATACATAGTACAGCTCCGTCCACATTGTTTCTATCAAATATTCCCATGACAAGTACCACACGGGGTTTGATAAAGAGCAAAGCTCCCTATATATTGTTCCAATAAAACACTCCCAGGACTGGCACAGTACGGGGTTAGATACAGAGTAAAGCTCCCTCTGCACTGTCCCCATCAAACACTCCCCGGAAAGGTACAGCATGTTCATAGCTACAGAGTAAAACTGTACCTACACTGTCCTCATGAAACACTCCCAGGGCAGGTACAGCATCGGGTTAGAATAAGAATAAAGCTCCCTCTACACTGTCCCCATCAAATAGTCCCAGGGCAGAAACAGCACGGGGTTAGATAGAGAGTAAAGTTCCCACTACACTATCCCCATCAAACACTCCCAGGACAGGTAGAGCACGGGGTTAGATACAGAGTAAAGCTCCCTCTACACTGTCCCCATCAAACACTCCAAGGAAAGGTACAGCAATGGGTTAGATACAGTGTAAATCTCTCTCTGCACTGTCCACATCAAACACTCCCAGGACAGGTAAGGCACGGGGTTAGATACAGAGCAAAGCTCCCTCTACACAGTCCACATCAAAACTGCCAGGACAGGTAAAGCACAGGGTTAGATACATAGTACAGCTCCTTCCACACTATTTCTATCAAATATTCCCATGAAAAGTACCACACGGGGATTGATAAAGAGCTAAGCTGCCTATATAGTGTTCCAATAAAACACTCCCAGGACTGGCACAGCACGGGGTTAGATACAGAGTAAAGCTCCCTCTACACTGTTCCCATCAAACGCTCCCAGGACAGGTACAGCACGGGGTGAGATACAGCGGAAAGCTTCCTCTAAACTCTCCGCATCAACACTCCCAGGACAGGTACAGCACGGGGTTAGAATACAGTGTAAAGCTCCCTCTACAGTGTCACCATCAAATGTTCCGAGGACAGGTACAGCACGGGGTTAGATACAGAGTAAAGCTCTCTCTACACTGTCCCCATCAAACACTCCCAGGACTGGTACAGCACGGGGTTAGATAAAGAGTAAAGCTCCCTCTACATTGTCCCCATCAAACACTCCCAGGACTGGTACAGCACGGGGTTAGATACAGAGTAAACTCCCTCTACACTGTCCCCAATAAACACGCCCAGGACAGGTACAGCACGGGGTTAGATACAGAGTAAACTCCCTCTACTCTGTCCCCATCAAACAGTCCCAGGGCAGAAACAGCACGGGGTTAGATACAGTGTAAATCTCTCTCTGCACTGTCCACATCAAACACTCCCACGACAGGTAAGGCACGGGGTTAGATACAGAGCAAAGCTCCCTCTACACAGTCCCCATCAAAACTGCCAGGACAGGTAAAGCACAGGGTTAGATACATCGTACAGCTCCGTCCACACTGTTTCTATCAAATATTCCCATGACAAGTACCACACGGGGTCTGATAAAGAGCAAAGCTCCCTATATAGTGTTCCAATAAATCACTCCCAGGACTGCCACAGTACGGGGTTAGATACTGAGTAAAGCTCCCTCTGCACTGTCCCCATCAAACACTCCCCGGAAAGGTACAGCATGGGCATAGGTACAGATTAAAACTGTACCTACACTGTCCTCATGAAACACTCCCAGGGCAGGTACAGCATCGGGTTAGATTAAGAGTAAAGCTCCCTCTACACTGTCCCCATCAAACAGTCCCAGGGCAGAAACAGCACGGGGTTAGATAGAGAGTAAAGTTCCCACTACACTGTCCACATCAAACACTCCCAGGACAGGTAGAGCACAGGGTTAGATACAGAGTAAAGCTCCCTCTACACTGTCCCCATCAAACACTCCCAGGACAGGTACAGCACGGGGTTAGAAACAGAGGAAAGCTTCCTCCAAAATCTCCGCATCAACACTCCCAGGACAGGTACAGCACGGGGTTAGATACAGAGGAAAGCTCCCTATATAGTGTTCCAATAAAACACTCCCAGGACAGGTACAGCACGGTGTTAGATACAGAGTAAAGCTCTCTCTACACTGTCCCCATCAAACACTCCCAGGACTGGTACAGCGCGGGGTTAGATACAGAGTAAAGCTCCCTCTACACTTTCCCCATCAAACACTCCCAGGACAGGTACAGCACGGGGTCAGATACAGAGTAAAACTCCCACTACACTGTCCCCATCAAACACTCCCAGGACAGGTACAGCACAGGGTTAGATACAGAGTAAAGCTCCTTCTACACTGTCCCCATCAAAAACATACCCAGAACAGGCAAGGCACACGGTTAGATATACAGTAAAGCACCCTCTCAAGTGCCCCCATCAAACACTCACAGGGCAGGTAAAGCACGGTGTTAGATACATAGTAAATCTCCCTCTACACTGTCCCCATAAATGATCCGAGGACAGGTACAGCACGGGGTTAGATACAGAGTAAAGCTCCCTCTACACTGTCACCATCAAACACTCCCAGGACAGGTAGAGCACGGGGTTAGATACAGAGTAAAGCTCCTTCTACACTGTCCCCATCAAACACTCCCAGGACAGGTAGAGCACGGGGTTAGATACAGAGTAAAGCTCCTTCTACACTGTCCCCATCAAACACTCCCAGGACAGGTAGAGCACGGGGTTAGATACAGAGTAAATCTCCCACTACACTGTCCCCATCTAACTCTCCCAGGAAAGGTACAGCACAGGGTTAGATACAGAGTAAAGCTCCCTCTATACTGTCCCCATCAAACACTCCCAGGACAGGTACAGCACGGGGTTACATACAGAGGAAAGCTTCCTCTAAACTCTCCGCATCAACACTCCCAGGGCAGCTACAGCACGGGGTTAGATACAGAGTAAAGCTGCCTCTACACTGCCCCCATCAAATGTTCCGAGGACAGGTACAGCACAGGGTTAGATACAGAGTAAAGCTCCCTCTACACTGTCCCCATCAAATGTTCTGAGGACAGGTACAGCACGGGGTTAGATACAGAGTAAAGCTCCCTCTACACAGTCCACATCAAAAACACACCCGGAACAGGCAAGGCACACGGTTAGATATACAGTAAAGCACCCTCTCAAGTGCCCCCATCTAACACTCCCAGGACAGGTACAGCAAGGGGTTAGATACAGAGTAAAGCTCCCTCTACACTGTCCCCATCAAACACTCCCAGGACTGGTACAGCACAGGGTTAGATACAGAGTAAAACCCCCGCTATACTGTCCCCATCAAACACTCCCCGAACAGGTACAGCACAGGGTTAGATACAGAGTAAAGCTCCTTCTATACTATCCCCATTAAAAACACACCCGGAACAGGCAAGGCACACGGTTAGATATATAGTAAAGCACCCTCTCAAGTGCCCCCATCAAACACTCACAGGGCAGGTAAAGCACGGGGTTAGATACATAGTAAAGCTCCTTCTACACTGTCCCCATCAAACAGTCCCAGTGCAGAAACAGCACAGGGTTAGATACAGAGTAAAGTTCCCACTACACTGTCCCCATCAAACACTCCCAGGACAGGTACAGCACGGGGTTAGATACAGAGTAAACTCCCTCTACACTGTCCCCATCAAAACTGCCAGGATAAGTAAAGCACAGGGTTAGATACACAGTACAGCTCCGTCCACACTGTTTCTATCAAATATTCCCATGACAAGTACCACACGGGGTTTGATAAAGAGCAAAGCTCCCTATATAGTGTTCCAATAAAACACTCCCAGGACTGGCACAGCACGGGGTTAGATACTGAGTAAAGCTCCCTCTGCACTGTCCCCATTAAACACTCACCGGAAAGGTACAGCATGGGCATAGATACAGAGTAAAACTGTACCTACACTGTCCTCATGAAACACTCCCAGGGCAGGGACAGCATCGGGTTAGATTAAGAGTAAAGCTCCCTCTACACTGTCCCCATCAAACAGTCCCAGGGCAGAAACAGCACGGGGTTAGATAGAGAGTAAATTTCCCACTACACTGTCCCCATCAAACACTCCCAGGACTGGTACAGCACGGGGTTAGATACAGAGTAAACTCCCTCTACACTGTCCCCAATAAACACGCCCAGGACAGGTACAGCACGGGGTTAGATACAGAGTAAACTCCCTCTACTCTGTCCCCATCAAACAGTCCCAGGGCAGAAACAGCACGGGGTTAGATACAGTGTAAATCTCTCTCTGCACTGTCCACATCAAACACTCCCACGACAGGTAAGGCACGGGGTTAGATACAGAGCAAAGCTCCCTCTACACTGTCACCATCAAACACTCCCAGGGCAGGTACAGCACGGGTTTAGATACAGAGTAAAGTTCCTTCTACATCGTCCCCATCAAACACTCCCAGGACTGGTACAGCACGGGGTTAGATACAGAGTAAAGCTCCTTCTACACTGTCCCCATTAAAACACACGCGGAACAGGCACGGCACACGGTTAGATATACAGTAAAGCACCCTCTCAAGTTCCCCCATCAAACACTCACAGGGCAGTTAAAGCACAGGGTTAGATACATAGTAAAGCTCCCTCTACAATGTCCCCATCAAATGATCCGAGGACAGGTACAGCACGGGGTTAGATACAGAGCAAAGCACCCTCTACACTGTCACCATCAAACACTCCCAGGTCAGGTACAGCACGGGGGTTAGATACAGAGTAAAGCTCCCTCTACACTGTCACCATCAAACATTCCCAGGGCAGAAACAGCACGGGGTTAGATACAGAGTAAACTCCCTCTACACTGTCCCCATTAAACACGCCCAGGACAGGTACAGCACGGGGTTAGATACAGAGTAAACTCCCTCTACTCTGTCCCCATCAAACAGTCCCAGGGCAGAAACAGCATGGGGTTAGATACAGTGTAAATCTCTCTCTGCACTGTCCACATCAAACACTCCCACGACAGGTAAGGCACGGGGTTAGATACAGAGCAAAGCTCCCTCTACACAGTCCCCATCAAAACTGCCAGGACAGGTAAAGCACAGGGTTAGATACATAGTACAGCTCCGTCCACACTGTTTCTATCAAATATTCCCATGACAAGTACCACACGGGGTCTGATAAAGAGCAAAGCTCCCTATATAGTGTTCCAATAAATCACTCCCAGGACTAGCACAGTACGGGGTTAGATACTGAGTAAAGCTCCCTCTGCACTGTCCCCATCAAACACTCCCCGGAAAGGTACAGCATGGGCATAGGTACAGAGTAAAACTGTACCTACACTGTCCTCATGAAACACTCCTAGGGCAGGTACAGCATCGGGTTAGATTAAGAGTAAAGCTCCCTCTACATGTCCCCATCAAACACTCCCAGGGCAGAAACAGCACGGGGTTAGATAGAGAGTAAAGTTCCCACTACACTGTCCACATCAAACACTCCCAGGACGGGTACAGCACAGGGTTAGATACAGAGTAAAGCTCCCTCTACACTGTCCCCATCAAACACTCCCAGGACAGGTACAGCACGGGGTTAGATACAGAGGAAAGCTTCCTCCAAACTCTCCGCATCAACACTCCCAGGACAGGTACAGCACGGGGTTAGATACAGAGTAAAGCTCCCTATATAGTGTTCCAATAAAACACTCCCAGGACAGGTACAGCACGGTGTTAGATACAGATTAATGCTCTCTCTACACTGTCCCCATCAAACACTCCCAGGACTGGTACAGCGCGGGGTTAGATACAGAGTAAAGCTCCCTCTACACTTTCCCCATCAAACACTCCCAGGACTGGTACAGCACGGGGTCAGATACAGAGTAAAACTCCCACTACACTGTTCCCATCAAACACTCCCAGGACAGGTACAGCACAGGGTTAGATACAGAGTAAAGCTCCTTCTACACTGTCCCCATCAAAAACATACCCAGAACAGGCAAGGCAGACGGTTAGATATACAGTAAAGCACCCTCTCAAGTGCCCCCATCAAACACTCACAGGGCAGGTAAAGGACGGTGTTAGATACATAGTAAATCTCCCTCTACACTGTCCCCATCAAATGATCCGAGGACAGGTACAGCACTGGGTTAGATACAGAGTAAAGCTCCCTCTACACTGTCACCATCAAACACTCCCAGGGCAGGTACAGCACGGGTTTAGATACAGAGTAAAGTTCCTTCTACATCGTCCCCAACAAACACTCCCAGGACAGGTACAGCACGGGGTTAGATACAGAGTAAACTCCCTCTACACTGTCCCCATCAAACACTCCCAGGACAGGTGCAGCACGGGGTTAGATACAGAGTAAAGTTCCCTCTACACTGTCCCCATCAAACATTCCAAGGAAAGGTACAGCAATGTGTTCGATACAGTGTAAAGCTCTCTCTGCACTGTCCACATCAAACAGTCCCAGGACAGGTAAGGCACGGGGTTAGATACAGAGCAAAGCTCCCTCTACACGGTCCCCATCAAAACTGCCAGGACAGGTAAAGCACAGGGTTAGATACATGGTACAGCTCCGTCCACAATGTTTCTATCAAATATTCCCATGACAAGTACCACACGGGGTTTGATAAAGAGCAAAGCTCCCTATATATTGTTCCAATAAAACAATCCCAGGACTGGCACAGCACGGGGTTAAATACAGAGTAAAGCTCCCTCTGCACTGTCCCCATCAAACACTCCCTGGAAAGGTACAGCATGGGCATAGATACAGAGTAAAACTGTACCTACACTGTCCTCATGAAACACTCCCAGGACAGGTACAGCACGGGGTTAGATTAAGAGTAAAGCTCCCTCTACACTGTCCCCATCAAACATGCCCAGGACAGGAACAGCACAGGGTTAGAGACAGAGTAAACTCCCTCTACACTGTCCCCATCAAACACTCCCAGGACAGGTACAGCACGGGGTTAGATACAGAATAAAGTTCCCTCTACACTGTCCCCATCAAACACTCCAAAGAAAGGTACAGCAATGGGTTAGATACAGTGTAAATCTCTCTCTGCACTGTCCACATCAAACACTCCCAGGACAGGTAAGGCACGGGGTTTGATACAGAGCAAAGCTCCCTCTACACAGTCCCCATCAAAACTGCCAGGACAGGTACAGCACGGGGTTAGATACAGAGTAAAGCTCCCTATACACTGTCCCCATCAAAAACACACCCGGAACAGGCAAGGCACACGGTTAGATATACAGTAAAGCACCCGCTCAAGTGCCCCCATCAAACACTCCCAGGACTGGTACAGCACGGGGTTAGATACAGAGTAAAGGTCCCTCTACACTTTCCACATCAAACACTCCCTGGACTGGTACAGCACGGGGTCAGATATAGAGTTAAACTCCCGCTACACTGTCCCCATCAAACACTCCCAGGACAGGTACAGCACAGGGTTAGATACAGAGTAAAGCTCCTTCTACACTGTCCCCATCAAAAACATACCCAGAACAGGCAAGGCACACGGTTAGATATACAGTAAAGCACCCTCTCAAGTGCCCCCATCAAACACTCACAGGGCAGGTAAAGCACGGGGTTAGATACATAGTAAATCTCCATCTACACTGTCCCCATCAAATGATCCGAGGACAGGTGCAGCACGGGGTTAGATACAGAGTAAAGTTCCCTCTACACTGTCCCCATCAAACATTCCAAGGAAAGGTACAGCAATGTGTTCGATACAGTGTAAAGCTCCCTCTACACTGTCACCATCAAACACTCCCAGGGCAGGTACAGCACGGGTTGAGATACAGAGTAAAGTTCCTTCTACATCGTCCCCAACAAACACTCCCAGGACAGGTACAGCACGGGGTTAGATACAGAGCAAAGCTCCCTCTACACAGTCCCCATCAAATCTGCCAGGACAGGTAAAGCACAGGGTTAGATACATAGTACAGCTCCGTCCACAATGTTTCTATCAAATATTCCCATGACAAGTACCACACGGGGTTTGATAAAGAGCAAAGCTCCCTATATAGTGTTCCAATAAAACACTCCCAGGACAGGCACAGCACGGGGTTAGATACAGAGTAATGCTCCCTCTACACTGTCCCCATCAAACACGCCCAGGACAGGTACAGCACGGGGTTAGATACAGAGTAAACTCCCTCTAAACTGTCTCCAACAAACACTCCCAGGACAGGTGCAGCACGGGGTTAGATACAGAGTAAAGTTCCCTCTACACTGTCCCCATCAAACACTCCAAGGAAAGGTACAGCATTGTGTTCGATACAGTGTAAAGCTCTCTCTGCACTGTCCACATCAAACACTCCCAGGACAGGAAAGGCACGGGGTTAGATACAGAGCAAAGCTCCCTCTACACAGAACCCATCAAATCTGCCAGGACAGGAAAAGCACAGGGTTAGATACATAGTACAGCTCCGTCCACAATGTTTCTATCAAATATTCCCATGACAAGGACCACACGGGGTTTGATAAAGAGCAAAGCTCCATATGTAGTGTTCCAATAAAACACTCCCAGGACAGGCACAGCACGGGGTTAGATACAGAGTAAAGCTCCCTCTGCACTGTCCCTATCAAACACTCCCCGGAAAGTTACAGCGTGGGCATAGATACAGAGTTAAACTGTACCTACACTGTCCTCATGAAACACTCCCAGGACAGGTACCAGCACGGGGTTAGATTAAGAGTAAAGCTCCCTCTACACTGTCCCCATCAAACAGTCCCAGGGCAGAAAAAGCACGGGGTTAGATAGAGAGTAAAGTTCCCACTACACTGTCCCCATCAAACACTCCCAGGACAGGTAAGGCACGGGGTTAGATACAGAGCAAAGCTCCCTCTACACAGACCCCATCAAACACTTCCAGGACAGGTACAGCACGGGGTTAGATACAAAGTAAAGCTCCCTCTACACTGTCCCCATCAAATGTTCCGAGGACAGGTACAGCATGGGGTTAGATACAGAGTAAAGCTCCCTCTACACTGTTCCCATCAAACACTCCCAGGACAGGTACAGCACGGGGTTAGATAGAGAGTAAAGCTCCCTCTACACTGTCCCCATCAAACACTCCCAGGGCAGGCACAGCACGGGGTTAGATACAGAGTAAAGCTCCCACTACACTGACTCCATCAAACACTCCCAGGACAGGTAGAGCACGGGGTTAGATACAGAGTAAAGCTCCTTCTACACTGTCCCCATCAAACACTCCCAGGACAGGTAGAGCACGGGGTTAGATACAGAGTAAAGCTCCTTCTACACTGTCCCCATCAAACACTCCCAGGACAGGTAGAGCACGGGGTTAGATACAGAGTAAATCTCCCACTACACTGTCCCCATCTAACTCTCCCAGGAAAGGTACAGCACAGGGTTAGATACAGAGTAAAGCTCCCTCTATACTGTCCCCATCAAACACTCCCAGGACAGGTACAGCACGGGGTTACATACAGAGGAAAGCTTCCTCTAAACTCTCCGCATCAACACTCCCAGGGCAGCTACAGCACGGGGTTAGATACAGAGTAAAGCTGCCTCTACACTGTCCCCATCAAATGTTCTGAGGACAGGTACAGCACAGGGTTAGATACAGAGTAAAGCTCCCTCTACACTGTCCCCATCAAATGTTCTGAGGACAGGTACAGCACGGGGTTAGATACAGAGTAAAGCTCCCTCTACACAGTCCACATCAAAAACACACCCGGAACAGGCAAGGCACACGGTTAGATATACAGTAAAGCACCCTCTCAAGTGCCCCCATCTAACACTCCCAGGACAGGTACAGCAAGGGGTTAGATACAGAGTAAAGCTCCCTCTACACTGTCCCCATCAAACACTCCCAGGACTGGTACAGCACAGGGTTAGATACAGAGTAAAACCCCCGCTATACTGTCCCCATCAAACACTCCCCGAACAGGTACAGCACAGGGTTAGATACAGAGTAAAGCTCCTTCTATACTATCCCCATTAAAAACACACCCGGAACAGGCAAGGCACACGGTTAGATATATAGTAAAGCACCCTCTCAAGTGCCCCCATCAAACACTCACAGGGCAGGTAAAGCACGGGGTTAGATACATAGTAAAGCTCCTTCTACACTGTCCCCATCAAACAGTCCCAGTGCAGAAACAGCACAGGGTTAGATACAGAGTAAAGTTCCCACTACACTGTCCCCATCAAACACTCCCAGGACAGGTACAGCACGGGGTTAGATACAGAGTAAACTCCCTCTACACTGTCCCCATCAAAACTGCCAGGATAAGTAAAGCACAGGGTTAGATACACAGTACAGCTCCGTCCACACTGTTTCTATCAAATATTCCCATGACAAGTACCACACGGGGTTTGATAAAGAGCAAAGCTTCCTATATATTGTTCCAATAAAACACTCCCAGGACTGGCACAGCACGGGGTTAGATACTGAGTAAAGCTCCCTCTGCACTGTCCCCATTAAACACTCACCGGAAAGGTACAGCATGGGCATAGATACAGAGTAAAACTGTACCTACACTGTCCTCATGAAACACTCCCAGGGCAGGGACAGCATCGGGTTAGATTAAGAGTAAAGCTCCCTCTACACTGTCCCCATCAAACAGTCCCAGGGCAGAAACAGCACGGGGTTAGATAGAGAGTAAATTTCCCACTACACTGTCCCCATCAAACACTCCCAGGACTGGTACAGCACGGGGTTAGATACAGAGTAAACTCCCTCTACACTGTCCCCAATAAACACGCCCAGGACAGGTACAGCACGGGGTTAGATACAGAGTAAACTCCCTCTACTCTGTCCCCATCAAACAGTCCCAGGGCAGAAACAGCACGGGGTTAGATACAGTGTAAATCTCTCTCTGCACTGTCCACATCAAACACTCCCACGACAGGTAAGGCACGGGGTTAGATACAGAGCAAAGCTCCCTCTACACTGTCACCATCAAACACTCCCAGGGCAGGTACAGCACGGGTTTAGATACAGAGTAAAGTTCCTTCTACATCGTCCCCATCAAACACTCCCAGGACTGGTACAGCACGGGGTTAGATACAGAGTAAAGCTCCTTCTACACTGTCCCCATTAAAACACACGCGGAACAGGCACGGCACACGGTTAGATATACAGTAAAGCACCCTCTCAAGTTCCCCCATCAAACACTCACAGGGCAGTTAAAGCACAGGGTTAGATACATAGTAAAGCTCCCTCTACAATGTCCCCATCAAATGATCCGAGGACAGGTACAGCACGGGGTTAGATACAGAGCAAAGCACCCTCTACACTGTCACCATCAAACACTCCCAGGTCAGGTACAGCACGGGGGTTAGATACAGAGTAAAGCTCCCTCTACACTGTCACCATCAAACATTCCCAGGGCAGAAACAGCACGGGGTTAGATACAGAGTAAACTCCCTCTACACTGTCCCCATTAAACACGCCCAGGACAGGTACAGCACGGGGTTAGATACAGAGTAAACTCCCTCTACTCTGTCCCCATCAAACAGTCCCAGGGCAGAAACAGCATGGGGTTAGATACAGTGTAAATCTCTCTCTGCACTGTCCACATCAAACACTCCCACGACAGGTAAGGCACGGGGTTAGATACAGAGCAAAGCTCCCTCTACACAGTCCCCATCAAAACTGCCAGGACAGGTAAAGCACAGGGTTAGATACATAGTACAGCTCCGTCCACACTGTTTCTATCAAATATTCCCATGACAAGTACCACACGGGGTCTGATAAAGAGCAAAGCTCCCTATATAGTGTTCCAATAAATCACTCCCAGGACTAGCACAGTACGGGGTTAGATACTGAGTAAAGCTCCCTCTGCACTGTCCCCATCAAACACTCCCCGGAAAGGTACAGCATGGGCATAGGTACAGAGTAAAACTGTACCTACACTGTCCTCATGAAACACTCCTAGGGCAGGTACAGCATCGGGTTAGATTAAGAGTAAAGCTCCCTCTACATGTCCCCATCAAACACTCCCAGGGCAGAAACAGCACGGGGTTAGATAGAGAGTAAAGTTCCCACTACACTGTCCACATCAAACACTCCCAGGACGGGTACAGCACAGGGTTAGATACAGAGTAAAGCTCCCTCTACACTGTCCCCATCAAACACTCCCAGGACAGGTACAGCACGGGGTTAGATACAGAGGAAAGCTTCCTCCAAACTCTCCGCATCAACACTCCCAGGACAGGTACAGCACGGGGTTAGATACAGAGTAAAGCTCCCTATATAGTGTTCCAATAAAACACTCCCAGGACAGGTACAGCACGGTGTTAGATACAGATTAATGCTCTCTCTACACTGTCCCCATCAAACACTCCCAGGACTGGTACAGCGCGGGGTTAGATACAGAGTAAAGCTCCCTCTACACTTTCCCCATCAAATACTCCCAGGACTGGTACAGCACGGGGTCAGATACAGAGTAAAACTCCCACTACACTGTTCCCATCAAACACTCCCAGGACAGGTACAGCACAGGGTTAGATACAGAGTAAAGCTCCTTCTACACTGTCCCCATCAAAAACATACCCAGAACAGGCAAGGCAGACGGTTAGATATACAGTAAAGCACCCTCTCAAGTGCCCCCATCAAACACTCACAGGGCAGGTAAAGGACGGTGTTAGATACATAGTAAATCTCCCTCTACACTGTCCCCATCAAATGATCCGAGGACAGGTACAGCACTGGGTTAGATACAGAGTAAAGCTCCCTCTACACTGTCACCATCAAACACTCCCAGGGCAGGTACAGCACGGGTTTAGATACAGAGTAAAGTTCCTTCTACATCGTCCCCAACAAACACTCCCAGGACAGGTACAGCACGGGGTTAGATACAGAGTAAACTCCCTCTACACTGTCCCCATCAAACACTCCCAGGACAGGTGCAGCACGGGGTTAGATACAGAGTAAAGTTCCCTCTACACTGTCCCCATCAAACATTCCAAGGAAAGGTACAGCAATGTGTTCGATACAGTGTAAAGCTCTCTCTGCACTGTCCACATCAAACAGTCCCAGGACAGGTAAGGCACGGGGTTAGATACAGAGCAAAGCTCCCTCTACACGGTCCCCATCAAAACTGCCAGGACAGGTAAAGCACAGGGTTAGATACATGGTACAGCTCCGTCCACAATGTTTCTATCAAATATTCCCATGACAAGTACCACACGGGGTTTGATAAAGAGCAAAGCTCCCTATATATTGTTCCAATAAAACAATCCCAGGACTGGCACAGCACGGGGTTAAATACAGAGTAAAGCTCCCTCTGCACTGTCCCCATCAAACACTCCCTGGAAAGGTACAGCATGGGCATAGATACAGAGTAAAACTGTACCTACACTGTCCTCATGAAACACTCCCAGGACAGGTACAGCACGGGGTTAGATTAAGAGTAAAGCTCCCTCTACACTGTCCCCATCAAACATGCCCAGGACAGGAACAGCACAGGGTTAGAGACAGAGTAAACTCCCTCTACACTGTCCCCATCAAACACTCCCAGGACAGGTACAGCACGGGGTTAGATACAGAATAAAGTTCCCTCTACACTGTCCCCATCAAACACTCCAAAGAAAGGTACAGCAATGGGTTAGATACAGTGTAAATCTCTCTCTGCACTGTCCACATCAAACACTCCCAGGACAGGTAAGGCACGGGGTTTGATACAGAGCAAAGCTCCCTCTACACAGTCCCCATCAAAACTGCCAGGACAGGTACAGCACGGGGTTAGATACAGAGTAAAGCTCCCTATACACTGTCCCCATCAAAAACACACCCGGAACAGGCAAGGCACACGGTTAGATATACAGTAAAGCACCCGCTCAAGTGCCCCCATCAAACACTCCCAGGACTGGTACAGCACGGGGTTAGATACAGAGTAAAGGTCCCTCTACACTTTCCACATCAAACACTCCCTGGACTGGTACAGCACGGGGTCAGATATAGAGTTAAACTCCCGCTACACTGTCCCCATCAAACACTCCCAGGACAGGTACAGCACAGGGTTAGATACAGAGTAAAGCTCCTTCTACACTGTCCCCATCAAAAACATACCCAGAACAGGCAAGGCACACGGTTAGATATACAGTAAAGCACCCTCTCAAGTGCCCCCATCAAACACTCACAGGGCAGGTAAAGCACGGGGTTAGATACATAGTAAATCTCCATCTACACTGTCCCCATCAAATGATCCGAGGACAGGTGCAGCACGGGGTTAGATACAGAGTAAAGTTCCCTCTACACTGTCCCCATCAAACATTCCAAGGAAAGGTACAGCAATGTGTTCGATACAGTGTAAAGCTCCCTCTACACTGTCACCATCAAACACTCCCAGGGCAGGTACAGCACGGGTTGAGATACAGAGTAAAGTTCCTTCTACATCGTCCCCAACAAACACTCCCAGGACAGGTACAGCACGGGGTTAGATACAGAGCAAAGCTCCCTCTACACAGTCCCCATCAAATCTGCCAGGACAGGTAAAGCACAGGGTTAGATACATAGTACAGCTCCGTCCACAATGTTTCTATCAAATATTCCCATGACAAGTACCACACGGGGTTTGATAAAGAGCAAAGCTCCCTATATAGTGTTCCAATAAAACACTCCCAGGACAGGCACAGCACGGGGTTAGATACAGAGTAATGCTCCCTCTACACTGTCCCCATCAAACACGCCCAGGACAGGTACAGCACGGGGTTAGATACAGAGTAAACTCCCTCTAAACTGTCTCCAACAAACACTCCCAGGACAGGTGCAGCACGGGGTTAGATACAGAGTAAAGTTCCCTCTACACTGTCCCCATCAAACACTCCAAGGAAAGGTACAGCATTGTGTTCGATACAGTGTAAAGCTCTCTCTGCACTGTCCACATCAAACACTCCCAGGACAGGAAAGGCACGGGGTTAGATACAGAGCAAAGCTCCCTCTACACAGAACCCATCAAATCTGCCAGGACAGGAAAAGCACAGGGTTAGATACATAGTACAGCTCCGTCCACAATGTTTCTATCAAATATTCCCATGACAAGGACCACACGGGGTTTGATAAAGAGCAAAGCTCCATATGTAGTGTTCCAATAAAACACTCCCAGGACAGGCACAGCACGGGGTTAGATACAGAGTAAAGCTCCCTCTGCACTGTCCCTATCAAACACTCCCCGGAAAGTTACAGCGTGGGCATAGATACAGAGTTAAACTGTACCTACACTGTCCTCATGAAACACTCCCAGGACAGGTACCAGCACGGGGTTAGATTAAGAGTAAAGCTCCCTCTACACTGTCCCCATCAAACAGTCCCAGGGCAGAAAAAGCACGGGGTTAGATAGAGAGTAAAGTTCCCACTACACTGTCCCCATCAAACACTCCCAGGACAGGTAAGGCACGGGGTTAGATACAGAGCAAAGCTCCCTCTACACAGACCCCATCAAACACTTCCAGGACAGGTACAGCACGGGGTTAGATACAAAGTAAAGCTCCCTCTACACTGTCCCCATCAAATGTTCCGAGGACAGGTACAGCATGGGGTTAGATACAGAGTAAAGCTCCCTCTACACTGTTCCCATCAAACACTCCCAGGACAGGTACAGCACGGGGTTAGATAGAGAGTAAAGCTCCCTCTACACTGTCCCCATCAAACACTCCCAGGGCAGGCACAGCACGGGGTTAGATACAGAGTAAAGCTCCCACTACACTGACTCCATCAAACACTCCCAGGACAGGTAGAGCACGGGGTTAGATACAGAGTAAAGCTCCTTCTACACTGTCCCCATCAAACACTCCCAGGACAGGTAGAGCACGGGGTTAGATACAGAGTAAAGCTCCTTCTACACTGTCCCCATCAAACACTCCCAGGACAGGTAGAGCACGGGGTTAGATACAGAGTAAATCTCCCACTACACTGTCCCCATCTAACTCTCCCAGGAAAGGTACAGCACAGGGTTAGATACAGAGTAAAGCTCCCTCTATACTGTCCCCATCAAACACTCCCAGGACAGGTACAGCACGGGGTTACATACAGAGGAAAGCTTCCTCTAAACTCTCCGCATCAACACTCCCAGGGCAGCTACAGCACGGGGTTAGATACAGAGTAAAGCTGCCTCTACACTGTCCCCATCAAATGTTCTGAGGACAGGTACAGCACAGGGTTAGATACAGAGTAAAGCTCCCTCTACACTGTCCCCATCAAATGTTCTGAGGACAGGTACAGCACGGGGTTAGATACAGAGTAAAGCTCCCTCTACACAGTCCACATCAAAAACACACCCGGAACAGGCAAGGCACACGGTTAGATATACAGTAAAGCACCCTCTCAAGTGCCCCCATCTAACACTCCCAGGACAGGTACAGCAAGGGGTTAGATACAGAGTAAAGCTCCCTCTACACTGTCCCCATCAAACACTCCCAGGACTGGTACAGCACAGGGTTAGATACAGAGTAAAACCCCCGCTATACTGTCCCCATCAAACACTCCCCGAACAGGTACAGCACAGGGTTAGATACAGAGTAAAGCTCCTTCTATACTATCCCCATTAAAAACACACCCGGAACAGGCAAGGCACACGGTTAGATATATAGTAAAGCACCCTCTCAAGTGCCCCCATCAAACACTCACAGGGCAGGTAAAGCACGGGGTTAGATACATAGTAAAGCTCCTTCTACACTGTCCCCATCAAACAGTCCCAGTGCAGAAACAGCACAGGGTTAGATACAGAGTAAAGTTCCCACTACACTGTCCCCATCAAACACTCCCAGGACAGGTACAGCACGGGGTTAGATACAGAGTAAACTCCCTCTACACTGTCCCCATCAAAACTGCCAGGATAAGTAAAGCACAGGGTTAGATACACAGTACAGCTCCGTCCACACTGTTTCTATCAAATATTCCCATGACAAGTACCACACGGGGTTTGATAAAGAGCAAAGCTTCCTATATATTGTTCCAATAAAACACTCCCAGGACTGGCACAGCACGGGGTTAGATACTGAGTAAAGCTCCCTCTGCACTGTCCCCATTAAACACTCACCGGAAAGGTACAGCATGGGCATAGATACAGAGTAAAACTGTACCTACACTGTCCTCATGAAACACTCCCAGGGCAGGGACAGCATCGGGTTAGATTAAGAGTAAAGCTCCCTCTACACTGTCCCCATCAAACAGTCCCAGGGCAGAAACAGCACGGGGTTAGATAGAGAGTAAATTTCCCACTACACTGTCCCCATCAAACACTCCCAGGACAGGTACAGCACGGGGTTAGATACAGAGTAATGCTCCCTCCACACTGTCCCCATCAAACACTCCCAGGACAGGTACAGCACGGGTTTAGATACAGAGGAAAGCTTCCTCTAAACTCTCCGCATCAACACTCCCAGTACAAGTACAGCACGGGGTTAGATACAGAGTAAAGCTCCCTCTACACTGTCCCCATCAAATGTTCCGAGGACAGGTACAGCACGGGGTTAGATACAGAGTAAAGCTCCCTATAAACTGTCCCCATCAAACACTCCAGGACAGGTACAGCACGGGGTTAGATACAGAGTAAAGCTCGTTCTACACTGTCCCCATCAAAAACACACCCGGAACAGGCAAGGCACACGGTTAGATATGCAGTAAAGCACCATCTCAAGTGCCCCCATCAAACACTCCCAGGACAGGTACAGCACGGGGTTAGGTACAGAGTAAGGCTCCCTCTACACTGTCCCCATCAAATGATCCGAGGACAGGTACAGCACGGGGTAAGATACAGAGTAAAGCTCCCTCGACACTGTCCCCATCAAATGATCCTTGGACAGGTACAGCACGGGGTTAGATACAGACTAAAGCTCCCTCTACACTGTCACCATCAAACACTCGCAGCACAGGTACAGCACGGGGGTTAGATATAGAGTAAAGCTCCCTCTACACTGTCACCATCAAACACTCCCAGGGCAGGTACAGCACGGGGTTAGATACAGAGTAATGCTCCCTCTACACTGTCCCCATCAAACAGTCCCAGGACAGAAACAGCACGGGGTTAGATACAGAGTAAAGTTCCCACTACACTGTCCCCATCAAACACTCCCAGGACAGGTACAGCACGGGGTTAGATACAGAGTAAAGTTCCCTCTACACTGTCCCCATCAAACACTCCAAGGAAAGGTACAGCAATGGGTTAGATACAGTGTAAATCTCTCTCTGCACTGTCCACATCAAACACTCCCAGGACAGGTAAGGCACGGGGTTAGATACAGAGCAAAGCTCCCTCTACACAGTCCCTATCAAAACTGCCAGGACAGGTAAAGCACAGGGTTAGATACATAGTACAGCTCCGTCCACACAGTTTCTATCAAATATTCCCATGACAAGTACCACACGGGGTTTGATAAAGAGCAAAGCTCCCTATATAGTGTTCCAATAAAACACTCCCAGGACTGGCACAGCACGGGGTTAGATACTTAAAGCTCCCTCTGCACTGTCCCCATCAAACACTCCCCGGAAAGGTACAGCATGGGCATAGATACAGAGTAAAACTGTACCTACACTGTCCACATGAAACACTCCCAGGGCAGTGACAGCATCGGGTTAGATTAAGAGTAAAGCTCCCTCTACACTGTCCCCGTCAAACAGTCCCAGGGCAGAAACAGCACGGGGTTAGATAGAGAGTAAAGTTCCCACTACACTGTCCCCATCAAACACTCCCAGGACAGGTACAGCACGGGGTTAGATACAGAGTAAAGCTCCCTCTACACTGTCCCCATCAAACACTCCCAGGACAGGTACAGCACGGGGTTACATACAGAGGAAAGCTTCCTCTAAACTCTCCGCATCAACACTCCCAGTATAGGTACAGCACGGGGTTAGATACAGAGTAAAGCTCCCTCTACACTGTCCCCATCAAATGTTCCGAGGACAGGTACAGCACGTGGTTAGATACAGAGTAAAGCTCACTCTACACTGTCCCCATCAAATGATCCGAGGACAGGTACAGCACGGGGTTAGATACAGAGTAAAGCTCCCTCTACACTGTCACCATCAAACACTCCCAGGACAGTTACAGCACGGGGGTTAGATACAGAGTAAAGCTCCCTCTACACTGTCACCATCAAACACTCCCAGGGAAGGTACAGCACGGGGTAGGATACAGAGGAAAGCTTCCTCTAAACTCTCCGCATCAACACTGCCAGGACAGGTACAGCATGGGGTTAGATACAGAGTAAAGCTCCCTCTACAGTGTCCCCATCAAATGTTCCGAGGACAAGTACAGCACGGGTTTAGATACAGAGTAAAGCTCTCTCTACACTGTCCCCATCAAACACTCCCAGGACTGGTACAGCACGGGGTTAGATACAGAGTAAAACCCCCGCTATACTGTCCCCATCAAACACTCCCCGAACAGGTACAGCACAGGGTTAGATACAGAGTAAAGCTCCTTCTACACTATCCCCATTAAAAACACACCCGGAACTGGCAAGGCACACGGTTAGATATACAGTAAAGCACCCTCTCAAGTGCCCCCATCAAACACTCACAGGGCAGGTAAAGCACGGGGTTAGATACATAGTAAAGCTCCTTCTACACTGTCCCCATCAAACAGTCCCAGTGCAGAAACAGCACAGGGTTAGATACAGAGTAAAGTTCCCACTACACTGTCCCCATCAAACACTCCCAGGACAGGTACAGCACGGGGTTAGATACAGAGTAAAGTTCCCTCTACACTGTCCCCATCAAACACTCCAATGAAAGGTACAGCAATGGGTTAGATACAGTGTAAATCTCTCTCTGCACTGTCCACATCAAACACTCCCTGGACAGGTACAGCACGGGGTTAGATACAGAGTAATGCTCCCTCCATAATGTCCCCATCAAACACTCCCAGAACAGGTACAGCACGGGTTTAGATACAGAGTAAAGCTCCCTCTACACTGTCCCCATCAAATGTTCCGAGGACAGGTACAGCACGGGGTTAGATACAGACTAAAGCTCCCTATACACTGTCCCCATCAAACACTCCAGGACAGGTACAGCACGGGGTTAGATACAGAGTAAAGCTCTCTCTACACTGTCCCCATCAAACACTCCCAGGACAGGTACAGCACGGGGTTAGAAACAGAGTAAAGCTCGTTCTACACTGTCCCCATCAAAAACACACCGGAACAGGCAAGGCACACGGTAAGATATGCAGTAAAGCACCATCTGAAGTGCCCCCATCAAACACTCCCAGGACAGGTACAGCACGGGGTTAGGTACAGAGTAAGGCTCCCTCTACACTGTCCCCATCAAATGATCCGAGGACAGGTACAGCACGGGGTAAGATACAGAGTAAAGCTCCCTCGACACTGTCCCCATCAAATGATCCTTGGACAGGTACAGCACGGGGTTAGATACAGACTAAAGCTCCCTCTACACTGTCACCATCAAACACTCGCAGCACAGGTACAGCACGGGGGTTAGATACAGAGTAAAGCTCCCTCTACACTGTCACCATCAAACACTCCCAGGGCAGGTACAGCACGGGGTTAGATACAGAGTAATGCTCCCTCTACACTGTCCCCATCAAACAGTCCCAGGACAGAAACAGCACGGGGTTAGATACAGAGTAAAGTTCCCACTACACTGTCCCCATCAAACACTCCCAGGACAGGTACAGCACGGGGTTAGATACAGAGTAAAGTTCCCTCTACACTGTCCCCATCAAACACTCCAAGGAAAGGTACAGCAATGGGTTAGATACAGTGTAAATCTCTCTCTGCACTGTCCACATCAAACACTCCCAGGACAGGTAAGGCACGGGGTTAGATACAGAGCAAAGCTCCCTCTACACAGTCCCTATCAAAACTGCCAGGACAGGTAAAGCACAGGGTTAGATACATAGTACAGCTCCGTCCACACAGTTTCTATCAAATATTCCCATGACAAGTACCACACGGGGTTTGATAAAGAGCAAAGCTCCTTATATAGTGTTCCAATAAAACACTCCCAGGACTGGCACAGCACGGGGTTAGATACTTAAAGCTCCCTCTGCACTGTCCCCATCAAACACTCCCCGGAAAGGTACAGCATGGGCATAGATACAGAGTAAAACTGTACCTACACTGTCCACATGAAACACTCCCAGGGCAGTGACAGCATCGGGTTAGATTAAGAGTAAAGCTCCCTCTACACTGTCCCCATCAAACAGTCCCAGGGCAGAAACAGCACGGGGTTAGATAGAGAGTAAAGTTCCCACTACACTGTCCCCATCAAACACTCCCAGGACAGGTACAGCACGGGGTTAGATACAGAGTAAAGCTCCCTCTACACTGTCCCCATCAAACACTCCCAGGACAGGTACAGCACGGGGTTACATACAGAGGAAAGCTTCCTCTAAACTCTCCGCATCAACACTCCCAGTATAGGTACAGCACGGGGTTAGATACAGAGTAAAGCTCCCTCTACACTGTCCCCATCAAATGTTCCGAGGACAGGTACAGCACGGGGTTAGATACAGAGTAAAGATCCCACTACACTGTCCCCATCAAATGATCCGAGGACAGGTACAGCACGGGGTTAGATACAGAGTAAAGCTCCCTCTACACTGTCATCATCAAACACTCCCAGGACAGGTACAGCACGGGGTTTAGATACAGAGTAAAGCTCCCTCTACACTGTCACCATCAAACACTCCCAGGGCAGGTACAGCACGGGGTAGGATACAGAGGAAAGCTTCCTCTAAACTCTCCGCATCAACACTGCCAGGACAGGTACAGCACGGGGTTAGATACAGAGTAAACCTCCCTCTACAGTGTCCCCATCAAATGTTCCGAGGACAAGTACAGCACGGGTTTAGATACAGAGTAAAGCTCTCTCTACACTGTCCCCATCAAACACTCCCAGGACTGGTACAGCACGGGGTTAGATACAGAGTAAAGCTCCCTCTACACTGTCCCCATCCAGCACTCCCAGGACTGGTACAGCACGGGGACAGATACAGAGTAAAACTCCCGCTACACTGTCCCCATCAAACACTCCCCGGACAGGTACAGCACGGGGTTAGATACAGAGTAAAGCTCCTTCTACACTGTCCCCATCAAAAAAACACCCGGAACAGGCAAGGCACAAGGTTAGATATACAGTAAAGCACCCTCTCAAGTGCCCCCATCAAACACTCACAGGGCAGGTACAGCACGGGGTTAGATACATATTAAAGCTCCCTCTACACTGTCCCCATCAAATGATCCGAGGACAGGTACAGCACGGGGTTAGATACAGAGTAAAGCTCCCTCTACACTGTCACCATCAAACACTCCCAGGACAGGTACAGCACGGGGGTGAGATACAGAGTAAAGCTCCCTCGACACTGTCACCATCAAACACTCCCAGGGCAGGTACAGCACGGGGTTAGATACAGAGTAAACTCCCTTAACTTTGTCCCCATCAAACACGCCCAGGACAGGTACAGCACGGGGTTAGAGACAGAGTAAACTCCCTCTACACTGTCCCCATCGAACAGTCCCAGGGCAGAAACAGCACGGGGTTAGATACAGAGCAAAGCTCCCTCTACACGGTCCCCATCAAAACTGCCAGGACAGGTAAAGCACAGGGTTAGATACATAGTACAGCTCCGTCCACAATGTTTCTATCAAATATTCCCATGACAAGTACCACACGGGGTTTGATAAAGAGCAAAGCTCCCTATATAGTGTTCCAATAAAACAATCCCAGGACTGGCACTGCATGGGGTTAGATACAGAGTAAAGCTCCCTCTACACTGTCCCCATCAAACACTCCCCGGAAAGGTACAGCATGGGCATAGATACAGAGTAAAACTGTACCTACACTGTCCTCATGAAACACTCCCAGGACAGGTACAGCACGGGGTTAGATTAAAAGTAAAGCTCCCTCTGCACAGTCCCCATCAAACAGTCCCAGGGCAGAAACAGCACGGGGTTAGATAGAGAGTAAAGTTCCCACTAAACTGTCCCCATCAAACACTCCCAGGACAGGTACAGCACGGGGTTAGATACAGAGTAAAGCTCCCTCTACACTGACCCCATCAAACATGCCCAGGACAGGAACAGCACGGGGTTAGATACAGAGTAAACTCGCTCTACACTGTCCCCATCCAACATTCCCAGGACAGGTACAGCACGGGGTTAGATACAGAGTAAAGTTCCCACTACACTGTCCCCATCAAACACTCCAAGGAAAGGTACAGCAATGGGTTAGATACAGTGTAAATCTCTCGCTGCACTGTCCACATCAAACACTCCCAGGACAGGTAAGGCACGGGTTAGATACAGAGCAAAGCTCCCTCTACACAGTCCCCATCAAAACTGCCAGGACAGGTAAAGCACAGCGTTAGATACATAGTACAGCTCCGTCCACACTGTTTCTATCAAATATTCCCATGACAAGTACCACACGGGGTTTGATAAAGAGCAAAGCTCCCTATATAGTGTTCCAATAAAACACTCCCTGGACTGGCACAGCACGGGGTTACATACTGAGTAAAGCTCCCTCTGCACTATCCCCATTAAACACTCCCCGGAAAGGTACAGCATGGGCATAGATACAGAGTAAAACTGTACCTACACTGTCCTCATGAAACACTCCCAGGGCAGGTACAGCATCGGGTTAGATTAAGAGTAAAGCTCCCTCTACACTGTCCCCATCAAACAGTCCCAGGGCAGAAACAGCACGGGGTTAGATAGAGAGTAAAGTTCCCACTACACTGTCCCCATCAAACACTCCCAGGACAGGTACAGCACGGGGTTAGATACAGAGTAAAGCTCCCTCTACACTGTCCCCATCAAACACTCCCAGGACAGGTACAGCACGGGGTTACATACAGAGGAAAGCTTCCTCTAAACTCTCCGCATCAACACTCCCAGTATAGGTACAGCACGGGGTTAGATACAGAGTAAAGCTCCCTCTACACTGTCCCCATCAAATGTTCCGAGGACAGGTACAGCACGGGGTTAGATACAGAGTAAAGATCCCTCTACACTGTCCCCATCAAATGATCCGAGGACAGGTACAGCAAGGGGTTAGATACAGAGTAAAGCTCCCTCTACACTGTCATCATCAAACACTCCCAGGACAGGTACAGCACGGGGTTTAGATACAGAGTAAAGCTCCCTCTACACTGTCACCATCAAACACTCCCAGGGCAGGTACAGCACGGGGTAGGATACAGAGGAAAGCTTCCTCTAAACTCTCCGCATCAACACTGCCAGGACAGGTACAGCACGGGGTTAGATACAGAGTAAACCTCCCTCTACAGTGTCCCCATCAAATGTTCCGAGGACAAGTACAGCACGGGTTTAGATACAGAGTAAAGCTCTCTCTACACTGTCCCCATCAAACACTCCCAGGACTGGTACAGCACGGGGTTAGATACAGAGTAAAGCTCCCTCTACACTGTCCCCATCCAGCACTCCCAGGACTGGGACAGCACGGGGACAGATACAGAGTAAAACTCCCGCTACACTGTCCCCATCAAACACTCCCCGGACAGGTACAGCACGGGGTTAGATACAGAGTAAAGCTCCCTCTACACTGTCACCATCAAACACTCCCAGGACAGGTACAGCACGGGGGTGAGATACAGAGTAAAGCTCCCTCGACACTGTCACCATCAAACACTCCCAGGGCAGGTACAGCACGGGGTTAGATACAGAGTAAACTCCCTTAACTTTGTCCCCATCAAACACGCCCAGGACAGGTACAGCTCGGGGTTAGAGACAGAGTAAACTCCCTCTACACTGTCCCCATCAAACAGTCCCAGGGCAGAAACAGCACGGGGTTAGATACAGAGCAAAGCTCCCTCTACACGGTCCCCATCAAAACTGCCAGGACAGGTAAAGCACAGGGTTAGATACATAGTACAGCTCCGTCCACAATGTTTCTATCAAATATTCCCATGACAAGTACCACACGGGGTTTGATAAAGAGCAAAGCTCCCTATATAGTGTTCCAATAAAACAATCCCAGGACTGGCACTGCATGGGGTTAGATACAGAGTAAAGCTCCCTCTACACTGTCCCCATCAAACACTCCCCGGAAAGGTACAGCATGGGCATAGATACAGAGTAAAACTGTACCTACACTGTCCTCATGAAACACTCCCAGGACAGGTACAGCACGGGGTTAGATTAAAAGTAAAGCTCCCTCTGCACAGTCCCCATCAAACAGTCCCAGGGCAGAAACAGCACGGGGTTAGATAGAGAGTAAAGTTCCCACTAAACTGTCCCCATCAAACACTCCCAGGACAGGTACAGCACGGGGTTAGATACAGAGTAAAGCTCCCTCTACACTGACCCCATCAAACATGCCCAGGACAGGAACAGCACGGGGTTAGATACAGAGTAAACTCGCTCTACACTGTCCCCATCAAACATTCCCAGGACAGGTACAGCACGGGGTTAGATACAGAGTAAAGTTCCCTCTACACTGTCCCCATCAAACACTCCAAGGAAAGGTACAGCAATGGGTTAGATACAGTGTAAATCTCTCGCTGCACTGTCCACATCAAACACTCCCAGGACAGGTAAGGCACGGGTTAGATACAGAGCAAAGCTCCCTCTACACAGTCCCCATCAAAACTGCCAGGACAGGTAAAGCACAGCGTTAGATACATAGTACAGCTCCGTCCACACTGTTTCTATCAAATATTCCCATGACAAGTACCACACGGGGTTTGATAAAGAGCAAAGCTCCTTATATAGTGTTCCAATAAAACACTCCCTGGACTGGCACAGCACGGGGTTACATACTGAGTAAAGCTCCCTCTGCACTATCCCCATTAAACACTCCCCGGAAAGGTACAGCATGGGCATAGATACAGAGTAAAACTGTACCTACACTGTCCTCATGAAACACTCCCAGGGCAGGTACAGCATCGGGTTAGATTAAGAGTAAAGCTCCCTCTACACTGTCCCCATCAAACAGTCCCAGGGCAGAAACAGCACGAGGTTAGATAGAGAGTAACGTTCCCACTACACTGTCCCCATCAAACACTCCCAGGACAGGTACAGCACAAGGTTAGATACAGAGTAAACTCCCTCTACACTGTCCCCATCAAACAGTCCCAGGGCAGAAACAGCACGGGGTTAGATACAGAGTTAAGTTCCCACTACACTGTCCCCATCAAACACTCCCAGGGCAGGTAGAGCACGGGGTTAGATACAGAGTAAAGTTCCCTCTACACTGTCCCCATCAAACACTCCAAGGAAAGGTACAGCAATGGGTTTGATACAGTGTAAATCTCTCTCTGCAGTGTCCACGTCAAACACTCCCAGGACAGGTAAGGCACGGTGTTAGATACAGAGCAAAGCTCCCTCTACACAGTCCCCATCAAACTGCCAGGATAGGTAAAGCACAGGGTTAGATACATAGTACATCTCCGTCCACACTGTTTCTATCAAATATTCCCATGACAAGTACCACACGGGGTTTGATAAAGAGCAAAGCTCCCTATATAGTGTTCCAATAAAACACTCCCAGGACAGGTACAGCACGGTGTTAGATACAGAGTAAAGCTCTCTCTACACTGTCCCCATCAAACACTCCCAGGACTGGTACAGCACGGGGTTAGATACAGAGTAAAGCTCCCTCTACACTTTCCCCATCAAACACTCCCAGGACTGGTATAGCACGGGATCAGATACAGAGTAAAACTCCCACTACACTGTCCCCATCAAACACTCCCAGGACAGGTACAGCACAGGGTTAGATACAGAGTAAAGCTCCTTCTACACTGTCCCCATCAAAAACATACCCAGAACAGGCAAGGCACACGGTTAGATATACAGTAAAGCACCCTCTCAAGTGCCCCCATCAAACACTCACAGGGCAGGTACAGCACGGGTTTAGATACAGAGTAAAGTTCCTTCTACATCGTCCCCAACAAACACTCCCAGGACAGGTACAGCACGGGGTTAGATACAGAGTAAACTCCCTCTAAACTGTCCCCATCAAACACTCCCAGGACAGGTGCAGCACGGGGTTAGATACAGAGTAAAGTTCCCTCTACACTGTCCCCATCAAACATTCCAAGGAAAGGTACAGCAATGTGTTCGATACAGTGTAAAGCTCTCTCTGCACTGTCCACATCAAACACTCCCAGGACAGGTAAGGCACGGGGTTAGATACAGAGCAAAGCTCCTTCTACACGGTCCCCATCAAAACTGCCAGGACAGGTAAAGCACAGGGTTAGATACATAGTACAGCTCCGTCCACAATGTTTCTATCAAATATTCCCATGACAAGTACCACACGGGGTTTGATAAAGAGCAAAGCTCCCTATATATTGTTCCAATAAAACAATCCCAGGACTGGCACAGCACGGGGTTAAATACAGAGTAAAGATCCCTCTGCACTGTCCCCATCAAACACTCCCCGGAAAGGTACAGCATGGGCATAGATACAGAGTAAAACTGTACCTACACTGTCTTCATGAAACACTCCCAGGACAGGTACAGCACGGGGTTAGATTAAGAGTAAAGCTCCCTCTACACTGTCCCCATCAAACAGTCCCAGGGCAGAAACAGCACGGGGTTAGATAGAGAGTAAAGTTCCCACTAAACTGTCCCAATCAAACACTCCCAGGACAGGTACAGCACGGGGTTAGATACAGAGTAAAGTTCCCTCTACACTGTCCCCATCAAACACTCCAAGGAAAGGTACAGCAATGGGTTAGATACAGTGTAAAGCTCTCTCTGCACTGTCCACATCAAACACTCCCAGGACAGGTAAGGCACGGGGTTTGATACAGAGCAAAGCTCCCTCTACACAGTCCCCATCAAAACTGCCAGGACGGGTACAGCACGGGGTTAGATACAGAGTAAAGCTCCCTATACACTGTCCCCATCAAAAACACACCCGGAACAGGCAAGGCACACGGTTAGATACAGAGTAAAGCTCCCTCGACACTGTCACCATCAAACACTCCCAGGGCAGGTACAGCACGGGTTTATATACAGAGTAAAGTTCCTTCTACATCGTCACCAACAAACACTCCCAGGACAGGTACAGCACGGTTTTAGATACAGAGTAAAGCTCTCTCTACACTGTCCCCATCAAACACTCCCAGGACTGGTACAGCACGGGGTTAGATACAGAGTAAAGCTCCCTCTACACTTTCCCCATCAAACACTCCCAGGACTGGTACAGCACGGGGACAGATACAGAGTAAAACTCCCGCTACACTGTCCCCATCAAACACTCCCAGGACAGGTACGGCACAGGGTTAGATACAGAGTAAAGCTTCTTCTACACTGTCCCCATCAAAAACATACCCAGAACAGTCAAGGCACATGGTTAGATATACAGTAAAGCACCCTCTCAAGTGCCCCCATCAAACACTCACAGGGCAGGTAAAGCACGGGGTTAGATACATAGTAAATCTCCCTCTACACTGTCCCCATCAAATGATCCGTGGACAGGTACAGCACTGGGTTAGATACAGAGTAAAGCACCCTCTACACAGTCCCCATCAAACACGCCCAGCACAGGTACAGCACAGGGTTAGATACAGAGTAAAGCTCCCTCGACACTGTCACCATCAAACACTCCCAGGGCAGGTACAGCACGGGTTTAGATACAGAGTAAAGTTCCTTCTACATCGTCCCCAACAAACACTCCCAGGACAGGTACAGCACGGGGTTAGATACAGAGTAAATCTCCCTCAACACTGTCCCCATCAAACAAGCCCAGGACAGGTACAGCACGGGGTTAGATACAGAGTAAACTCACTCTACACTGTCCCCATCAAACACTCCCAGGACAGGTGCAGCACGGGGTTAGATACAGAGTAAAGTTCCCTCTACACTGTCCCCATCAAACACTCCAAGGAAAGGTACAGCAATGTGTTAGATACAGTGTAAAGCTCTCTCTGCACTGTCCACATCAAACACTCCCAGGACAGGTAAGGCACGGGGTTAGATACAGAGCAAAGCTCCCTCTACACACTCCCCATCAAATCTGCCAGGACAGGTAAAGCACAGGGTTAGATACATAGTACAGCTCCGTCCACAATGTTTCTATCAAATATTCCCACGACAAGTACCACACTGGGTTTGATAAAGAGCAAAGCTCCCTATATAGTGTTCCAATAAAACACTCCCAGGACAGGCACAGCACGGGGTTAGATACAGAGTAAAGCTCCCTCTACACAGTCCCCATCAAACACGCCCAGCACAGGTACAGCACAGGGTTAGATACTGAGTAAAGCTCCCTCTACACTGTCACCATCAAACACTCCCAGGGCAGGTACAGCACGGGTTTAGATACAGAGTTAAGTTCCTTCTACATCGTCCCCAACAAACACTCCCAGGACAGGTACAGCACGGGGTTAGATACATAGAAAAGCTCCCTCTACACTTTCCCCATCAAACACGCCCAGGACAGGTACAGCACGGGGTTAGATACAGAGTAAACTCCCTCTACACTGTCCCCATCAAACACTCCCAGGACAGGTGCAGCACGGGGTTAGATACAGAGTAAAGTTCCCTCTACACTGTCCCCATCAAACACTCCAAGGAAAGGTACAGCATTGTGTTCGATACAGTGTAAAGCTCCCTCTGCACTGTCCACATCAAACACTCCCAGGACAGGTAAGGCACGGGGTTAGATAGAGAGCAAAGCTCCCTCTACACAGTCCCTATCAAAACTGCCAGGATAGGTAAAGCACAGGGTTAGATACATAGTACAGCTCCGTCCACACCGTTTCTATCAAATATTCCCATGACAAGTACCACACGGGGTTTGATAAAGAGCAAAGCTCCCTATATTGTGTTCCAATAAAACACTCCCAGGACTGGCACAGCACGGGGTTAGATACTTAAAGCTCCCTCTGCACTGTCCCCATCAAACACTACCCGGAAAGGTACAGCATGGGCATAGATACAGAGTAAAACTGTACCTACACTGTCCACATGAAACACTCCTTGGGCAGTGACAGCATTGGGTTAGATTAATAGTAAAGCTCCCTCTACACTGTCCCCATCAAACAGTCCCAGGGCAGAAACAGCACGGGGTTAGATAGTGAGTAAAGTTCCCACTACACTGTCCCCATCAAACACTCCCAGGACAGGTACAGCACGGGGTTAGATACAGAGTAAAGCTCCCTCTACACTGTCCCCATCAAACACTCCCAGGACAGGTACAGCACGGGGTTACATACAGAGGAAAGCTTCCTCTAAACTCTCCGCATCAACACTCCCAGTATAGGTACAGCACGGGGTTAGATACAGAGTAAAGCTCCCTCTACACTGTCCCCATCAAATGTTCCGAGGACAGGTACAGCACGGCTTAGATACAGAGTAAAGCTCCCTCTACACTGTCCCCATCAAATGATCCGAGGACAGGTACAGCACGGGGTTAGATACAGAGTAAAGCTCCCTCTACACTGTCACCATCAAACACTCCCAGGACAGGTACAGCACGGGGTTAGATACAGAGTAAAGCTCCCTCTACACTGTCACCATCAAACACTCCAGGGACAGGTACAGCACGGGGGTTAGATACAGAGTAAAGCTCCCTCTACACTGTCACCATCAAACACTCCCAGGGCAGGTACAGCACGGGGTAGGATACAGAGGAAAGCTTCCTCTAAACTCTCCGCATCAACACTGCCAGGACAGGTACAGCACGGGGTTAGAAACAGAGTAAAGCTCTCTCTACACTGTCCCCATCAAACACTCCCAGGACTGGTACAGCACGGGGTTAGATACAGAGTAAAGCTCCCTCTACACTGTCCCCATCCAGCACTCCCAGGACTGGTACAGCACGGGGACAGATAAAGAGTAAAACTCCCGCTACACTGTCCCCATCAAACACTCCCCGGACAGGTACAGCACGGGGTTAGATACAGAGTAAAGCTCCTTCTACACTGTCCCCATCAAAAACACACCCGGAACAGGCAAGGCACAAGGTTAGATATACAGTAAAGCATCTTCTCAAGTGCCCCCATCAAACACTCACAGGGCAGGTACAGCACGGGGTTAGATACTTATTAAAGCTCCCTCTACACTGTCCCCATCAAATGATCCGAGGACATGTACAGCACGGGGTTAGATACAGAGTAAAGCTCCCTCTACACTGTCACCATCAAACACTCCCAGGACAGGTACAGCACGGGGGTGAGATACAGAGTAAAGCTCCCTCTACACTGTCACCATCAAACACACCCAGGGCAGGTACAGCACGGGGTTAGATACAGAGTAAACTCCCTTTACTTTGTCCCCATCAAACACGCCCAGGACAGGTACAGCACGGGGTTAGAGACAGAGTAAACTCCCTCTACACTGTCCCCATCAAACAGTCCCAGGGCAGAAACAGCACGGGGTAAGATACAGAGCAAAGCTCCCTCTACACGGTCCCCATCAAAACTGCCAGGACAGGTAAAGCACAGGGTTAGATACATAGTACAGCTCCGTCCACAATGTTTCTATCAAATATTCCCATGACAAGTACCACACGGGGTTTGATAAAGAGCAAAGCTCCCTATATAGTGTTCCAATAAAACAATCCCAGGACTGGCACTGCACGGGGTTAGATACAGAGTAAAGCTCCCTCTGCACTGTCCCCATCAAACACTCCCCGGAAAGGTACAGCATGGGCATAGATACAGAGTAAAACTGTACCTACACTGTCCTCATGAAACACTCCCAGGACAGGTACAGCACGGGGTTAGAAAAAGAGTAAAGCTCCCTCTGCACAGTCCCCATCAAACAGTCCCAGGGCAGAAACAGCACGGGGTTAGATAGAGAGTAAAGTTCCCACTAAACTGTCCCAATCAAACACTCCCAGGACAGGTACAGCACGGGGTTAGATACAGAGTAAAACTCCCTCTACACTGTCGCCATCAAACACGCCCAGGACAGGTACAGCACGGGGTTAGATACAGAGTAAACTCCCTCTACACTGTCCCCATCAAACACTCCCAGGACAGGTGCAGCACGGGGTTAGATACAGAGTAAAGCTCCCTCTACACTGTCCCCATCAAACACTCCAAGGAAAGGTACAGCAATGTGTTAGATACAGTGTAAAGCTCGCTCTGCACTGTCCACATCAAACACTCCCAGGACAGGTAAGGCACGGGGTTAGATACAGAGCAAAGCTCCCTCTACACTATCCCCATCAAATCTGCCAGGACAGGTAAAGCACAGGGTTAGATACATAGTACAGCTCCGTCCACAATGTTTCTATCAAATATTCCCATGACAAGTACCACACGGGGTTTGATAAAGAGCAAAGCTCGCTATATAGTGTTCCAATAAAACACTCCCAGGACAGGCACAGCACGGGGTTAGATACAGTGTAAAGCTCCCTCTTCACAGTCCCCATCAAACACGCCCAGCACAGGTACAGCACAGGGTTAGATACTGAGTAAAGCTCCCTCTACACTGTCACCATCAAACACTCCCAGGGCAGGTACAGCACGGGTTTAGATACAGAGTAAAGTTCCTTCTACATCGTCCCCAACAAACACTCCCAGGACAGGTACAGCACGGGGTTAGATACAGAGTAAAGCTCCCTCTACACTGTCCCCATCATACACGCCCAGGACAGGTACAGCACGGGGTTAGATACAGAGTAAACTCCCTCTACACTGTCCCCATCAAAACTGCCAGGACAGGTAAAGCACAGGGTTAGATACATAGTACAGCTCCGTCCACACCGTTTCTATCAAATATTCCCATGACAAGTACCACACGGGGTTTGATAAAGAGCAAAGCTCCCTATATAGTGTTCCAATAAAACACTCCCAGGACAGGCACAGCACGGGGTTAGATACAGAGTAAAGCTCCCTCTGCACTGTCCCCATCAAACACTCCCCGGAAAGGTACAGCATGGGCATAGATACAGAGTTAAACTGTACCTACACTGTCCTCATGAAACACTCCCAGGACAGCTACAGCACGGGGTTAGATTAAGAGTAAAGCTCCCTCTACGCTGTCCCCAACAAGCAGTCCCAGGGCAGAAACAGCACGGGGTTAGATAGAGAGTAAAGTTCCCACTACACTGTCCCCATCAAACACTCCCAGGACAGGTAAGGCACGGGGTTAGATACAGAGCAAATCTCCCTCTACACAGACCCCATCAAACACTCCCAGGACAGCTACAGCACGGGGTTAGATACAGAGTAAAGCTCCCTCTTCACTGTCCCCATCAAATGTTCCGAGGACAGGTACAGCACGGGGTTAGATACAGAGTAAAGCTCCTTCTACACTGTCCCCATCAAATTTTCCGAGGACAGGTACAGCACGGGGTTAGATACAGAGTAAAGCTCCCTCTACACTGTCCCCATCAAACACTCCCAGGACAGGTACAGCACGGGGTTAGATAGAGAGTAAAGCACCCTCTACACTGTCCCCATCAAACACTCCCAAGACAGATACAGCACGGGGTTAGATACAGAGTAAAGCTCCTTCTACACTGACCCCATCAAACACTCCCAGGACTGGTAGAGCACGGGGTTAGATACAGAGTAAAGCTCCTTCTACACTGTCCCCATCAAACACTCGCAGGACAGGTAGAGCACGGGGTTAGATACAGAGAAAATCTCCCACTACACTGTCCCCATCAAACACTCCCAGGACAGGTACAGCACGGGGTTAGATACAGAGTAAAGCTCCCTCTACACTGTCCTCATCAAACACTCCCAGGACAGGTTCAGCACGGTGTTAGATACAGAGGAAAGATTCCTCTAAACTCTCCGCATCAACACTCCCAGGACAGCTACAGCACGGGGTTAGATACAGAGTAAAACTGCCTCTACACTGTCCCCATCAAATGTTCCGAGGACAGGTACAGCACGGGGTTAGATACAGAGTAAAGCTCCCTCTACACTGTCCCCATCAAAAACACACCCGGAACAGGCAAGGCACACGGTTAGATATACAGTAAAGCATCCTCTCAAGTGCCCCCATCTAACACTCCCAGGAGAGGTACCAGCACTGGGTTAGATACAGAGTAAAGCTCTCTCTACACTGTCCCCATCAAACACTCCCAGGACTGGTACAGCAAGGGGTTAGATACAGAGTAAAGCTCCCTCTACACTGTCCCCATCAAACACTCCCAGGACTGGTACAGCACGGGGTTAGATACAGAGTAAAGCTCCTTCTACACTGTCCCCATCAAAAACACACCCGGAACAGGCAAGGCATACGGTTAGATATATAGTAAAGCACCCTCTCAAGTGCCCCCATCAAACACTCACAGGGCAGGTAAAGCACAGGGTTAGATACATAGTAAAGCTCCTTCTACACTGTCCCCATCAAATGATCCGAGGACAGGTACAGCACGGGGATAGATATAGATTGAAACTCGCACTAAATTGTACCAATCAAATACTCCCAGGACAGGTACAACACGGGGTTAGGTACTGAATAAAGCTCCCTCTACACCATCTCCATCAAACACAAACATGACAGATATAGCATGGGGTTAGACACAGAGTAAAGCTCCTTTTACACTGTCCCCATCAAACAACCACAGAACAGGTAGAGCAGAGATTTAGATACATAGTAAGTCTCCTTCTACACTGTCCCCATCAAACACTCCCAGGACAGGTACAGCACGGGGTAAGATACAGAGAAAATCTCCCTCTGCAATGTCCCTATCAAACACACCCACGACAGATATAGCACGGGGCTAGACACAGAGTAAATCTCCTTTTACACTGTCCCCATCAAACAACCACAGAACAGGTAGAGCAGAGATTTAGATACATAGTAAGTCTCCTTCTACACTGTGCCCATCAAACATTCCCAGGACAGGTACAGAACGGAGTTAGATACAGAGTAAAGCTTCATCTACATTTCCCCATCAAATAATCCCAGGACAGGTACAGCACAGGGTTGGATACAAAGTAAAGCTCCTTCTACGCTGTCCCCATCAAATATTCCCAGGGCAGGTACAGCACTGGTTTAGGTCTAGAGTAAAGCTCCCCTACACTGTCCCCATTAAACACTCCCAGGAAAGGTACAGCAATGGGTTAGATACAGAATAATGCTCTCTCTGCACTGTCCACATCAAACACTCCCAGGACAGGTACAGCACGGGGTTAGATACAGAGTAAAGCTCCCTCTACACTGTCCCCATCAAACACTCCCCGGACAAGTACAGGATGGGTTTAGATACAGCGTAAAGCTCCCTCTACACTGTCCCCATCAAAAACACCCTCGAGATGTACAGCACGGGGTTGGATACAGAGTAAAGCTCCCTCTACACTGTCCCCATCAAACACTCCCAGGACAGGTACAGAACAGGGTTGGATACAGAGTAAAGCTCCCTCTACACTGTCCCCATCAAACACTCCCAGGACAGGTACAGCACGGGGTCAGATACAGAATAAAGCTCCATCTACACGGTCCCCATCAAACACTCACAGGACAAGTACAGCACATGGTTAGATACAGAGTAAAGCTCCCTCTACACTGTCCTCATCAAATGTTCTGAGGACAGGTACAGCACGCGGTTAGATACAGAGTAAAGCTCCCTCTACACTGTCCCCATTACATACGCCCAGCACAGGTACAGCACGGGGTTAGTTACAGAGTAAAGCACCCTCTTCACTATCCCCATCAAATATTCCGAGTACAGGTACTGCACGGGGTTAGATACAGAGTAAAGCTCCCTCAACACTGTCCCCATTACACACGCCTAGGACAGGTACAGCACGGGGATAGATATAGAGTGAAACTCGCATTAAATTGTACCCATCAAACTGTCCCCATCAAACAATCCCTGGACAGGTACAGCACGGGTTTGATACAGAGTAAAACTCCCTCTACACTGTCCCCATTAAACACTCCCAGGACATGTACAGCACGGGGTCAGATACAGAATAAATCTCCATCTACACTGTCCCCATCAAAAACTCACAGGACAGGTACAGCACGGGGTTAGATACAGAGTAAAGCTCCCTCTACACCATCTCCATCAAACACAAACATGACAGATATAGCATGGGGTTAGACACAGAGTAAAGCTCCTTTTACACTGTCCCCATCAAACAATCCCAGGACAGGTACAGCATGGGGTAAGATACAAAGAAAGTCTCCCTCTGCAATGTCCCTATCAAACACACCCACAACAGATATTGCACGGGGTAGACACAGAGTAAATCTCCTTTTACACTGTCCCCATCAAACAACCACAGAACAGGTAGAGCAGAGATTTAGATACATAGTAAGTCTCCTTCTACACTGTCCCCATCAAACACTCACAGGACAGGTACAGCACGGGTTTAGATACAGAGTAAAGCTCCCTCTACACCGTCTCCATCAAACACTAACACGACAGATATAGCATGGGGTTAGACACAGAGTAAACCTCCTTTTACACTGTCCCCATCAAACACTCCCAGGACAGGTACAGCACGGTGTTAGATAAAGAGTAAAGCTCCCTCTACACTGTCCCCATCAAATATTCCCAGGGCAGGTAGAGCACCGGTTTAGGTGTAGAGTAAAGGGCCCTCTACAGTGTACCCATCAAACACTCGCAGGAAAGGTACAGCAATGGTTTTGATACAGAGTAAAGCTCTCTCTGCACTGTCCACATCAAACACTCCCAGGACAGGTACAGCACCTTGTGAGATGCAGAGTAAACCTTTCTACACCATCCCCATCAAACACTCCCCGGAAGGTACAGCACAGTGTTCGATACAGAGTAAAGCTCTCTCTGAACTCTCCCCATCAAACACTCCCAAGACAGGTACTGCACAGGGTCAGATAAAGAGTAAAGCTCTCTCTGCACTGTCCCAATAACACACTCCCAGGACTGGTGCAGGATGGGGTTGGATACAGAATAAAGCTCCCTCTACACTGTCCCCATCAAACACTCCCAGGACATGAACAGCACAGGGTTAGATACAGAGTAAAGCTCCTTTTACACTGTCCCCATCAAACAACCTCAGAACAGGTAGAGCAGAGGTTTAGATACAGAGTAATTTTCCTTCTACACTGTCCCCATCAAACAATCGTACCAGACGTATAGCACGGGGTTAGATCCAGAGTAAAGCTCCCTCTATACTGTCCCCATCAAACACTCCCAGGACAGATACAGCACGGGGTTAAATAAAGAGTAAAGCTCCCTCTACACTGTCCCATCAAACACTCCCAGGGCAGGTTCAGCACGGGATTAGATATAGAGTAAAGCTCCCTCTACAGAGTCCTCATCAAACAGTTCCAGGACAAGTACAGCACAGGGTGAGATACAGAGTAAAGCTCCCTCAACACTGTCCCCATCAAACACTCCCAGGACAGGTACAGCACTGGTTTAGATACAGAGTGAAGCTTCCTCAACACTCTCCATATCAAACACTCCCAGGACAGGTACAGAACGCAGTTAGATACAGAGTAAATCTCCATCTACAATGTCCCTATCAAATACTCCCAGGACAGGTACAGCACGGGGTTAGATACAGAGTAAAGCTCCTTCTACACTGTCCCTATCAAATACTCCCAGGACAGGTACAGCATGGGGTTAGATACAGAGTAAAGCTCCTTCTACAATGTCACCATCAAAAACACACCTGGAACAGGCAAGGCACATGGTTAGATATAGAGTAAAGCACCCTCTCAAGTGCCCCCATCAAACACTCCCAGGACAGGTACAGCACGGGGTTAGATACAGAGTAAAGCTCCCTCTACACTGTCCCCATTACACACGCCCAGGACAGGTACAGCACGGGGATAGATATAGAGTGAAACTCGCACGTAATTGTACCAATCTAATACTCCCAGGACAGATACAACACGGGGTTAGATACAGAGTAAAGCTTCCTCTATACTGTCCCCATCAAATGTTCCGAGGGCAGGTACAGCACGGGGTTAGATACAGGATAAAGCTCCCTCTACACTGTCCCCATCAAACACTCCCAGGACAGGTACAGCACGGGGTTAGATACAGAGTAAAGCTCTCTCTACAATGTCCCCATCAAATATTCTGAGGACAGGTACAGCACGGGGTTAGACAAAGAGTAAAGCTCCCTCTACACTGTCCCCAATACACACGCCTAGGACAGGTAGAGCACGGGGATAGATATAGAGTGAAACTCGCACTACACTGTCCCCATCAAAGACTACCAAGACATGAACAGCTCAGGTTTAGATACAGAGTAAAGCTCTCTGTACACTGACCGCATCAAATATTCTTAGGACAGGTACAGCATGGGGTTGGATACAGAGTAAAGCTCCCTCTACACTGTCCCCATCAAACACTCCCAGGACAGGTACAGCACGGGGTCAGATACAGAATAAAGCTCCACCTACACTGTTCCCATCAAACACTCACAGGACAGGTACAGCACGGGTTTAGATACAGAGTAAGGCTCCCTCTACACCGTCTCCATCAAACACTAACACGACAGATATAGCATGGGGTTGGACACAGAGTAAATCTCCTTTTACACTGTCCTCATCAAACAATCCCAGGACAGGTACAGCATGGGGTTAGATTAAGAGTAAAGCTCCCTCTACACTGTCCCCATCAAACACTCCCAGGGCAGGTTCAGCACAGGATTAGATATAGAGTAAAGCTCCCTCTACACTGTCCTCATCAAAAACTTCCAGGACAAGTACAGCACAGGTTTAGATACAGAGTGAAGTTCCCTCAACACTCTCCACATCAAACACTCCCAGGACAGGTACAGCACGCAGTTAGATACAGAGTAAAGCTCCATCTACAACGTCCCTGTCAAACACTCCCAGGACAGGTACAGCACGGGGTTAGATACAGAGTAAAGCTCCTTCTACACTGTCCCCATCAAAAACACACACGGAACAGGCAAGGCACAGGGTTAGATAAAGAGTAAAGCACCCTCTCAAGTGCCCCCATCAAACACTCCCAGGACAGGTACAGCACGGGGTTAGATACAGAGTAAAGCTCCGTCCACACTGTCCCCATTACACACACCCAGGGCAGGTACAGCACTGGGATAGATATAGAGTGAAACTCGCACTAAATTGTACCAATCTAACATTCCCAGGACAGGTACAACATGGGGTTAAGTACAGAGTAAAGCTCCCTCTACACTGTCCCCATCAAACACTCCCAGGACAGGTACAGCACGGGGTTAGATACAGAGTAAAGCTCCCTCAACACTGTCCCCATGAAATATTCTGAGGACAGGTACAGCACGGGGTTAGACAAAGAGTAAAGCTCCCTCTACACTGTCCCCATTACACACGCCTAGGACAGGTACAGCGCGGGGATAGATATAGAGTGAAACTCGAACTACACTGTCCCCATGAAACACTCCCTGGACATGAACAGCACAGGGTTAGATACAGAGTAAAGCTCTCTGTACACTGACCGTATCAAATATTCTTAGGACAGGTACAGCATGGGGTTGGATACAGAGAAAAGCTCCCTCTACACTGTCCCCATCAAACACTCCCAGGACAGGTACAGCACGGGGTCAGATACAGAATAAAGCTCCAACTACACTGTCCCCATCAAACACTCACAGGACAGTTACAGCACGGGTTTAGATACAGAGTAAAGCTCCCTCTACACCGTCTCCATCAAACACTAACACGACAGATATAGCATGGGGTTAGACACAGAGTAAAGCTCCTTTTACACTGTCCCCATCAAACACTCCCAGGACAGGCACAGCACGGTGTTAGATAAAGAGTAAAGCTCCCTCTACACTGTCCCCATCAAACACTCCCAGGACAGATATAGCACGGGGTTAGATACAGAGTAAAGCTCCCTCTACACTGTCCCCATCAAACACTCCCAGGACAGGTACAGCACCTTGTGAGATGCAGAGTAAACCTCTTTCTACACCGTCCCCATCAAACACTCTCAGGACAGGTACAGCACAGGGTTCGATACAGAGTAAAGCTCTCTCTGCACTCTCCCCATCAAACACTCCCAGGACAGGTACAGCACGGGGTTAGATAAAGAGTAAAGCTCCCGCTACACTGTCACCATCAAACACTCCCAGGACAGGTACAGCACGGGTTTAGATCCAGAGTAAATCTACTTCTACACTGTCCTCATCAAACATACCTGGAACAGGCAGGGCACAGGATTACATATGGAGTAAATCTCCCTCTAAAGTGTCGCCATCAAACACGCCCAGGGCAGGTACAGCACAGGGTTAGATACATAGTATAGCTCCCTCTACACTATCCCCATTACACACACCCAGGACAGGTACAGCACGGGGATAGATATAGAGTGAAACTCGCACTAAATTGTACCAACCAAACACTCCCAGGACACGTACAACACGGGGTTAGGTACAGAGTAAAGCTCCCTCTACACTGTCTCCAGATATAGCACACGGCTAGACACAGAGTAAATCTCCTTTTAAACTGTTCCCATCAAACAACCACAGAACAGGTAGGGCAGAGATTTAGATACATAGTAAGTCTCCTTCTACAATGTCCCCATCAAACACTCCCAGGACAGGTATAGCAAGGGGTTAGATCCAGACTAAAGCTCCCTGTGCACTGTCCCCATCAAACACTCCCAGGACAGGTACAGAACGGGGTTAGATACAGAGTAAAGCTTCATCTATATTTCCCATCAAATAATCCCAGGACAGGTACAGCACGGGGTTGGATACAGAGTAAAGCTCCCTCTACACTGTCCCCATCAAATATTCCCAGGGCAGGTCGAGCACCGGTTAAGGTGTAGAGTAAATCTCCCTCTACACAGTACCCATCAAACACTCCCAGGAAAGGTACAGCAATGGGTGAGATACAGAGAGTAAAGCTCTCTTTGCACTGTCAACATCAAACACTCCCAGGACAGGTACAGCACGGGGTTACATACAGAGTAAAGCTCCCTCTACACTGTCCCCATCAAACATTCCCAGGACAGGTACAGCACCTTGTGAGATGCAGAGTAAACCTTTCTACACTGTCCCCATCAAACACTCCCAGGACAGGTACAGCACAGTGTTCGATACAGAGTAAAGCTCTCTCTGAACTCTCCCCGTCAAACACTCCCAGGACAGGTACAGCACGGGATTAGATACAGAGTAAAGCTCCGTCTACACTGTCCCCATTACACACACCCAGGACAGGTACAGCACGCGGATAGATATAGAGTGAAACTCGCACTAAATTGTACCAATCTGACATTCCCAGGACAGGTACAGCACGGGGTTAGATACAGAGTAAAGCTCCCTCTACACTGTCCCCATCAAAAGTTCCAAGGACAGGTACAGCACCGGGTCAGATACAGAGTAAATCTCCCTCTACACTGTCCCCATTGCACATGCCCAGGACAGGTACAGCACGGGGTTAGATACAGAGTAAAGCTCTCTCTACACTGGCCCCATCAAATATTCTGAGGACAGGTACAGCACGGGGTTAGACAAAGAGTAAAGCTCCCTCTACACTGTCCCCATTACACACGCCTAGGACAGGTACAGCACGGGGATAGATATAGAGTGAAACTCGCACTACACTGTCCCCATGAAACACTCCCAAGACATGAACAGCACGGGTTAGATACAGAGTAAAGCTCTCTGTACACAGACCGCATCAAATATTCTTAGGACAGGTACAGCATGGGGTTGGATACAGTGTAAACCTCCCTCTACACTGTCTCCATCAAACACTAACACGACAGATAGAGCATGGGGTTAGACACAGAGTAAAGCTCCTTTTACACTGTCCCCATCAAACATTCCCAGGACAGGTACAGCACGGGGTTAGATACAGGGTAAACCTCCCTCTACACTGTCCCCATCAAGCACTCCCAGGACAGATATAGCACGGGGCTAGACACAGAGTAAATCTCCTTTTACACTGTCCCCATCAAACAACCACAAAACAGGTAGAGCAGAGATTTAGATACATAGTAAGACTCCTCCTACACTGTCCCCATCAAACACTCCCAGGAAAAGTACAGCACCTTGTGAGATGCAGAGTAAACCTCTTTCTACACCATCCCAATCAAACACTCCCAGGACAGGTGCAGCACAGTGTTTGATACAGAGTAAAGCTCTCTCTGCACTGTCCCCATCACACACTGCCAAGAATGGTACAGGATGGGGTTAGATATAGCATAAAGCTCCCTCTAAACTGACCCCATCAAACACTCCCAGGACAGGTACAACACGGGGTTGGATACAGAGTAAAGCTCCCTCTACACTTTTACCCATCAAACACTCCCAGGACAGGTACAGCACGGGGTTGGATACAGTGTTAGGCTCCCTCTACACTGTCCCCATTAAACACTCCCAGGACATGAACTGCACGGGGTTAGATACAGAGTAAAGCTCCATCTACACTGTCTCCATCAAACAAACCCCAGACAGATATAGCATGGGGTTAGTCACAGAGTAAAGCTCCTTTTACACTGTCCCCATCAAACAACCTCAGAACAGGTAGAGCAGAGGTTTAGATACAGAGAAAATCTGCTTCTACACTGTCCCCATCAAACACTCCCAGGACAGGTACAGCACGGGTTTAGATATAGAGTGAAACTCGCAATAAATTGTACCAATCTAACACACCCAGGACAGGGACAACACGGGGAAGGTACAGAGTAAAGCTCCCTCTACACTGTCCCCATCAAACACTCCCAGGACAGGTACAGCACGGGGTTAGATACAGAGTAAAGCTCCCTCTACACTGTCCCCATCAAATGTTCCGAGGACAGGAACAGCACGGGGTTAGATACAGAGTAAAGCTCCCTCTACACTGTCCCTATTACACATGCCCAGGACAGGTACAGCACGGGGTTAGATACAGAGTAAAGCTCTCTCTACACTGGCCAAATCAAATATTCTGAGGACAGGTACAGCACGGGGTTAGACAAAGAGTAAAGCCCCCTCTACACTGTCCCCATAACACACGCTTAGGACAGGTACAGCACAGGGATAGATATAGAGTGAAACTCGCACTACACTGTCCCCATCAAACACTCCCAAGACATGAACAGCACGGGGTTAGATACAGAGATTTAGATACATAGTAAGTCTCCTTCTACACTGTCCCCATCAAACAACCACAGAACAGGTATAGCATGGGGTTAGATCCACAGTAAAGCTCCCTCTACACTGTCCCCATCAAACACTCCCAGGACATGAACAGCACGGGGTTAGATACAGATTAAAGCTCCTTTTACACTGTCCCCATCAAACACTCCCCGGACAGGTATAGCAAGGGATAGATCCAGAGTAAAGCTCCCTCTGCACTGTGCACAACATACACTCCCAGGACAGATACAGCACGGGGTTAGTGACAGAGTAAAGCTCCTTTTACACTGTCCCATCAAACAACCTCAGAACAGGTAGAGCAGAGGTTTAGATACAGAATAAAACTCCTTCTACACTGCCCCCATCAAACACTCCCAGGACAGGTACAGCACGGGTTTAGATACAGAGTAAAGCTCCTTCTACACTGTCCCCATCAAACACACCCAAGACATGAACAGCACGGGGTTAGATACAGAGTAAAGCTCTCTGTACACTGACCACATCAAATTATCTTAGGACAGGTACAGCATGGGGTTGGATACAGAGTAAATCTCCCTCTACACTGTCCCCATCAAACACTCCCAGGACAGGTACAGCACGGGGTTAGATACAGAGTAAAGCTCTCTCTACACTGTCCCCATCAAACACTCCCAGGACAGGTACAGCACGGGGTCAGATACAGAATAAAGCTCCATCTACACTGTCCCCATCAAACACTCACAGGACAGATACAGCACGGGTTTAGATACAGAGTAAAGCTCCCTCTACACCGTCTCCATCAAACACTAACATGACAGATATAGCATGGGGTTAGACACAGAGTAAAGCTCCTTTTACACAGTCCCCATCTAACAATCCCAGGACAGCAACAGCACGGGGTAAGATACAGAGAAAATCACCCTCTGCACTGTCCCGATCAAACACTCACAGGACAGATGCAGCATGGGGTTAGATAAAGAGTAAAGCTCCCTCCACACTGTCCCCATCAAACACTCCCAGGACAGATATAGCACGGGGATAGACACAGGGTAAATCTCCTTTTACACTGTCCCCATCAAACAACCACAGAACAGGTAGAGCAGATATTTAGATACATAGTAAGTCTCCTTCTACACTGTCCCCATCAAACAATCCCAGGACAGGTATAGCACGGGGTTAGATACAGAGTAAAGCTCCCTCTACACTGTCCCCATCAAACACTCCCAGGACAGGTACAGAACGGGGTTAGATACAGAGTAAAGATTCATCTACATTTCCCCATCAAATAATCCCAGGACAGGTACAGCACGGGGTTGGATACAGAGTAAAGCTCCCTCTGCACAGTCACCATCAAATATTTCCAGGACAGGTACAGCACCGGTTTAGGTGGAGAGTAAAGCTCCCTCTACACTGTCCCCATCAAACACTCCCAGGACATGAACAGCATGGGGTTAGATACAGAGTAAAGCTCCATCGACACTGTCCCCATCAAACAATCCTAGGACAGGTATAGCAAGGGGTTAGATCCAGAGTAAAGCTCCCTCTACACTCTCCCCATCAAACACTCCCAGGTCAGGTATAGCACGGGGTTAGATACAGAGTAAAGCTCCCTCTGCACTGTCACCATCAAACACTCCCAGGACAGATACAGCATGGGGTTCTATAAAGAGTAAAGCTCCCTCTACACTGTCCCCATCAAACCCTCACAGGACAGGTACATCAAGGGTTAAGATACTGAGTAAAGCTACCTCTACACCGTCTCCATCAAACACTAATACGACAGATATAGCATGGGGTTAGACACAGAGTAAAGCTCCTTTTACACTGTCCCATCAAACAACCTCAGAACAGGTAGAGCAGAGGTTTAGATACATAGTAAGTCTCCTTCTACACTGTCCCCATCAAACACTCCCAGGACAGATATAGCACGGGGATAGACACAGGGTAAATCTCCTTTTACACTGTCCCCATCAAACAACCACAGAACAGGTAGAGCAGATATTTAGATACATAGTAAGTCTCCTTCTACACTGTCCCCATCAAACAATCCCAGGACAGGTATAGCACGGGGTTAGATACAGAGTAAAGCTCCCTCTACACTGTCCCCATCAAACACTCCCAGGACAGGTACAGAACGGGGTTAGATACAGAGTAAAGATTCATCTACATTTCCCCATCAAATAATCCCAGGACAGGTACAGCACGGGGTTGGATACAGAGTAAAGCTCCCTCTGCACAGTCACCATCAAATATTTCCAGGACAGGTACAGCACCGGTTTAGGTGGAGAGTAAAGCTCCCTCTACACTGTCCCCATCAAACACTCCCAGGACATGAACAGCACGGGGTTAGATACAGAGTAAAGCTCCATCGACACTGTCCCCATCAAACAATCCTAGGACAGGTATAGCAAGGGGTTAGATCCAGAGTAAAGCTCCCTCTACACTCTCCCCATCAAACACTCCCAGGTCAGGTATAGCACGGGGTTAGATACAGAGTAAAGCTCCCTCTGCACTGTCACCATCAAACACTCCCAGGACAGATACAGCATGGGGTTCTATAAAGAGTAAAGCTCCCTCTACACTGTCCCCATCAAACCCTCACAGGACAGGTACATCAAGGGTTAAGATACTGAGTAAAGCTACCTCTACACCGTCTCCATCAAACACTAATACGACAGATATAGCATGGGGTTAGACACAGAGTAAAGCTCCTTTTACACTGTCCCATCAAACAACCTCAGAACAGGTAGAGCAGAGGTTTAGATACATAGTAAGTCTCCTTCTACACTGTCCCCATCAAACACTCCCAGGACAGATATAGCACGGGGATAGACACAGGGTAAATCTCCTTTTACACTGTCCCCATCAAACAACCACAGAACAGGTAGAGCAGATATTTAGATACATAGTAAGTCTCCTTCTACACTGTCCCCATCAAACAATCCCAGGACAGGTATAGCACGGGGTTAGATACAGAGTAAAGCTCCCTCTACACTGTCCCCATCAAACACTCCCAGGACAGGTACAGAACGGGGTTAGATACAGAGTAAAGATTCATCTACATTTCCCCATCAAATAATCCCAGGACAGGTACAGCACGGGGTTGGATACAGAGTAAAGCTCCCTCTGCACAGTCACCATCAAATATTTCCAGGACAGGTACAGCACCGGTTTAGGTGGAGAGTAAAGCTCCCTCTACACTGTCCCCATCAAACACTCCCAGGACATGAACAGCACGGGGTTAGATACAGAGTAAAGCTCCATCGACACTGTCCCCATCAAACAATCCTAGGACAGGTATAGCAAGGGGTTAGATCCAGAGTAAAGCTCCCTCTACACTCTCCCCATCAAACACTCCCAGGTCAGGTATAGCACGGGGTTAGATACAGAGTAAAGCTCCCTCTGCACTGTCACCATCAAACACTCCCAGGACAGATACAGCATGGGGTTCTATAAAGAGTAAAGCTCCCTCTACACTGTCCCCATCAAACCCTCACGGGACAGGTACATCAAGGGTTAAGATACTGAGTAAAGCTACCTCTACACCGTCTCCATCAAACACTAATACGACAGATATAGCATGGGGTTAGACACAGAGTAAAGCTCCTTTTACACTGTCCCATCAAACAACCTCAGAACAGGTAGAGCAGAGGTTTAGATACAGAGTAAATCTCCTTCTACACTGTCCCCATCAAACAATCCCAGGGCAGGTAAAGCACTGGGTTAGATCCAGAGTAATGCTCCCTCTGCACTGTCCCCATCAAACACTCCCAAGACAGATACAGCACGGGGTTATATAAAGAGTAAAGCTCCCTCTACACTGTCCCCATCAACAATCCCAGGGCAGGTTCAGCACGGGATTAGATATAGAGTAAAGCTCCCTCTACACAGTCCTCATCAAACAGTTCCAGGACAAGTACAGCACAGAGTGAGATACGGAGTAAAGCTCCCTCAACACTGTCCTCATCAAACACTTCCAGGACAAGTACAGCACAGGTTCAGATACAGAGTGAAGCTCCCTCAACACTCTCCACATCAAACACTCCCAGGACAGGTACAGCACGGGGTTAGATACAGAGTAAAGCTCCTTCTACACTGTTCCCATCAAAAACACACTCGGAACAGGCAAGGCACAGGGTTAGATATAGATTAAAGCACCCTCTCAAGTGCCCCCATCAAACTCTCCCAGGACAGGTACAGCACAGGGTTAGATACAGAGTAAAGCTCCCTCTACACTGTCCCCACTACACACGCCCAGGACAGGTACAGCACGGGGATAGATACAGAGCGAAACTCGCACTACACTGTCCCCATCAAACACTCCCAAGACATGAACAGCACGGGGTTAGATACAGAGTAATGCTCTCTGTACACTGACCGCATCAAATATTCTTAGGACAGGTAGAGCATGGGGTTGGATACAAAGTAAAGCTCCCTCTACACTGTCCCCATCAAACACACCCAGGACAGGTACAGCACGGGGTTAGATATAGAGTAAAGCTCCGTCTACACTGTCCCCATCAAACACTCCCATGACAGGTACAGCACGGCGTCAGATACAGAATAAAGCTCCATCTACACTGTCCCCATCAAACACTCACAGGACAGGTATTGCACGGGTTTAGATACAGAGTAAATCTCCCTCTACACCGTCTACATCAAACACTCACAGGACAGGTACAGCACGGGGTTAGATAAAGAGTAAAGCTCCCTCCACACTGTCCCCATCAAACACTCTCAGGACAGATATAACACGTGGCTGGACACAGAGTAAAGCTCCTTTTACACTGTCCCATCAAACAACCTCAGAACGGGTAGAGCAGAGGTTTAGATACAGAGAAAATCTCCTTCTACACTGTCCCCATCAAACACTCCCAGGACAGGTACAGCACGGGTTTAGATAGAGAGTAAAGCTCCTTCTACACTGTCCCTATCAAATACTCCCAGGACAGGTACAACACGGGGTTAAATACAGAGTAAAGCTCCTTCTACACTGTCCCCATCAAAATCACACCCGGAACAGCCAAGGCACAGGGTTAGATATAGAGTAAAGCTCCCTCTCAAGTGCCCCCATCAAACACTCCCAGGACAGGTACAGCACGGGGTTACATACAGAGTAAAGCTCCCTCTACACTGTCCCCATTACACACGCCCAGGACAGGTACAGCACGGGGATAGATATAGAGTGAAACTCGCACTACGCTGTCCCCATCAAACACTCCCAAGACATGAACAGCGCGGTGTTAGATACAGTGTAAAGCTCTCTGTACACTGACCGTATCAAATATTCTTAGGACAGGTACTGCATGGGGTTGGATACAGAGTAAAGCTCCCTCTGCACAGTCACCATCAAATATTTCCAGGACAGGTACAGCACCGGTTTAGGTGGAGAGTAAAGCTCCCTCTACACTGTCCCCATCAAACACTCCCAGGACATGAACAGCATGGGGTTAGATACAGAGTAAAGCTCCCTCTACACTGTCCTCATCAAACACTCCCAGGACAGGTTCAGCACGGTGTTAGATACAGAGGAAAGATTCCTCTAAACTCTCCGCATCAACACTCCCAGGACAGCTACAGCACGGGGTTAGATACAGAGTAAAACTGCCTCTACACTGTCCCCATCAAATGTTCCGAGGACAGGTACAGCACGGGGTTAGATACAGAGTAAAGCTCCCTCTACACTGTCCCCATCAAAAACACACCCGGAACAGGCAAGGCACACGGTTAGATATACAGTAAAGCATCCTCTCAAGTGCCCCCATCTAACACTCCCAGGAGAGGTACCAGCACTGGGTTAGATACAGAGTAAAGCTCTCTCTACACTGTCCCCATCAAACACTCCCAGGACTGGTGCAGCAAGGGGTTAGATACAGAGTAAAGCTCCCTCTACACTGTCCCCATCAAACACTCCCAGGACTGGTACAGCACGGGGTTAGATACAGAGTAAAGCTCCTTCTACACTGTCCCCATCAAAAACACACCCGGAACAGGCAAGGCATACGGTTAGATATATAGTAAAGCACCCTCTCAAGTGCCCCCATCAAACACTCACAGGGCAGGTAAAGCACAGGGTTAGATACATAGTAAAGCTCCTTCTACACTGTCCCCATCAAATGATCCGAGGACAGGTACAGCACGGGGATAGATATAGATTGAAACTCGCACTAAATTGTACCAATCAAATACTCCCAGGACAGGTACAACACGGGGTTAGGTACTGAATAAAGCTCCCTCTACACCATCTCCATCAAACACAAACATGACAGATATAGCATGGGGTTAGACACAGAGTAAAGCTCCTTTTACACTGTCCCCATCAAACAACCACAGAACAGGTAGAGCAGAGATTTAGATACATAGTAAGTCTCCTTCTACACTGTCCCCATCAAACACTCCCAGGACAGGTACAGCACGGGGTAAGATACAGAGAAAATCTCCCTCTGCAATGTCCCTATCAAACACACCCACGACAGATATAGCACGGGGCTAGACACAGAGTAAATCTCCTTTTACACTGTCCCCATCAAACAACCACAGAACAGGTAGAGCAGAGATTTAGATACATAGTAAGTCTCCTTCTACACTGTGCCCATCAAACATTCCCAGGACAGGTACAGAACGGAGTTAGATACAGAGTAAAGCTTCATCTACATTTCCCCATCAAATAATCCCAGGACAGGTACAGCACAGGGTTGGATACAAAGTAAAGCTCCTTCTACGCTGTCCCCATCAAATATTCCCAGGGCAGGTACAGCACTGGTTTAGGTCTAGAGTAAAGCTCCCCTACACTGTCCCCATTAAACACTCCCAGGAAAGGTACAGCAATGGGTTAGATACAGAATAATGCTCTCTCTGCACTGTCCACATCAAACACTCCCAGGACAGGTACAGCACGGGGTTAGATACAGAGTAAAGCTCCCTCTACACTGTCCCCATCAAACACTCCCCGGACAAGTACAGGATGGGTTTAGATACAGCGTAAAGCTCCCTCTACACTGTCCCCATCAAAAACACCCTCGAGATGTACAGCACGGGGTTGGATACAGAGTAAAGCTCCCTCTACACTGTCCCCATCAAACACTCCCAGGACAGGTACAGAACAGGGTTGGATACAGAGTAAAGCTCCCTCTACACTGTCCCCATCAAACACTCCCAGGACAGGTACAGCACGGGGTCAGATACAGAATAAAGCTCCATCTACACGGTCCCCATCAAACACTCACAGGACAAGTACAGCACATGGTTAGATACAGAGTAAAGCTCCCTCTACACTGTCCTCATCAAATGTTCTGAGGACAGGTACAGCACGCGGTTAGATACAGAGTAAAGCTCCCTCTACACTGTCCCCATTACATACGCCCAGCACAGGTACAGCACGGGGTTAGTTACAGAGTAAAGCACCCTCTTCACTATCCCCATCAAATATTCCGAGTACAGGTACTGCACGGGGTTAGATACAGAGTAAAGCTCCCTCAACACTGTCCCCATTACACACGCCTAGGACAGGTACAGCACGGGGATAGATATAGAGTGAAACTCGCATTAAATTGTACCCATCAAACTGTCCCCATCAAACAATCCCTGGACAGGTACAGCACGGGTTTGATACAGAGTAAAACTCCCTCTACACTGTCCCCATTAAACACTCCCAGGACATGTACAGCACGGGGTCAGATACAGAATAAATCTCCATCTACACTGTCCCCATCAAAAACTCACAGGACAGGTACAGCACGGGGTTAGATACAGAGTAAAGCTCCCTCTACACCATCTCCATCAAACACAAACATGACAGATATAGCATGGGGTTAGACACAGAGTAAAGCTCCTTTTACACTGTCCCCATCAAACAATCCCAGGACAGGTACAGCATGGGGTAAGATACAAAGAAAGTCTCCCTCTGCAATGTCCCTATCAAACACACCCACAACAGATATTGCACGGGGTAGACACAGAGTAAATCTCCTTTTACACTGTCCCCATCAAACAACCACAGAACAGGTAGAGCAGAGATTTAGATACATAGTAAGTCTCCTTCTACACTGTCCCCATCAAACACTCACAGGACAGGTACAGCACGGGTTTAGATACAGAGTAAAGCTCCCTCTACACCGTCTCCATCAAACACTAACACGACAGATATAGCATGGGGTTAGACACAGAGTAAACCTCCTTTTACACTGTCCCCATCAAACACTCCCAGGACAGGTACAGCACGGTGTTAGATAAAGAGTAAAGCTCCCTCTACACTGTCCCCATCAAATATTCCCAGGGCAGGTAGAGCACCGGTTTAGGTGTAGAGTAAAGGGCCCTCTACAGTGTACCCATCAAACACTCGCAGGAAAGGTACAGCAATGGTTTTGATACAGAGTAAAGCTCTCTCTGCACTGTCCACATCAAACACTCCCAGGACAGGTACAGCACCTTGTGAGATGCAGAGTAAACCTTTCTACACCATCCCCATCAAACACTCCCCGGAAGGTACAGCACAGTGTTCGATACAGAGTAAAGCTCTCTCTGAACTCTCCCCATCAAACACTCCCAAGACAGGTACTGCACAGGGTCAGATAAAGAGTAAAGCTCTCTCTGCACTGTCCCAATAACACACTCCCAGGACTGGTGCAGGATGGGGTTGGATACAGAATAAAGCTCCCTCTACACTGTCCCCATCAAACACTCCCAGGACATGAACAGCACAGGGTTAGATACAGAGTAAAGCTCCTTTTACACTGTCCCCATCAAACAACCTCAGAACAGGTAGAGCAGAGGTTTAGATACAGAGTAATTTTCCTTCTACACTGTCCCCATCAAACAATCGTACCAGACGTATAGCACGGGGTTAGATCCAGAGTAAAGCTCCCTCTATACTGTCCCCATCAAACACTCCCAGGACAGATACAGCACGGGGTTAAATAAAGAGTAAAGCTCCCTCTACACTGTCCCATCAAACACTCCCAGGGCAGGTTCAGCACGGGATTAGATATAGAGTAAAGCTCCCTCTACACTCTCCATATCAAACACTCCCAGGACAGGTACAGAACGCAGTTAGATACAGAGTAAATCTCCATCTACAATGTCCCTATCAAATACTCCCAGGACAGGTACAGCACGGGGTTAGATACAGAGTAAAGCTCCTTCTACACTGTCCCTATCAAATACTCCCAGGACAGGTACAGCATGGGGTTAGATACAGAGTAAAGCTCCTTCTACAATGTCACCATCAAAAACACACCTGGAACAGGCAAGGCACATGGTTAGATATAGAGTAAAGCACCCTCTCAAGTGCCCCCATCAAACACTCCCAGGACAGGTACAGCACGGGGTTAGATACAGAGTAAAGCTCCCTCTACACTGTCCCCATTACACACGCCCAGGACAGGTACAGCACGGGGATAGATATAGAGTGAAACTCGCACGTAATTGTACCAATCTAATACTCCCAGGACAGATACAACACGGGGTTAGATACAGAGTAAAGCTTCCTCTATACTGTCCCCATCAAATGTTCCGAGGGCAGGTACAGCACGGGGTTAGATACAGGATAAAGCTCCCTCTACACTGTCCCCATCAAACACTCCCAGGACAGGTACAGCACGGGGTTAGATACAGAGTAAAGCTCTCTCTACAATGTCCCCATCAAATATTCTGAGGACAGGTACAGCACGGGGTTAGACAAAGAGTAAAGCTCCCTCTACACTGTCCCCAATACACACGCCTAGGACAGGTAGAGCACGGGGATAGATATAGAGTGAAACTCGCACTACACTGTCCCCATCAAAGACTACCAAGACATGAACAGCTCAGGGTTAGATACAGAGTAAAGCTCTCTGTACACTGACCGCATCAAATATTCTTAGGACAGGTACAGCATGGGGTTGGATACAGAGTAAAGCTCCCTCTACACTGTCCCCATCAAACACTCCCAGGACAGGTACAGCACGGGGTCAGATACAGAATAAAGCTCCACCTACACTGTTCCCATCAAACACTCACAGGACAGGTACAGCACGGGTTTAGATACAGAGTAAGGCTCCCTCTACACCGTCTCCATCAAACACTAACACGACAGATATAGCATGGGGTTGGACACAGAGTAAATCTCCTTTTACACTGTCCTCATCAAACAATCCCAGGACAGGTACAGCATGGGGTTAGATTAAGAGTAAAGCTCCCTCTACACTGTCCCCATCAAACACTCCCAGGGCAGGTTCAGCACAGGATTAGATATAGAGTAAAGCTCCCTCTACACTGTCCTCATCAAAAACTTCCAGGACAAGTACAGCACAGGTTTAGATACAGAGTGAAGTTCCCTCAACACTCTCCACATCAAACACTCCCAGGACAGGTACAGCACGCAGTTAGATACAGAGTAAAGCTCCATCTACAACGTCCCTGTCAAACACTCCCAGGACAGGTACAGCACGGGGTTAGATACAGAGTAAAGCTCCTTCTACACTGTCCCCATCAAAAACACACACGGAACAGGCAAGGCACAGGGTTAGATAAAGAGTAAAGCACCCTCTCAAGTGCCCCCATCAAACACTCCCAGGACAGGTACAGCACGGGGTTAGATACAGAGTAAAGCTCCGTCCACACTGTCCCCATTACACACACCCAGGGCAGGTACAGCACTGGGATAGATATAGAGTGAAACTCGCACTAAATTGTACCAATCTAACATTCCCAGGACAGGTACAACATGGGGTTAAGTACAGAGTAAAGCTCCCTCTACACTGTCCCCATCAAACACTCCCAGGACAGGTACAGCACGGGGTTAGATACAGAGTAAAGCTCCCTCAACACTGTCCCCATGAAATATTCTGAGGACAGGTACAGCACGGGGTTAGACAAAGAGTAAAGCTCCCTCTACACTGTCCCCATTACACACGCCTAGGACAGGTACAGCGCGGGGATAGATATAGAGTGAAACTCGAACTACACTGTCCCCATGAAACACTCCCTGGACATGAACAGCACAGGGTTAGATACAGAGTAAAGCTCTCTGTACACTGACCGTATCAAATATTCTTAGGACAGGTACAGCATGGGGTTGGATACAGAGAAAAGCTCCCTCTACACTGTCCCCATCAAACACTCCCAGGACAGGTACAGCACGGGGTCAGATACAGAATAAAGCTCCAACTACACTGTCCCCATCAAACACTCACAGGACAGTTACAGCACGGGTTTAGATACAGAGTAAAGCTCCCTCTACACCGTCTCCATCAAACACTAACACGACAGATATAGCATGGGGTTAGACACAGAGTAAAGCTCCTTTTACACTGTCCCCATCAAACACTCCCAGGACAGGCACAGCACGGTGTTAGATAAAGAGTAAAGCTCCCTCTACACTGTCCCCATCAAACACTCCCAGGACAGATATAGCACGGGGTTAGATACAGAGTAAAGCTCCCTCTACACTGTCCCCATCAAACACTCCCAGGACAGGTACAGCACCTTGTGAGATGCAGAGTAAACCTCTTTCTACACCGTCCCCATCAAACACTCTCAGGACAGGTACAGCACAGGGTTCGATACAGAGTAAAGCTCTCTCTGCACTCTCCCCATCAAACACTCCCAGGACAGGTACAGCACGGGGTTAGATAAAGAGTAAAGCTCCCGCTACACTGTCACCATCAAACACTCCCAGGACAGGTACAGCACGGGTTTAGATCCAGAGTAAATCTACTTCTACACTGTCCTCATCAAACATACCTGGAACAGGCAGGGCACAGGATTACATATGGAGTAAATCTCCCTCTAAAGTGTCGCCATCAAACACGCCCAGGGCAGGTACAGCACAGGGTTAGATACATAGTATAGCTCCCTCTACACTATCCCCATTACACACACCCAGGACAGGTACAGCACGGGGATAGATATAGAGTGAAACTCGCACTAAATTGTACCAACCAAACACTCCCAGGACACGTACAACACGGGGTTAGGTACAGAGTAAAGCTCCCTCTACACTGTCTCCAGATATAGCACACGGCTAGACACAGAGTAAATCTCCTTTTAAACTGTTCCCATCAAACAACCACAGAACAGGTAGGGCAGAGATTTAGATACATAGTAAGTCTCCTTCTACAATGTCCCCATCAAACACTCCCAGGACAGGTATAGCAAGGGGTTAGATCCAGACTAAAGCTCCCTGTGCACTGTCCCCATCAAACACTCCCAGGACAGGTACAGAACGGGGTTAGATACAGAGTAAAGCTTCATCTATATTTCCCCATCAAATAATCCCAGGACAGGTACAGCACGGGGTTGGATACAGAGTAAAGCTCCCTCTACACTGTCCCCATCAAATATTCCCAGGGCAGGTCGAGCACCGGTTAAGGTGTAGAGTAAATCTCCCTCTACACAGTACCCATCAAACACTCCCAGGAAAGGTACAGCAATGGGTGAGATACAGAGAGTAAAGCTCTCTTTGCACTGTCAACATCAAACACTCCCAGGACAGGTACAGCACGGGGTTACATACAGAGTAAAGCTCCCTCTACACTGTCCCCATCAAACATTCCCAGGACAGGTACAGCACCTTGTGAGATGCAGAGTAAACCTTTCTACACTGTCCCCATCAAACACTCCCAGGACAGGTACAGCACAGTGTTCGATACAGAGTAAAGCTCTCTCTGAACTCTCCCCGTCAAACACTCCCAGGACAGGTACAGCACGGGATTAGATACAGAGTAAAGCTCCGTCTACACTGTCCCCATTACACACACCCAGGACAGGTACAGCACGCGGATAGATATAGAGTGAAACTCGCACTAAATTGTACCAATCTGACATTCCCAGGACAGGTACAGCACGGGGTTAGATACAGAGTAAAGCTCCCTCTACACTGTCCCCATCAAAAGTTCCAAGGACAGGTACAGCACCGGGTCAGATACAGAGTAAATCTCCCTCTACACTGTCCCCATTGCACATGCCCAGGACAGGTACAGCACGGGGTTAGATACAGAGTAAAGCTCTCTCTACACTGGCCCCATCAAATATTCTGAGGACAGGTACAGCACGGGGTTAGACAAAGAGTAAAGCTCCCTCTACACTGTCCCCATTACACACGCCTAGGACAGGTACAGCACGGGGATAGATATAGAGTGAAACTCGCACTACACTGTCCCCATGAAACACTCCCAAGACATGAACAGCACGGGGTTAGATACAGAGTAAAGCTCTCTGTACACAGACCGCATCAAATATTCTTAGGACAGGTACAGCATGGGGTTGGATACAGTGTAAACCTCCCTCTACACTGTCTCCATCAAACACTAACACGACAGATAGAGCATGGGGTTAGACACAGAGTAAAGCTCCTTTTACACTGTCCCCATCAAACATTCCCAGGACAGGTACAGCACGGGGTTAGATACAGGGTAAACCTCCCTCTACACTGTCCCCATCAAGCACTCCCAGGACAGATATAGCACGGGGCTAGACACAGAGTAAATCTCCTTTTACACTGTCCCCATCAAACAACCACAAAACAGGTAGAGCAGAGATTTAGATACATAGTAAGACTCCTCCTACACTGTCCCCATCAAACACTCCCAGGAAAAGTACAGCACCTTGTGAGATGCAGAGTAAACCTCTTTCTACACCATCCCAATCAAACACTCCCAGGACAGGTGCAGCACAGTGTTTGATACAGAGTAAAGCTCTCTCTGCACTGTCCCCATCACACACTGCCAAGAATGGTACAGGATGGGGTTAGATATAGCATAAAGCTCCCTCTAAACTGACCCCATCAAACACTCCCAGGACAGGTACAACACGGGGTTGGATACAGAGTAAAGCTCCCTCTACACTTTTACCCATCAAACACTCCCAGGACAGGTACAGCACGGGGTTGGATACAGTGTTAGGCTCCCTCTACACTGTCCCCATTAAACACTCCCAGGACATGAACTGCACGGGGTTAGATACAGAGTAAAGCTCCATCTACACTGTCTCCATCAAACAAACCCCAGACAGATATAGCATGGGGTTAGTCACAGAGTAAAGCTCCTTTTACACTGTCCCCATCAAACAACCTCAGAACAGGTAGAGCAGAGGTTTAGATACAGAGAAAATCTGCTTCTACACTGTCCCCATCAAACACTCCCAGGACAGGTACAGCACGGGTTTAGATATAGAGTGAAACTCGCAATAAATTGTACCAATCTAACACACCCAGGACAGGGACAACACGGGGAAGGTACAGAGTAAAGCTCCCTCTACACTGTCCCCATCAAACACTCCCAGGACAGGTACAGCACGGGGTTAGATACAGAGTAAAGCTCCCTCTACACTGTCCCCATCAAATGTTCCGAGGACAGGAACAGCACGGGGTTAGATACAGAGTAAAGCTCCCTCTACACTGTCCCTATTACACATGCCCAGGACAGGTACAGCACGGGGTTAGATACAGAGTAAAGCTCTCTCTACACTGGCCAAATCAAATATTCTGAGGACAGGTACAGCACGGGGTTAGACAAAGAGTAAAGCCCCCTCTACACTGTCCCCATAACACACGCTTAGGACAGGTACAGCACAGGGATAGATATAGAGTGAAACTCGCACTACACTGTCCCCATCAAACACTCCCAAGACATGAACAGCACGGGGTTAGATACAGAGATTTAGATACATAGTAAGTCTCCTTCTACACTGTCCCCATCAAACAACCACAGAACAGGTATAGCATGGGGTTAGATCCACAGTAAAGCTCCCTCTACACTGTCCCCATCAAACACTCCCAGGACATGAACAGCACGGGGTTAGATACAGATTAAAGCTCCTTTTACACTGTCCCCATCAAACACTCCCCGGACAGGTATAGCAAGGGATAGATCCAGAGTAAAGCTCCCTCTGCACTGTGCACAACATACACTCCCAGGACAGATACAGCACGGGGTTAGTGACAGAGTAAAGCTCCTTTTACACTGTCCCATCAAACAACCTCAGAACAGGTAGAGCAGAGGTTTAGATACAGAATAAAACTCCTTCTACACTGCCCCCATCAAACACTCCCAGGACAGGTACAGCACGGGTTTAGATACAGAGTAAAGCTCCTTCTACACTGTCCCCATCAAACACACCCAAGACATGAACAGCACGGGGTTAGATACAGAGTAAAGCTCTCTGTACACTGACCACATCAAATTATCTTAGGACAGGTACAGCATGGGGTTGGATACAGAGTAAATCTCCCTCTACACTGTCCCCATCAAACACTCCCAGGACAGGTACAGCACGGGGTTAGATACAGAGTAAAGCTCTCTCTACACTGTCCCCATCAAACACTCCCAGGACAGGTACAGCACGGGGTCAGATACAGAATAAAGCTCCATCTACACTGTCCCCATCAAACACTCACAGGACAGATACAGCACGGGTTTAGATACAGAGTAAAGCTCCCTCTACACCGTCTCCATCAAACACTAACATGACAGATATAGCATGGGGTTAGACACAGAGTAAAGCTCCTTTTACACAGTCCCCATCTAACAATCCCAGGACAGCAACAGCACGGGGTAAGATACAGAGAAAATCACCCTCTGCACTGTCCCGATCAAACACTCACAGGACAGATGCAGCATGGGGTTAGATAAAGAGTAAAGCTCCCTCCACACTGTCCCCATCAAACACTCCCAGGACAGATATAGCACGGGGATAGACACAGGGTAAATCTCCTTTTACACTGTCCCCATCAAACAACCACAGAACAGGTAGAGCAGATATTTAGATACATAGTAAGTCTCCTTCTACACTGTCCCCATCAAACAATCCCAGGACAGGTATAGCACGGGGTTAGATACAGAGTAAAGCTCCCTCTACACTGTCCCCATCAAACACTCCCAGGACAGGTACAGAACGGGGTTAGATACAGAGTAAAGATTCATCTACATTTCCCCATCAAATAATCCCAGGACAGGTACAGCACGGGGTTGGATACAGAGTAAAGCTCCCTCTGCACAGTCACCATCAAATATTTCCAGGACAGGTACAGCACCGGTTTAGGTGGAGAGTAAAGCTCCCTCTACACTGTCCCCATCAAACACTCCCAGGACATGAACAGCATGGGGTTAGATACAGAGTAAAGCTCCATCGACACTGTCCCCATCAAACAATCCTAGGACAGGTATAGCAAGGGGTTAGATCCAGAGTAAAGCTCCCTCTACACTCTCCCCATCAAACACTCCCAGGTCAGGTATAGCACGGGGTTAGATACAGAGTAAAGCTCCCTCTGCACTGTCACCATCAAACACTCCCAGGACAGATACAGCATGGGGTTCTATAAAGAGTAAAGCTCCCTCTACACTGTCCCCATCAAACCCTCACAGGACAGGTACATCAAGGGTTAAGATACTGAGTAAAGCTACCTCTACACCGTCTCCATCAAACACTAATACGACAGATATAGCATGGGGTTAGACACAGAGTAAAGCTCCTTTTACACTGTCCCATCAAACAACCTCAGAACAGGTAGAGCAGAGGTTTAGATACATAGTAAGTCTCCTTCTACACTGTCCCCATCAAACACTCCCAGGACAGATATAGCACGGGGATAGACACAGGGTAAATCTCCTTTTACACTGTCCCCATCAAACAACCACAGAACAGGTAGAGCAGATATTTAGATACATAGTAAGTCTCCTTCTACACTGTCCCCATCAAACAATCCCAGGACAGGTATAGCACGGGGTTAGATACAGAGTAAAGCTCCCTCTACACTGTCCCCATCAAACACTCCCAGGACAGGTACAGAACGGGGTTAGATACAGAGTAAAGATTCATCTACATTTCCCCATCAAATAATCCCAGGACAGGTACAGCACGGGGTTGGATACAGAGTAAAGCTCCCTCTGCACAGTCACCATCAAATATTTCCAGGACAGGTACAGCACCGGTTTAGGTGGAGAGTAAAGCTCCCTCTACACTGTCCCCATCAAACACTCCCAGGACATGAACAGCACGGGGTTAGATACAGAGTAAAGCTCCATCGACACTGTCCCCATCAAACAATCCTAGGACAGGTATAGCAAGGGGTTAGATCCAGAGTAAAGCTCCCTCTACACTCTCCCCATCAAACACTCCCAGGTCAGGTATAGCACGGGGTTAGATACAGAGTAAAGCTCCCTCTGCACTGTCACCATCAAACACTCCCAGGACAGATACAGCATGGGGTTCTATAAAGAGTAAAGCTCCCTCTACACTGTCCCCATCAAACCCTCACAGGACAGGTACATCAAGGGTTAAGATACTGAGTAAAGCTACCTCTACACCGTCTCCATCAAACACTAATACGACAGATATAGCATGGGGTTAGACACAGAGTAAAGCTCCTTTTACACTGTCCCATCAAACAACCTCAGAACAGGTAGAGCAGAGGTTTAGATACATAGTAAGTCTCCTTCTACACTGTCCCCATCAAACACTCCCAGGACAGATATAGCACGGGGATAGACACAGGGTAAATCTCCTTTTACACTGTCCCCATCAAACAACCACAGAACAGGTAGAGCAGATATTTAGATACATAGTAAGTCTCCTTCTACACTGTCCCCATCAAACAATCCCAGGACAGGTATAGCACGGGGTTAGATACAGAGTAAAGCTCCCTCTACACTGTCCCCATCAAACACTCCCAGGACAGGTACAGAACGGGGTTAGATACAGAGTAAAGATTCATCTACATTTCCCCATCAAATAATCCCAGGACAGGTACAGCACGGGGTTGGATACAGAGTAAAGCTCCCTCTGCACAGTCACCATCAAATATTTCCAGGACAGGTACAGCACCGGTTTAGGTGGAGAGTAAAGCTCCCTCTACACTGTCCCCATCAAACACTCCCAGGACATGAACAGCACGGGGTTAGATACAGAGTAAAGCTCCATCGACACTGTCCCCATCAAACAATCCTAGGACAGGTATAGCAAGGGGTTAGATCCAGAGTAAAGCTCCCTCTACACTCTCCCCATCAAACACTCCCAGGTCAGGTATAGCACGGGGTTAGATACAGAGTAAAGCTCCCTCTGCACTGTCACCATCAAACACTCCCAGGACAGATACAGCATGGGGTTCTATAAAGAGTAAAGCTCCCTCTACACTGTCCCCATCAAACCCTCACGGGACAGGTACATCAAGGGTTAAGATACTGAGTAAAGCTACCTCTACACCGTCTCCATCAAACACTAATACGACAGATATAGCATGGGGTTAGACACAGAGTAAAGCTCCTTTTACACTGTCCCATCAAACAACCTCAGAACAGGTAGAGCAGAGGTTTAGATACAGAGTAAATCTCCTTCTACACTGTCCCCATCAAACAATCCCAGGGCAGGTAAAGCACTGGGTTAGATCCAGAGTAATGCTCCCTCTGCACTGTCCCCATCAAACACTCCCAAGACAGATACAGCACGGGGTTATATAAAGAGTAAAGCTCCCTCTACACTGTCCCCATCAACAATCCCAGGGCAGGTTCAGCACGGGATTAGATATAGAGTAAAGCTCCCTCTACACAGTCCTCATCAAACAGTTCCAGGACAAGTACAGCACAGAGTGAGATACGGAGTAAAGCTCCCTCAACACTGTCCTCATCAAACACTTCCAGGACAAGTACAGCACAGGTTCAGATACAGAGTGAAGCTCCCTCAACACTCTCCACATCAAACACTCCCAGGACAGGTACAGCACGGGGTTAGATACAGAGTAAAGCTCCTTCTACACTGTTCCCATCAAAAACACACTCGGAACAGGCAAGGCACAGGGTTAGATATAGATTAAAGCACCCTCTCAAGTGCCCCCATCAAACTCTCCCAGGACAGGTACAGCACAGGGTTAGATACAGAGTAAAGCTCCCTCTACACTGTCCCCACTACACACGCCCAGGACAGGTACAGCACGGGGATAGATACAGAGCGAAACTCGCACTACACTGTCCCCATCAAACACTCCCAAGACATGAACAGCACGGGGTTAGATACAGAGTAATGCTCTCTGTACACTGACCGCATCAAATATTCTTAGGACAGGTAGAGCATGGGGTTGGATACAAAGTAAAGCTCCCTCTACACTGTCCCCATCAAACACACCCAGGACAGGTACAGCACGGGGTTAGATATAGAGTAAAGCTCCGTCTACACTGTCCCCATCAAACACTCCCATGACAGGTACAGCACGGCGTCAGATACAGAATAAAGCTCCATCTACACTGTCCCCATCAAACACTCACAGGACAGGTATTGCACGGGTTTAGATACAGAGTAAATCTCCCTCTACACCGTCTACATCAAACACTCACAGGACAGGTACAGCACGGGGTTAGATAAAGAGTAAAGCTCCCTCCACACTGTCCCCATCAAACACTCTCAGGACAGATATAACACGTGGCTGGACACAGAGTAAAGCTCCTTTTACACTGTCCCATCAAACAACCTCAGAACGGGTAGAGCAGAGGTTTAGATACAGAGAAAATCTCCTTCTACACTGTCCCCATCAAACACTCCCAGGACAGGTACAGCACGGGTTTAGATAGAGAGTAAAGCTCCTTCTACACTGTCCCTATCAAATACTCCCAGGACAGGTACAACACGGGGTTAAATACAGAGTAAAGCTCCTTCTACACTGTCCCCATCAAAATCACACCCGGAACAGCCAAGGCACAGGGTTAGATATAGAGTAAAGCTCCCTCTCAAGTGCCCCCATCAAACACTCCCAGGACAGGTACAGCACGGGGTTACATACAGAGTAAAGCTCCCTCTACACTGTCCCCATTACACACGCCCAGGACAGGTACAGCACGGGGATAGATATAGAGTGAAACTCGCACTACGCTGTCCCCATCAAACACTCCCAAGACATGAACAGCGCGGTGTTAGATACAGTGTAAAGCTCTCTGTACACTGACCGTATCAAATATTCTTAGGACAGGTACTGCATGGGGTTGGATACAGAGTAAAGCTCCCTCTACACTGTCCCCATCAAACACTCCCAGGACAGGTACAGCACGGGGTCAGATACAGAATAAAGCTCCATCTACACTGTCCCCATCAAACACTCACAGGACAGGTACAGCACGGGTTTAGATACAGAGTAAAACTCCCTCTACACCGTCTCCATCAAACACTAACACGACAGATATATCATGGGACTAGACACAGCGTAAAGCTCCTTTTACACGGTCCCCATCCAACAATCCCAGGACAGCAACAGCACAGGGTAAGATACAGAGAAAATCTTCCTCTGCACTGTCCCGATCAAAACACTCACAGCACAGGTGCAGCATGGGGTTAGATAAAGAGTAAAGCTCCCTCCACACTGTCCCCATCAAACACTCCCAGGACGGATAAGGCACGGGGCTAGACACAGAGTAAATCTCCTTTTACACTGTCTCAATCAAACAACCACAGAACAGGTAGAGCAGACATTTAGATACATAGTAAGTCTCCTTCTACACTGTCCCCATCAAACAATCCCAGGACAGGTACAGAACGGGGTTAGATACAGAGTAAATCTTCATCTACATTTTCCCATCAAATAATCCCAGGACAGGTACAGCACGGATTTGGATACAGAGTAAAGCTGCTTCTACACAGTCCCCATCAAATATTTCCAGGGCAGGAACAGCACCGGTTTAGGTGTAGAGTAAAGCTCCCTCTACACTGTCCCCATCAAACAATCCCAGGACAGTTATAGCACGGGGTTAGATACAGAGTAAAGCTCCCTCTGCACTGTCCCCATCAAACACTCCCAGGACAGATACAGCACGGGGTTAGATAGTGCTTAAGCTCCCTCTACAGTGTCCCCATCAAATAATCCCAGGACAGATACAGCACGGGGTTCTATAAAGAGTAAAGCTCCCTCTACGCTGTCCCCATCAAACACTCCCAGGGCAGGTACAGCATGGGGTTAGATACAGAGTAAAGCTCCCTCTACACTGTCCCAATCAAACACTCACAGGACAGGTACAGCACGGGTTAAGATACCGAGTAAAGCTCCCTCTAAACCGTGTCCATCAAACACTAACACGACAGATATAGCATGGGGTTAGACACAGAGTAAAGCTCCATTTACACTGTTCCCATCAAATAACCTCAGAACAGGTAGAGCAGAGGTTTAGATACAGAGTAAATCTTCTTCTACACTGTCCCCATCAAACAATCCCAGGACAGGTACAGCACGGGGTTAGATCCAGAGTAATGCTCCCTCTGCACTGTCCCCATCAAACACTCCCAAGACAGATACAGCACGGGGTTATATAAAGAGTAAAGCTCCCTCTACACTGTCCCCATCAACAATCCCAGGGCAGGTTCAGCACGGGATTAGATATAGAGTAAAGCTCCCTCTACACAGTCCTCATCAAACAGTTCCAGGACAAGTACAGCACAGAGTGAGATACGGAGTAAAGCTCCCTCAACACTGTCTTCATCAAACACTTCCAGGACAAGTACAGCACAGGTTCAGATACAGAGTGAAGCTCCCTCAACACTCTCCACATCAAACGCTCCCAGGACAGGTACAGCACGCAGTTAGAAACAGAGTAAAGCTCAATCTACAATGTCCCCTATCAAATACTCCCATTACAGGTACAGCATGGGGTTAGATACAGAGTAAAGCTCCTTCTACACTGTCCCTATCAAACACTCCCAGGACAGGTACAGAACGGGGTTAGATACAGAGTAAAGCTCCTTCTACACTGTCCCCATCAAAAACACACTCGGAACAGGCAAGGCATAGGGTTAGATATAGAGTAAAGCTCCCTCCACACTGTCCCCATCAAACAATCCTAGGAAAATATAGCACGGGGTTAGACACAGAGTAAAGCTCCTTTTACACTGTCCCATCAAACAACCTCAGAACAAGTAGAGCAGAGGTTTAGATACAGAGTAAATCTCCATCTACACTGTCCCCATCAAACATTCCCAGGACAGGTATAGCACGGGTTTAGATACAGAGTAAATCTCCTTCTACACTGTCCCCATCAAACACTCCCAGGACAGGTATAGCAGGAGGTTAGATACAGAGTAAAACTCCCTCTACACTGTCCCCATCAAATGTTCCGAGGACAGGTACAGCACGGGGTTAGACACAGAGTAAAGCTCCCTCTACACTGTCCCCATTACACACGCCTAGGACAGGTACAGCACGGGGATAGATATAGAGTGAAACTCGCACTACGCTGTCCCCATCAAACACTCCCAAGACATGAACAGCACGGTGTTAGATACAGTGTAAAGCTCTCTGTACACTGACCGCATCAAATATTCTTAGGACAGGTACAGCATGGGGTTGGATACAGAGTAAAGCTCCCTCTACACTGTCCCCATCAAACACTCCCAGGACAGGTACAGCACGGGGTCAGATACAGAATAAAGCTCCATCGACACTGTCCCCATCAAACACTCACAGGACAGGTACAGCACGGGTTTAGATACAGAGTAAAGCTCCCTCTACACCGTCTCCCTCAAACACTAACACGACAGATATATCATGGGGCTAGACACAGCGTAAAGCTCCTTTTACACGGTCCCCATCAAACAATCCCAGGACAGCAACAGCACAGGGTAAGATACAGAGAAAATCTTCCTCTGCACTGTCCCGATCAAACACTCACAGGACAGGTGCAGCACGGGGTTAGATAAAGAGCAAATCTCCCTCCACACTGTCCCCATCAAAAACTCCCAGGACAGATATAGCACGGGACTAGACACAGAGTAAATCTCCTTTTACACTGTCCCCATCAAACCACAGAACAGGTAGAGCAGACGTTTAGATACATAGTAAGTCTCCTTCTACACTGTCCCCATCAAACAATCCCAGGACAGCAACAGCACGGGGTTAGATCCACAGTAAAGCTCCCTCTACACTGTCCCAATCAAACACTCCCAGCACAGGTACAGCACGGGGTTAGATACAGAGTAAAGCTTCATCTACATTTCCCCATCAAATAATCCCAGGACAGGTACAGCACGGGGTTGGATACAGAGTAAAGCTCCCTCTACACAGTCCCCATCAAATATTTCCAGGGCAGGAACAGCACCAGTTTAGGTGTAGAGTAAAGCACCCTCTACACTGTCCCCATCAAACACTCCCAGGACCTGAACAGCACGGGGTTAGATACAGATTAAAGCTCCTTTTACACTGTCCCATCAAACAACCTCAGAACAGGTAGAGCAGAGGTTTAGATACAGAGTAAAGCTCCCTCTGCACTGTCCCCATCAAACACTCCCAGGACAGATACAGCACGGGGTTAGATAACGCGTAAAGCTCCCTCTACAGTGTCCCCATCAAACACTCCCAGGACAGATACAGCACGGGGTTCTATAAAGAGTAAAGCTCCCTCTACACTGTCCCCATCAAACACTCCCAGGACAGGTACAGCACGGGGTCAGATACAGAATAAAGCTCCATCTACACTGTCCCCATCAAACAACCACAGAACAGGTAGAGCAGACATTTAGATACATAGTAAGTCTCCTTCTACACTGTCCCCATCAAACAATCCCAGGACAGGTACAGAACGGGGTTAGATACAGAGTAAATCTTCATCTACATTTCCCCATCAAATAATCCCAGGACAGGTACAGCACGGATTTGGATACAGAGTAAAGCTGCTTCTACACAGTCCCCATCAAATATTTCCAGGGCAGGAACAGCACCGGTTTAGGTGTAGAGTAAAGCTCCCTCTACACTGTCCCCATCAAACAATCCCAGGACAGTTATAGCACGGGGTTAGATACAGAGTAAAGCTCCCTCTGCACTGTCCCCATCAAACACTCCCAGGACAGATACAGCACGGGGTTAGATAGTGCTTAAGCTCCCTCTACAGTGTCCCCATCAAATAATCCCAGGACAGATACAGCACGGGGTTCTATAAAGAGTAAAGCTCCCTCTACGCTGTCCCCATCAAACACTCCCAGGGCAGGTACAGCATGGGGTTAGATACAGAGTAAAGCTCCCTCTACACTGTCCCAATCAAACACTCACAGGACAGGTACAGCACGGGTTAAGATACCGAGTAAAACTCCCTCTAAACCGTGTCCATCAAACACTAACACGACAGATATAGCATGGGGTTAGACACAGAGTAAAGCTCCATTTACACTGTTCCCATCAAATAACCTCAGAACAGGTAGAGCAGAGGTTTAGATACAGAGTAAATCTTCTTCTACACTGTCCCCATCAAACAATCCCAGGACAGGTACAGCACGGGGTTAGATCCAGAGTAATGCTCCCTCTGCACTGTCCCCATCAAACACTCCCAAGACAGATACAGCACGGGGTTATATAAAGAGTAAAGCTCCCTCTACACTGTCCCCATCAACAATCCCAGGGCAGGTTCAGCACGGGATTAGATATAGAGTAAAGCTCCCTCTACACAGTCCTCATCAAACAGTTCCAGGACAAGTACAGCACAGAGTGAGATACGGAGTAAAGCTCCCTCAACACTGTCTTCATCAAACACTTCCAGGACAAGTACAGCACAGGTTCAGATACAGAGTGAAGCTCCCTCAACACTCTCCACATCAAACGCTCCCAGGACAGGTACAGCACGCAGTTAGAAACAGAGTAAAGCTCAATCTACAATGTCCCCTATCAAATACTCCCATTACAGGTACAGCATGGGGTTAGATACAGAGTAAAGCTCCTTCTACACTGTCCCTATCAAACACTCCCAGGACAGGTACAGAACGGGGTTAGATACAGAGTAAAGCTCCTTCTACACTGTCCCCATCAAAAACACACTCGGAACAGGCAAGGCATAGGGTTAGATATAGAGTAAAGCTCCCTCCACACTGTCCCCATCAAACAATCCTAGGAAAATATAGCACGGGGTTAGACACAGAGTAAAGCTCCTTTTACACTGTCCCATCAAACAACCTCAGAACAAGTAGAGCAGAGGTTTAGATACAGAGTAAATCTCCATCTACACTGTCCCCATCAAACATTCCCAGGACAGGTATAGCACGGGTTTAGATACAGAGTAAATCTCCTTCTACACTGTCCCCATCAAACACTCCCAGGACAGGTACAGCAGGAGGTTAGATACAGAGTAAAACTCCCTCTACACTGTCCCCATCAAATGTTCCGAGGACAGGTACAGCACGGGGTTAGACACAGAGTAAAGCTCCCTCTACACTGTCCCCATTACACACGCCTAGGACAGGTACAGCACGGGGATAGATATAGAGTGAAAATCGCACTACGCTGTCCCCATCAAACACTCCCAAGACATGAACAGCACGGTGTTAGATACAGTGTAAAGCTCTCTGTACACTGACCGCATCAAATATTCTTAGGACAGGTACAGCATGGGGTTGGATACAGAGTAAAGCTCCCTCTACACTGTCCCCATCAAACACTCCCAGGACAGGTACAGCACGGGGTCAGATACAGAATAAAGCTCCATCGACACTGTCCCCATCAAACACTCACAGGACAGGTACAGCACGGGTTTAGATACAGAGTAAAGCTCCCTCTACACCGTCTCCCTCAAACACTAACACGACAGATATATCATGGGGCTAGACACAGCGTAAAGCTCCTTTTACACGGTCCCCATCAAACAATCCCAGGACAGCAACAGCACAGGGTAAGATACAGAGAAAATCTTCCTCTGCACTGTCCCGATCAAACACTCACAGGACAAGTGCAGCACGGGGTTAGATAAAGAGCAAAGCTCCCTCCACACTGTCCCCATCAAAAACTCCCAGGACAGATATAGCACGGGGCTAGACACAGAGTAAATCTCCTTTTACACTGTCCCCATCAAACCACAGAACAGGTAGAGCAGACGTTTAGATACATAGTAAGTCTCCTTCTACACTGTCCCCATCAAACAATCCCAGGACAGCAACAGCACGGGGTTAGATCCACAGTAAAGCTCCCTCTACACTGTCCCAATCAAACACTCCCAGCACAGGTACAGCACGGGGTTAGATACAGAGTAAAGCTTCATCTACATTTCCCCATCAAATAATCCCAGGACAGGTACAGCACGGGGTTGGATACAGAGTAAAGCTCCCTCTACACAGTCCCCATCAAATATTTCCAGGGCAGGAACAGCACCGGTTTAGGTGTAGAGTAAAGCACCCTCTACACTGTCCCCATCAAACACTCCCAGGACCTGAACAGCACGGGGTTAGATACAGATTAAAGCTCCTTTTACACTGTCCCATCAAACAACCTCAGAACAGGTAGAGCAGAGGTTTAGATACAGAGTAAAGCTCCCTCTGCACTGTCCCCATCAAACACTCCCAGGACAGATACAGCACGGGGTTAGATAACGCGTAAAGCTCCCTCTACAGTGTCCCCATCAAACACTCCCAGGACAGATACAGCACGGGGTTCTATAAAGAGTAAAGCTCCCTCTACACTGTTCCCATCAAACACTCACAGGACAGGTACAGCACGGGTTAAGATACCGAGTAAAGCTCCCTCTACACCGTCTCCATCAAACACTAACACGACAGATATAGCATGGGGTTAGACACAGAGTAAAGCTCCTTTTACACAGTTCCCATCAAACAACCTCAGAACTGGTAGAGCAGAGGTTTATATACAGAGTAAATCTCCTTCTACACTGTCCCCATCAAACAATCCCAGGACAGGTATAGCACGGGGTTAGATCCAGAGTAAAGCTCCCTCTACAGTGTCCCCATCCAACACTCCCAGGACAGGTACAGAACGGGGTTAGATAAAGAGTAAAGCTCCCTCTACACTGTCCCCATCAACAATCCCAGTGCAGGTTCAGCACGGGATTAGATGTAGAGTAAAGCTCCCTCTACACAGTCCTCATCAAACAGTTCCAGGACAAGTACAGCACAGGGTGAGATACAGAGTAAAGCTCCCTCAACACTATCCTCATCAAACACATCCAGGACAAGTACAGCACAGGTTTAGATACAGAGTGAACTCCCTCAACACTCTCCACATCAAACACACCCAGGACAGGTACAGCACGCAGTTAGATACAGAGTAAAGCTCCTTCTACACTGTCCCTATCAAATACTCCCAGGACAGGTACAGAACGGAGTTAGATACAGAGTAAAGCTTCATCTACATTTCCCCATCAAATATTCCCAAGACAGGTACAGCACGGGGTTGGATACAGAGTAAAGCTCCCTCTACACTGTCCCCATCAAACAATCCCAGGAAAGTTAGAGCAATGGGTAAGATACAGAGTAAATCTCTCTCTGCACTGTCCACATGAAACACTCCAAGCACAGGTACAGCACGGGGTTACATACAGAGTAAAGCTCCCTCTACACTGTCCCCATCAAACATTCCCAGGACAAGTACAGCACGGGGTTAGATTCAGATTAAAGCTCCTGCTACACTGTCACCATCAAACATTCCCAGGACAGGTACAGCACGGGGTTAGATCCAGAGTAAATATTCTTCTACACTGTCCTCATCAAACATACCTGGAACAGGCAGGGCACACGGTTTGATATGGAGTAAAGCTCCCTCTAAAGTGTCCCCATCAAACACTCCCAGGACAGGTACAGCACGGGGTTAGATACTGAGTAAAACTCCCTCTGCACTGTCCCCATTACCCACGCCCAGAACAGGTACAGCACGGGGTTAGATACAGAGTAAATCTCCCTCTACACTGTCCCCATTACACACGCCTAGGTCATGTACAGCACAGGGATAGATATAGAGTGAAACTCGCACTAAATTGTACCCATCAAACACTCCCAGGACAGGTACAGCACGGATTAGAAACAGAGTAAAACTCCCACTACAATGTCCCCATCATACACTCCCAGGACATGAACAGCACGGGGTTAGATACAGAGTAAAGCTCTCTGTACACTGACCGCATCAAATATTCTTAGGACAGGTACAGCATGGGTTTGGATACAGAGTAAAGCTCCCTCTACACTGTCCCCATCAAACACTCCCAGGACAGGTACAGCACGGGGTCAGATACAGAATAAAGCTCCATCTACACTGTCCCCATCAAACAACCACAGAACAGGTAGAGCAGAGATTTAGATACATAGTAAGTCTCCTTCTACACTGTCCCCATCAAACAATCCCAGGATAGGTATAGCACGGGGTTAAATCCAGAGTAAAGCTCCCTCTACACTGTCCCCATCAAACCCTCGCAGGACATGTACAGAACGGGGTTAGATACAGATTAAAGCTCCCTCTACACTGTCCCCATCAAACACACCCAGGACAGGTACAGCATGGGGTTAGATAAAGAGTAAAGCTCCCTCTACACCGTCCACAACAAACACTCCCAGGACTGGTAGAGCACGGGGTTAGATACAGAGTAAAGATCCCTCTACACTGTCCCCATCAAACACTCCCAGGACAGGTACAGCACCTTGTGAGATGCAGAGTAAACCTCTTTCTACACCGTCCCCATCAAACACTCCGAGGACAGGTACAGCACAGGGTTCAATACAGAGTAAAGATCTCTCTACACTCTCCCCATCAAACACTCCCAAGACAGGTACAGCACGGGGTTAGATACAGAGTAAAACTCTCTCTGCACTGTCCCCATCACAAACTCGCAGGACTGGTACAGGATGGGGTAAGATACAGCGTAAAGCTCCCTCTACACTGTCTCCATCAAATACACCCACGAGAGGTACAGCACAGGGTTGGATACAGAGTAAAGCTCCCTCTACGCTGTCCCAATCAAACACTCCCAGGACAGGTACAGAACGGGGTTAGATACAGAGTAAAGCTCGCTCTACACTGTCCCCACCAAACAATCGTAGGACAGATATAGCACGGGGTTAGACACAGTGTAAAACTCCTTTTACACTGTCCCCATCAAACAACCTCAGAACAGGTAGAGCAGAGGTTTAGATACAGAGTAAATCTCCTTCTACACTGTCCCCATCAAACACTCCCAGGACAGGTACAGCACGGGGTTAGATACAGAGTAAAGCTCCCTCTACACTATCCCCATCAAACACTCCCAGGACAGGTACAGCACGGGGTTAGATACAGTGTAAAGCTCCCTCTACACTGTCCCCATCAAACAATCCCAGGACAGGTATAGCACGGGGTTAGATCCAGAGTAAAGCTCCCTCTACAATGTCCCCATCAAACACTCCCAGGACAGGTACAGCACGGGGTAAGATAAAGAGTAAAGCTCCCTCTACACTGTCCCCATCAAACACTCCCAGGGCAGGTACAGCACGGGATTAGATATAGAGTAAAGCTCCCTCTACACAGTACTAATCAAACAGTTCCAGGACAAGTACAGCACAGGGTTAGATACAGAGTAAACTCCCTCAACACTGTCCTCATCAAACACTTCCAGGACAGGTACAGCACGGTGTTAGATACAGAGAAAAGCTCCCTCTACACTATCCCCATCAAATATTCCTATGACAGGTACAGCACGGGCTTAGATACAGAGTAACGCTCCCTCTACACTGTCCCCATTACACACGCCCAGGACAGGTACAGCACGGGGATAGATATAGAGTGAAACTCGCACTAAATTGTACCCATCAAACACTCCCAGGACAGGTACAACACAAGGTTAGATACAGAGTAAAGCCCGCTCTACACTGTCTCCATCAAACACTAACACGACAGATATAGCATGGGGTTAGACACAGAGTAAAGCTCCTTTTACACTGTCCCCATCAAACAATCCCAGGACAGGTACAGCACGGGGTTAGATACAGAGTAATGGTCCCTCTACACTGTCCCCATTACACACGCCCAGGACAGGTACAGCACGGGGTTAGATCCACAGTAAAGCTCCCTCTACACTGTCCCCATTAAATACCCCGAGGAGAGGTACAGCACGGGGTTGGATACAGAGTAAAGCTCCCTCTACGCTGTCCCCATCAAACACTCCCAGGACAGGTACAGAACGGGGTTAGATACAGAGTAAAGCATCATCTACATTTCCCCATCAAATAATCCCAGGAGAGGTACAGCACGGGGTTCGATACAGAGTAAATCTCCCTCTACACTGGCCCATCAAACACTCCCAGGACAGGTACAGCACGTGGTTGGATACAGAGTAAAGCCCCCTCTACACTGTACCCATCAAACACTCCCAGGACATGAAGAGCACGGGGTTAGATACAGAGTAAAACTCCCTCTACACTGCCCCATCAAACAATCCCAGGACAGGTATAGCATGGGGTTAGACACAGTGTAAATCTCCTTTTACACTGTCCCCATCAAACCACCTCAGAACAGGTAGAGCACGGGGTTAGATACAGAATAAACCTCCCTCTACACTATCTGAATCAAACACTCCGAGGACAGATACCGCATGAGGTTAGAGGCAGAGTAAAGTGCCCTCAACACTATCCTCATCAAACATTTCCAGGACAAGTACAGCACAGGATTACATACAGAGGAAAGCTCCCTCTACACAGTCCTCATCAAACACTTCCAAGACAAGTGCAGCACATGTTTAGATACAGAGTAAAGCACCCTGTACACTGACCCCATCAAACACTCCGAGGGCAGGTACAGCATCGTTTTAGATTCAGAGTAAAGTTCCCTCTGCATCGTCCCCATCAAACACTCCCAGGGCAGGTACAGCACCGGGCTATGTGCTGAGTAAAGCCGCCTCTACACAGTCTCCATCAAACACTCCCAGGGCAGGTACAGCACGGGGTTAGATACAGAGTAAAGCTCCCTCTACACTGTCCACATCAAACACTCCCAGGACAGGTACAGCATGGGGTTAAATTCAGAGTAAAGCTCCCTCTACACTGTCCACATCAAACACTCCCAGGGCAGGTACAGCACGGGGTATGGTATAGAGTAATTCCCCCTCTGCACTGTCCCCATCAAACACTCACAGGACAGGTACAGCACGGGGTTAGATACAGAGTAAAGGTCCCGCTACAGTGTCCCCATTACACATGCCCAGGACAGGTACTGCACGGGGTTAGATACAGAGTAAAGCTCCCTCTACACTGTCCCCATCAAATATTCTGAGGACAGGTATAGCACGGGGTTAGATACAGGGTAATGCTCCCTCTACACTGTCCCCATTACACATGTCCAGGACAGGTACAGCACGGGGATAGATATACTGTGAAACTCGCATTAAATTGTACCCATCAAACACTCCCAGGACAGGTACAACACAAGGTTAGGTACAGAGTAAAGCTTCCTCTACACTGTCCCCATGAAACACTCCCAGGACAGGTACAACACGGGGTTAGGTACAGAGTAAAGCTTCCTCTACACTGTCCCCATGAAACACTCCCAGGACAGGTACAGCACGGTGTTAGATACAGAGAAAAGTTCCCTCTACACTATCCCCATCAAATATTCCTATGACAGGTACAGCACGGGCTTAGATACAGAGTAACGCTCCCTCTACACTGTCCCCATTACACCCGCCCAGGACAGGTACAGCACGGGAATAGATGTAGAGTGAAACTCGCACTAAATTGTACCCATCAAACACTCCCAGGACAGGTACAACACAAGGTTAGGTACAGAGTAAAGCTCCCTCTACACCATCTCCATCAAACACTAACATGACAGATATAGCATGAGGATAGACACAGAGTAAAGCTCCTTTTACACTGCCCCATCAAACAATCCCAGGACAGGTACAGCACGGGGTAAGGTACAGAGTAATTTGCCCGTTGCACTGTCCCCATCAAACACTCACAGGACAGATACAGCACGGGGTTAGATACAGAGTAAAGCTCCCTCTACACCATCCCCATCAAACACTCCCAGGACAGGTACAGCACAAGGTTAGATACAGAGTAAAGCTCCCTCTACACTGTCCCCATCAAACAGTCACAGGACAGGCACAGCATGGGCGTAGATACAGAGTAAAGCTCCCTCTACACTGTCGCCATCAAACACTCCCAGGACAAGTACAGCACGGGGTTAGATACAGAGTAAAGCTCCCTCTACACTGTCCCCATCAAACAGTCACAGGACAGGCACAGCATGGGCGTAGATACAGAGTAAAGCTCCCTCTACACTGTTTTCATCAAACACTCCCAGGACAGTTACAGCACAGGGTTACAATACAGAATAAAGTTCCCTCCACGCTTTTCCCATTAAACTCTCCCAGGACAGGTACATCACGGGGTACGATACAGAGGAAAGCTTCCTCTAAACTCTCCGTATCAACACTCCCAGGACAGGTACAGCACGGAGTTAGATAAAGAGTAAAGCTCCCTCTACACTGTCCACTTCAAACACTCCCAGGACAGATATAGCACGGGGCTAGACACAGAGTAAATCTCCTTTTACACTGTCCCCATCAAACAACCACAGAACAGGTAGAGCAGAGATTTAGATACATAGTAAGTCTCCTTCTACACTGTCCCCATCAAACAATCCCAGGACAGGTATAGCACGGGGTTAGATCCAGAGTAAAGCTCCCTCTACACTGTCCCCATCAAATACTCCGAGGAGAGGTACAGCACGGGGTTGGATACAGAGTAAAGCTCCCTCTACGCTATCCCCATCAAACTCTCCCAGGACAGGTACAGAACGGGGTTAGATACAGAGTAAATCTCCCTCTACACAGTCCCCATCAAACACTCCCAGGACAGGTACAGAACGGGGTTAGATACAGAGTAAATCTCCCTCTACACTGTCCCCATCAAACACTCCCAGGACAGGTACAGAACGGGGTTAGATACAGAGTAAAGCTCCCTCTACACTGTCCCCATCAAACACTCCCAGGACATGAACAGCACGGAGTTAGATACAGAGTAAAGCTCCATCTACACTGTCCCCATCAAATAATCCTAGGACAGAAATAGCACGGGATTAGACACTGAGTAAAGCTCCTTTTACACTGCCCCCATCAAACAACCTCAGAACAGGTAGAGCAAGAGTTTAGATCCAGAGTAAAGCTCCCTCTACACTGTCCCCAGCAAACACTCCCAGGGCAGGTAAAGCACGGGGTTAGATATAGAGTAAAGCTCCCTCTACACTGACCCATCAAACACTCCCAGGACAGGTGCAGCACGGGTTTAGATACAGAGTAAAGCTCCCTCTACACTGTCCCCATCAAACACTCCCAGGAGAGGTGCAGCACGGGTTTAGATACAGAGTAAAGCTTTCTCTACACTGTCCCCATCAAACGCTTCCAGGACAGCTACAGCACAGGTTAGATACAGAGTAAAGCTTCCTCTACACTGTCCCCATCAAACACACCCAGGACAGGTACAGCACGGGGTTAGATAAAGAGTAAAGCTCCCTCTACACTGTCCCCATCAAACAATCCCAGGACAGGTACAGCACAGGGTTAGATACAGAGTAAAGCTCCCTCTACACTGTCCCCATCAAACAATCCCAGGACAGGTACAGCACAGGGTTAGATACAGAGTAAAGCTCCCTCTACACTGTCCCCATCAAACACTCCCAGGACAGGTACAGCACGGGGTCAGATACAGAATAAACCTCCCTCTACACTGTCCCCATGAAACACTCACAGGACAGGTACAGCATGGGGTTTGATACAGAGTAAAGCCCGCTCTACACCGTCTCCATCAAACACTAACACGACAGATATAGCATGGGGTTAGACACAGAGTAAAGCTCCTTTTACACTGTCCCAATCAAACAATCCCAGGACAGGTACACCACGGGGTTAGATACAGAGTAAAGCTCCCTCTGCACTGTCCCCATCAAACACTCACAGGACAGGTACAGCACGGGGTTAGATAAAGAGTAAAGCTCCCTCTACACTGACCCCATCAAACAATCCCAGGACAGGTATAGCATGGGGTTAGACACAGTGTAAATCTCCTTTTACACTGTCCCCATCAAACCACCTCAGAACAGGTAGAGCACGGGGTTAGATACAGAATAAACCTCCTTCTACACTATCTGAATCAAACACTCCGAGGACAGATACCGCACGAGGTTAGAGGCAGAGTAAAGTGCCCTCAACACTATCCTCATCAAACATTTCCAGGACAAGTACAGCACAGGATTACGTACAGAGGAAAGCTCCCTCTACACTATCCTCATCAAACACTTCCAAGACAAGTGCAGCACATGTTTAGATACAGAGTAAAGCACCCTGTACACTGTCCCCATCAAACACTCCGAGGGCAGGTACAGCATCGTTTTAGATTCAGAGTAAAGTTCCCTCTGCACCGTCCCCATCAAACACTCCCAGGGCAGGTACAGCACCGGGCTATGTGCTGAGTAAAGCCGCTTCTACACGGTCCCCATCAAACACTCCCAGGGCAGGTACAGCACGGGTTTAGATACAGAGTAAAGCTCCCTCTACACTGTCCACATCAAACACTCCCAGGACAGGTACAGCATGGGGTTAAATTCAGAGTAAAGCTCCCTCTACACTGTCCACATCAAACACTCCCAGGGCAGGTACAGCATGGGGTTATATTCAGAGTAAAGCTCCCTCTACACTGTCCACATCAAACACTCCCAGGACAGGTACAGCACGGGGTATGGTATAGAGTAATTCCCCCTCTGCACTGTCCCCATCAAACACTCACAGGACAGGTACAGCACGGGGTTAGATACAGAGTAAAGGTCCCGCTACAGTGTCCCCATTACACATGCCCAGGACAGGTACTGCACGGGGTTAGATTCAGAGTAAAGCTCCCTCTACACTGTCCCCATCAAATATTCTGAGGACAGGTACAGCACGGGGTTAGATACAGGGTAATGCTCCCTCTACACTGTCCCCATTACACACGCCCAGGACAGGTACAGCACGGGGATAGATATAGAGTGAAACACGCACTAAATTGCACCCATCAAACACTCCCAGGACAGGTACAACACGGGGTTAGGTACAGAGTAAAGCTCCATCTACACTGTCCCCATCAAATAATCCTAGGACAGAAATAGCACGGGAGTAGACACTGAGTAAAGCTCCTTTTACACTGCCCCCATCAAACAACCTCAGAACAGGTAGAGCAAGAGTTTAGATCCAGAGTAAAGCTCCCTCTACACTGTCCCCAGCAAACACTCCCAGGGCAGGTAAAGCACGGGGTTAGATATAGAGTAAAGCTCCCTCTACACTGACCCATCAAACACTCCCAGGACAGGTGCAGCACGGGTTTAGATACAGAGTAAAGCTCCCTCTACACTGTCCCCATCAAACACTCCCAGGAGAGGTGCAGCACGGGTTTAGATACAGAGTAAAGCTTTCTCTACACTGTCCCCATCAAACGCTTCCAGGACAGCTACAGCACAGGTTAGATACAGAGTAAAGCTTCCTCTACACTGTCCCCATCAAACACACCCAGGACAGGTACAGCACGGGGTTAGATAAAGAGTAAAGCTCCCTCTACACTGTCCCCATCAAACAATCCCAGGACAGGTACAGCACAGGGTTAGATACAGAGTAAAGCTCCCTCTACACTGTCCCCATCAAACAATCCCAGGACAGGTACAGCACAGGGTTAGATACAGAGTAAAGCTCCCTCTACACTGTCCCCATCAAACACTCCCAGGACAGGTACAGCACGGGGTCAGATACAGAATAAACCTCCCTCTACACTGTCCCCATGAAACACTCACAGGACAGGTACAGCATGGGGTTTGATACAGAGTAAAGCCCGCTCTACACCGTCTCCATCAAACACTAACACGACAGATATAGCATGGGGTTAGACACAGAGTAAAGCTCCTTTTACACTGTCCCAATCAAACAATCCCAGGACAGGTACACCACGGGGTTAGATACAGAGTAAAGCTCCCTCTGCACTGTCCCCATCAAACACTCACAGGACAGGTACAGCACGGGGTTAGATAAAGAGTAAAGCTCCCTCTACACTGACCCCATCAAACAATCCCAGGACAGGTATAGCATGGGGTTAGACACAGTGTAAATCTCCTTTTACACTGTCCCCATCAAACCACCTCAGAACAGGTAGAGCACGGGGTTAGATACAGAATAAACCTCCTTCTACACTATCTGAATCAAACACTCCGAGGACAGATACCGCACGAGGTTAGAGGCAGAGTAAAGTGCCCTCAACACTATCCTCATCAAACATTTCCAGGACAAGTACAGCACAGGATTACGTACAGAGGAAAGCTCCCTCTACACAGTCCTCATCAAACACTTCCAAGACAAGTGCAGCACATGTTTAGATACAGAGTAAAGCACCCTGTACACTGTCCCCATCAAACACTCCGAGGGCAGGTACAGCATCGTTTTAGATTCAGAGTAAAGTTCCCTCTGCACCGTCCCCATCAAACACTCCCAGGGCAGGTACAGCACCGGGCTATGTGCTGAGTAAAGCCGCTTCTACACGGTCCCCATCAAACACTCCCAGGGCAGGTACAGCACGGGTTTAGATACAGAGTAAAGCTCCCTCTACACTGTCCACATCAAACACTCCCAGGACAGGTACAGCATGGGGTTAAATTCAGAGTAAAGCTCCCTCTACACTGTCCACATCAAACACTCCCAGGGCAGGTACAGCATGGGGTTATATTCAGAGTAAAGCTCCCTCTACACTGTCCACATCAAACACTCCCAGGACAGGTACAGCACGGGGTATGGTATAGAGTAATTCCCCCTCTGCACTGTCCCCATCAAACACTCACAGGACAGGTACAGCACGGGGTTAGATACAGAGTAAAGGTCCCGCTACAGTGTCCCCATTACACATGCCCAGGACAGGTACTGCACGGGGTTAGATTCAGAGTAAAGCTCCCTCTACACTGTCCCCATCAAATATTCTGAGGACAGGTACAGCACGGGGTTAGATACAGGGTAATGCTCCCTCTACACTGTCCCCATTACACACGCCCAGGACAGGTACAGCACGGGGATAGATATAGAGTGAAACACGCACTAAATTGCACCCATCAAACACTCCCAGGACAGGTACAACACGGGGTTAGGTACAGAGTAAAGCTCCCTCTACACTGTCCCCATGAAATACTTCCAGGACAGGTACAGCACGGGGATAGACACAGAGTAAAGCTCCTTTTACACTGTCCCCATCAAACAATCCCAGGACAGGTACAGCACGGGGTAAGGTACAGAGTAATTTGCCCGCTGCACTGTCCCCATCAAACACTCACAGGACAAATACAGCACGGGGTTAGATACAGAGTAAAGCTCCCTCTGCACTGTCCCCATCAAATATTCCTAGGACAGGTACAGCGCAGGATTAGATACAGAGTAATGGTCCCTCTACACTGTCCCCATTACACACGCCCAGGACAGGTAAAGCACGGGGATAGATATAGAGTGAAACTCGCACTAAATTGTACCCATCAAACACTCCCAGGACAGGTACAACAAGGGGTTAGGTTCAGAGTAAAGCTCCCTCAACACTATCCCCATCAAACACGCCCAGGACAGGTACAGCACGGGTTAGATACAGAGTAAAACTCCCACTACATTGTCCCCATCAAACACTCCCTGGACATGAACAGCATGGGGTTAGATACAGAGTAAAGCTCTCTGTACACTGACCACATCAAATATTCTTAGGACAGGTACAGCATGGGGTTGGATACAGAGTAAAGCTCCCTCTACACTGTCCCCATCAAACAGTCACAGGAGAGGCACAGCATGGGCGTAGATACAGAGTAAAGCTCCCTCTACACTGTTTTCATCAAACACTCCCAGGACAGTTACAGCACAGGGTTACAATACAGAATAAAGTTCCCTCCACGCTTTTCCCATTAAACTCTCCCAGGACAGGTACATCACGGGGTACGATACAGAGGAAAGCTTCCTCTAAACTCTCCGTATCAACACTCCCAGGACAGGTACAGCACGGAGTTAGATAAAGAGTAAAGCTCCCTCTACACTGTCCACTTCAAACACTCCCAGGACAGATATAGCACGGGGCTAGACACAGAGTAAATCTCCTTTTACACTGTCCCCATCAAACAACCACAGAACAGGTAGAGCAGAGATTTAGATACATAGTAAGTCTCCTTCTACACTGTCCCCATCAAACAATCCCAGGACAGGTATAGCACGGGGTTAGATCCAGAGTAAAGCTCCCTCTACACTGTCCCCATCAAATACTCCGAGGAGAGGTACAGCACGGGGTTGGATACAGAGTAAAGCTCCCTCTACGCTATCCCCATCAAACTCTCCCAGGACAGGTACAGAACGGGGTTAGATACAGAGTAAATCTCCCTCTACACTGCCCCCATCAAACACTCCCAGGACAGGTACAGAACGGGGTTAGATACAGAGTAAATCTCCCTCTACACTGTCCCCATCAAACACTCCCAGGACAGGTACAGAACGGGGTTAGATACAGAGTAAAGCTCCCTCTACACTGTCCCCATCAAACACTCCCAGGACATGAACAGCACGGAGTTAGATACAGAGTAAAGCTCCATCTACACTGTCCCCATCAAACAATCCTAGGACAGAAATAGCACGGGATTAGACACTGAGTAAAGCTCCTTTTACACTGCCCCCATCAAACAACCTCAGAACAGGTAGAGCAAGAGTTTAGATCCAGAGTAAAGCTCCCTCTACACTGTCCCCATCAAACACTCCCAGGACAGGTACAGCACGGGGTTAGATACAGAGTAAAGCTCCCTCTACACTGTCCCCATCAAACACTCCCAGGGCAGGTACAGCACGGGGTTAGATACAGAGTAAAGCTCCCTCTACACCGTCCCCATCAAACACTCCCAGGACAGGTACAGCACGGGTTTAGATACAGAGTAAAGCTCCCTCTACACTGTCCCCATCAAACACTCCCAGGACAGGTACAGCACGGGGTTAGATACAGAGTAAAGCTCCCTCTACACTGTCCTCATCAAACACTCCCAGGACAGGGACAGCATGGGGTTAGATACAGAGTAAAGCTCCCTCTACACTGTCCCCATCAAATATTCCTAGGACAGGTACCGCACGGGGTTAGATACAGAGTAATGGTCCCTCTACACTGCCCCCATTACACACGCCCAGGACAGGTACAGCACGGGGATAGATATAGAGTGAAACTCGCACTAAATTGTACCCATCAAACAATCCCAGGACAGGTACAATACGGGGTTAGGTACAGAGTAAAGCTCCCTCAATACTATCCCCATCAAACACGCCCAGGACAGGTACAGCACGGGTTAGTTACAGAGTAAAACTCCCACTACACTGTCCCCATCAAACACTCCCTGGACATGAACAGCATGGGGTTAGATACAGAGTAAAGCTCTCTGTACACTGACCACATCAAATATTCTTAGGACAGGTACAGCACGGCGTTGGATACAGAGTAAAGCTCCCTCTACACTGTCCCCATCAAACACTCCCCGGACAGGTACAGCACGGGGTCAGATACAGAATAAACCTCCCTCTACACTGTCCCCATGAAACACTCACAGGACAGGTACAGCATGGGGTTTGATACAGAGTAAAGCCCGCTCTACACCGTCTCCATCAAACACTAACACGACAGATATAGCATGGGGTTAGACACAGAGTAAAGCTCCTTTTACACTGTCCCAATCAAACAATCCCAGGACAGGTACACCACGGGGTTAGATACAGAGTAAAGCTCCCTCTGCACTGTCCCCATCAAACACTCACAGGACAGGTACAGCACGGGGTTAGATAAAGAGTAAAGCTCCCTCTACACTGACCCCATCAAACAATCCCAGGACAGGTATAGCATGGGGTTAGACACAGTGTAAATCTCCTTTTACACTGTCCCCATCAAACCACCTCAGAACAGGTAGAGCACGGGGTTAGATACAGAATAAACCTCCTTCTACACTATCTGAATCAAACACTCCGAGGACAGATACCGCACGAGGTTAGAGGCAGAGTAAAGTGCCCTCAACACTATCCTCATCAAACATTTCCAGGACAAGTACAGCACAGGATTACGTACAGAGGAAAGCTCCCTCTACACAGTCCTCATCAAACACTTCCAAGACAAGTGCAGCACATGTTTAGATACAGAGTAAAGCACCCTGTACACTGTCCCCATCAAACACTCCGAGGGCAGGTACAGCATCGTTTTAGATTCAGAGTAAAGTTCCCTCTGCACCGTCCCCATCAAACACTCCCAGGGCAGGTACAGCACCGGGCTATGTGCTGAGTAAAGCCGCTTCTACACGGTCCCCATCAAACACTCCCAGGGCAGGTACAGCACGGGTTTAGATACAGAGTAAAGCTCCCTCTACACTGTCCACATCAAACACTCCCAGGACAGGTACAGCATGGGGTTAAATTCAGAGTAAAGCTCCCTCTACACTGTCCACATCAAACACTCCCAGGGCAGGTACAGCATGGGGTTATATTCAGAGTAAAGCTCCCTCTACACTGTCCACATCAAACACTCCCAGGACAGGTACAGCACGGGGTATGGTATAGAGTAATTCCCCCTCTGCACTGTCCCCATCAAACACTCACAGGACAGGTACAGCACGGGGTTAGATACAGAGTAAAGGTCCCGCTACAGTGTCCCCATTACACATGCCCAGGACAGGTACTGCACGGGGTTAGATTCAGAGTAAAGCTCCCTCTACACTGTCCCCATCAAATATTCTGAGGACAGGTACAGCACGGGGTTAGATACAGGGTAATGCTCCCTCTACACTGTCCCCATTACACACGCCCAGGACAGGTACAGCACGGGGATAGATATAGAGTGAAACACGCACTAAATTGCACCCATCAAACACTCCCAGGACAGGTACAACACGGGGTTAGGTACAGAGTAAAGCTCCCTCTACACTGTCCCCATGAAATACTTCCAGGACAGGTACAGCACGGGGATAGACACAGAGTAAAGCTCCTTTTACACTGTCCCCATCAAACAATCCCAGGACAGGTACAGCACGGGGTAAGGTACAGAGTAATTTGCCCGCTGCACTGTCCCCATCAAACACTCACAGGACAAATACAGCACGGGGTTAGATACAGAGTAAAGCTCCTTCTGCACTGTCCCCATCAAATATTCCTAGGACAGGTACAGCGCAGGATTAGATACAGAGTAATGGTCCCTCTACACTGTCCCCATTACACACGCCCAGGACAGGTAAAGCACGGGGATAGATATAGAGTGAAACTCGCACTAAATTGTACCCATCAAACACTCCCAGGACAGGTACAACAAGGGGTTAGGTTCAGAGTAAAGCTCCCTCAACACTATCCCCATCAAACACGCCCAGGACAGGTACAGCACGGGTTAGATACAGAGTAAAACTCCCACTACATTGTCCCCATCAAACACTCCCTGGACATGAACAGCATGGGGTTAGATACAGAGTAAAGCTCTCTGTACACTGACCACATCAAATATTCTTAGGACAGGTACAGCATGGGGTTGGATACAGAGTAAAGCTCCCTCTACACTGTCCCCATCAAACAGTCACAGGAGAGGCACAGCATGGGCGTAGATACAGAGTAAAGCTCCCTCTACACTGTTTTCATCAAACACTCCCAGGACAGTTACAGCACAGGGTTACAATACAGAATAAAGTTCCCTCCACGCTTTTCCCATTAAACTCTCCCAGGACAGGTACATCATGGGGTACGATACAGAGGAAAGCTTCCTCTAAACTCTCCGTATCAACACTCCCAGGACAGGTACAGCACGGAGTTAGATAAAGAGTAAAGCTCCCTCTTCACTGTCCACTTCAAACACTCCCAGGACAGATATAGCACGGGGCTAGACACAGAGTAAATCTCCTTTTACACTGTCCCCATCAAACAACCACAGAACAGGTAGAGCAGAGATTTAGATACATAGTAAGTCTCCTTCTACACTGTCCCCATCAAACAATCCCAGGACAGGTATAGCACGGGGTTAGATCCAGAGTAAAGCTCCCTCTACACTGTCCCCATCAAATACTCCGAGGAGAGGTACAGCACGGGGTTGGATACAGAGTAAAGCTCCCTCTACGCTATCCCCATCAAACTCTCCCAGGACAGGTACAGAACGGGGTTAGATACAGAGTAAATCTCCCTCTACACTGCCCCCATCAAACACTCCCAGGACAGGTACAGAACGGGGTTAGATACAGAGTAAATCTCCCTCTACACTGTCCCCATCAAACACTCCCAGGACAGGTACAGAACGGGGTTAGATACAGAGTAAAGCTCCCTCTACACTGTCCCCATCAAACACTCCCAGGACATGAACAGCACGGAGTTAGATACAGAGTAAAGCTCCATCTACACTGTCCCCATCAAACAATCCTAGGACAGAAATAGCACGGGATTAGACACTGAGTAAAGCTCCTTTTACACTGCCCCCATCAAACAACCTCAGAACAGGTAGAGCAAGAGTTTAGATCCAGAGTAAAGCTCCCTCTACACTGTCCCCATCAAACACTCCCAGGACAGGTACAGCACGGGGGTTAGATACAGAGTAAAACTCCCTCTACACTGTCCCCATCAAACACTCCCAGGACAGGGACAGCATGGGGTTAGATACAGAGTAAAGCTCCCTCTACACTGTCCCCATCAAATATTCCTAGGACAGGTACCGCACGGGGTTAGATACAGAGTAATGGTCCCTCTACACTGCCCCCATTACACACGCCCAGGACAGGTACAGCACGGGGATAGATATAGAGTGAAACTCGCACTAAATTGTACCCATCAAACAATCCCAGGACAGGTACAATACGGGGTTAGGTACAGAGTAAAGCTCCCTCAATACTATCCCCATCAAACACGCCCAGGACAGGTACAGCACGGGTTAGTTACAGAGTAAAACTCCCACTACACTGTCCCCATCAAACACTCCCTGGACATGAACAGCATGGGGTTAGATACAGAGTAAAGCTCTCTGTACACTGACCACATCAAATATTCTTAGGACAGGTACAGCACGGCGTTGGATACAGAGTAAAGCTCCCTCTACACTGTCCCCATCAAACACTCCCCGGACAGGTACAGCACGGGGTCAGATACAGAATAAACCTCCCTCTACACTGTCCCCATGAAACACTCACAGGACAGGTACAGCATGGGGTTTGATACAGAGTAAAGCCCGCTCTACACCGTCTCCATCAAACACTAACACGACAGATATAGCATGGGGTTAGACACAGAGTAAAGCTCCTTTTACACTGTCCCAATCAAACAATCCCAGGACAGGTACACCACGGGGTTAGATACAGAGTAAAGCTCCCTCTGCACTGTCCCCATCAAACACTCACAGGACAGGTACAGCACGGGGTTAGATAAAGAGTAAAGCTCCCTCTACACTGACCCCATCAAACAATCCCAGGACAGGTATAGCATGGGGTTAGACACAGTGTAAATCTCCTTTTACACTGTCCCCATCAAACCACCTCAGAACAGGTAGAGCACGGGGTTAGATACAGAATAAACCTCCTTCTACACTATCTGAATCAAACACTCCGAGGACAGATACCGCACGAGGTTAGAGGCAGAGTAAAGTGCCCTCAACACTATCCTCATCAAACATTTCCAGGACAAGTACAGCACAGGATTACGTACAGAGGAAAGCTCCCTCTACACAGTCCTCATCAAACACTTCCAAGACAAGTGCAGCACATGTTTAGATACAGAGTAAAGCACCCGGTACACTGTCCCCATCAAACACTCCGAGGGCAGGTACAGCATCGTTTTAGATTCAGAGTAAAGTTCCCTCTGCACCGTCCCCATCAAACACTCCCAGGGCAGGTACAGCACCGGGCTATGTGCTGAGTAAAGCCGCTTCTACACGGTCCCCATCAAACACTCCCAGGGCAGGTACAGCACGGGTTTAGATACAGAGTAAAGCTCCCTCTACACTGTCCACATCAAACACTCCCAGGACAGGTACAGCATGGGGTTAAATTCAGAGTAAAGCTCCCTCTACACTGTCCACATCAAACACTCCCAGGGCAGGTACAGCATGGGGTTATATTCAGAGTAAAGCTCCCTCTACACTGTCCACATCAAACACTCCCAGGACAGGTACAGCACGGGGTATGGTATAGAGTAATTCCCCCTCTGCACTGTCCCCATCAAACACTCACAGGACAGGTACAGCACGGGGTTAGATACAGAGTAAAGGTCCCGCTACAGTGTCCCCATTACACATGCCCAGGACAGGTACTGCACGGGGTTAGATTCAGAGTAAAGCTCCCTCTACACTGTCCCCATCAAATATTCTGAGGACAGGTACAGCACGGGGTTAGATACAGGGTAATGCTCCCTCTACACTGTCCCCATTACACACGCCCAGGACAGGTACAGCACGGGGATAGATATAGAGTGAAACACGCACTAAATTGCACCCATCAAACACTCCCAGGACAGGTACAACACGGGGTTAGGTACAGAGTAAAGCTCCCTCTACACTGTCCCCATGAAATACTTCCAGGACAGGTACAGCACGGGGATAGACACAGAGTAAAGCTCCTTTTACACTGTCCCCATCAAACAATCCCAGGACAGGTACAGCACGGGGTAAGGTACAGAGTAATTTGCCCGCTGCACTGTCCCCATCAAACACTCACAGGACAAATACAGCACGGGGTTAGATACAGAGTAAAGCTCCTTCTGCACTGTCCCCATCAAATATTCCTAGGACAGGTACAGCGCAGGATTAGATACAGAGTAATGGTCCCTCTACACTGTCCCCATTACACACGCCCAGGACAGGTAAAGCACGGGGATAGATATAGAGTGAAACTCGCACTAAATTGTACCCATCAAACACTCCCAGGACAGGTACAACAAGGGGTTAGGTTCAGAGTAAAGCTCCCTCAACACTATCCCCATCAAACACGCCCAGGACAGGTACAGCACGGGTTAGATACAGAGTAAAACTCCCACTACATTGTCCCCATCAAACACTCCCTGGACATGAACAGCATGGGGTTAGATACAGAATAAAGCTCTCTGTACACTGACCACATCAAATATTCTTAGGACAGGTACAGCATGGGGTTGGATACAGAGTAAAGCTCCCTCTACACTGTCCCCATCAAACAGTCACAGGAGAGGCACAGCATGGGCGTAGATACAGAGTAAAGCTCCCTCTACACTGTTTTCATCAAACACTCCCAGGACAGTTACAGCACAGGGTTACAATACAGAATAAAGTTCCCTCCACGCTTTTCCCATTAAACTCTCCCAGGACAGGTACATCACGGGGTACGATACAGAGGAAAGCTTCCTCTAAACTCTCCGTATCAACACTCCCAGGACAGGTACAGCACAGAGTTAGATAAAGAGTAAAGCTCCCTCTTCACTGTCCACTTCAAACACTCCCAGGACAGATATAGCACGGGGCTAGACACAGAGTAAATCTCCTTTTACACTGTCCCCATCAAACAACCACAGAACAGGTAGAGCAGAGATTTAGATACATAGTAAGTCTCCTTCTACACTGTCCCCATCAAACAATCCCAGGACAGGTATAGCACGGGGTTAGATCCAGAGTAAAGCTCCCTCTACACTGTCCCCATCAAATACTCCGAGGAGAGGTACAGCACGGGGTTGGATACAGAGTAAAGCTCCCTCTACGCTATCCCCATCAAACTCTCCCAGGACAGGTACAGAACGGGGTTAGATACAGAGTAAATCTCCCTCTACACTGCCCCCATCAAACACTCCCAGGACAGGTACAGAACGGGGTTAGATACAGAGTAAATCTCCCTCTACACTGTCCCCATCAAACACTCCCAGGACAGGTACAGAACGGGGTTAGATACAGAGTAAAGCTCCCTCTACACTGTCCCCATCAAACACTCCCAGGACATGAACAGCACGGAGTTAGATACAGAGTAAAGCTCCATCTACACTGTCCCCATCAAACAATCCTAGGACAGAAATAGCACGGGATTAGACACTGAGTAAAGCTCCTTTTACACTGCCCCCATCAAACAACCTCAGAACAGGTAGAGCAAGAGTTTAGATCCAGAGTAAAGCTCCCTCTACACTGTCCCCATCAAACACTCCCAGGACAGGTACAGCACGGGGGTTAGATACAGAGTAAAACTCCCTCTACACTGTCCCCATCAAACACTCCCAGGACAGGGACAGCATGGGGTTAGATACAGAGTAAAGCTCCCTCTACACTGTCCCCATCAAATATTCCTAGGACAGGTACCGCACGGGGTTAGATACAGAGTAATGGTCCCTCTACACTGCCCCCATTACACACGCCCAGGACAGGTAAAGCACGGGGATAGATATAGAGTAAAGCTCCCTCTACACTGACCCATCAAACACTCCCAGGACAGGTGCAGCACGGGTTTAGATACAGAGTAAAGCTCCCTCTACACTGTCCCCATCAAACACTCCCAGGACAGGTGCAGCACGGGTTTAGATACAGAGTAATGCTTTCTCTACACTGTCCCCATCAAACGCTTCCAGGACAGCTACAGCACAGGTTAGATACAGAGTAAAGCTTCCTCTACACTGTCTCCATCAAACACACCCAGGACAGGTACAGCACGGGGTTAGATAAAGAGTAAAGCTCCCTCTACACTGTCCCCATCAAACAATCCCAGGACAGGTACAGCACAGGGTTAGATACAGAGTAAAGCTCCCTCTACACTGTCCCCATCAAACAATCCCAGGACAGGTACAGCACAGGGTTAGATACAGAGTAAAGCTCCCTCTACACTGTCCCCATCAAACACTCCCAGGACAGGTACAGCACGGGGTCAGATACAGAATAAACCTCCCTCTACACTGTCCCCATGAAACACTCACAGGACAGGTACAGCATGGGGTTTGATACAGAGTAAAGCCCGCTCTACACCGTCTCCATCAAACACTAACACGACAGATATAGCATGGGGTTAGACACAGAGTAAAGCTCCTTTTACACTGTCCCAATCAAACAATCCCAGGACAGGTACACCACGGGGTTAGATACAGAGTAAAGCTCCCTCTGCACTGTCCCCATCAAACACTCACAGGACAGGTACAGCACGGGGTTAGATAAAGAGTAAAGCTCCCTCTACACTGCCCCATCAAACAATCCCAGGACAGGTATAGCATGGGGTTAGACACAGTGTAAATCTCCTTTTACACTGTCCCCATCAAACCACCTCAGAACAGGTAGAGCACGGGGTTAGATACAGAATAAACCTCCCTCTACACTATCTGAATCAAACACTCCGAGGACAGATACCGCACGAGGTTAGAGGCAGAGTAAAGTGCCCTCAACACTATCCTCATCAAACATTTCCAGGATAAGTACAGCACAGGATTACGTACAGAGGAAAGCTCCCTCTACACAGTCCTCATCAAACACTTCCAAGACAAGTGCAGCACATGTTTAGATACAGAGTAAAGCACCCTGTACACTGTCCCCATCAAACACTCCGAGGGCAGGTACAGCATCGTTTTAGATTCAGAGTAAAGTTCCCTCTGCACCGTCCCCATCAAACACTCCCAGGGCAGGTACAGCACCGGGCTATGTGCTGAGTAAAGCCGCCTCTACACGGTCCCCATCAAACACTCCCAGGGCAGGTACAGCACGGGGTTAGATACAGAGTAAAACTCCCTCTACACTGTCCACATCAAACACTCCCAGGGCAGGTACAGCATGGGGTTGAATTCAGAGTAAAGCTCCCTCTACACTGTCCACATCAAACACTCCCAGCACAGGTACAGCATGGGGTATGGTATAGAGTAATTCCCTCTCTGCACTGTCCCCATCAAACACTCACAGGACAGGTACAGCACGGGGTTAGATACAGAGTAAAGGTCCCCCTACAGTGTCCCCATTACACATGCCCAGGACAGGTACTGCACGGGGTTAGATACAGAGTAAAGCTCCCTCTACACTGTCCCCATCAAATATTCTGAGGACAGGTACAGCACGGGGTTAAATACAGGGTAATGCTCCCTCTACACTGTCCCCATTACACACGCCTAGGACAGGTACAGCACGGGGATAGATATAGAGTGAAACACGCACTAAATTGCACCCATCAAACACTCCCAGGACAGGTACAACACGGGGTTAGGTACAGAGTAAAGCTCCCTCTACACTGTCCCCATGAAACACTTCCAGGACAGGTACAGCACGGTGTTAGATACAGAGAAAAGCTCCCTCTACACTATCCCCATCAAATATTCTTATGACAGGTACAGCACGGGCTTAGATACAGAGTAACGCTCCCTCTACACTGTCCCCATTACACACTCCCAGGACAGGTACAGCACGGGGATAGATATAGAGTGAAACTCGCACTAAATTGTACCCATCAAACACTCCCAGGACAGGTACAACACAAGGTTAGGTACAGAGTAAAGCTCCCTCTACACCGTCTCCATCAAACACTAACATGACAGATATAGCATGGGGATAGACACAGAGTAAAGCTCCTTTTACACTGTCCCCATCAAACAATCCCAGGACAGGTACAGCACGGGGTAAGGTACAGAGTAATTTGCCCGTTGCACTGTCCCCATCAAACACTCACAGGACAGGTACCGCACGGGGTTAGATACAGAGTAAAGCTCCCTCTGCACTGTCCCCATCAAATATTCCTAGGACAGGTACAGCACGGGGTTAGATACAGAGTAATGGTCCCTCTACACTGTCCCCATTACACACGCCCAGGACAGGTAAAGCACGGGGATAGATATAGAGTGAAACTCGCACTAAATTGTACCCATCAAACACTCCCAGGACAGGTACAACACGGGGTTAGGTTCAGAGTAAAGCTCCCTCAACACTATCCCCATCAAACACACCCAGGACAGGTACAGCACGGGTTAGATACAGAGTAAAACTCCCACTACACTGTCCCCATCAAACACTCCCTGGACATGAACAGCATGGGGTTAGATACAGAGTAAAGCTCTCTGTACACTGACCACATCAAATATTCTTAGGACAGGTACAGCATGGGGTTGGATACAGAGTAAATCTCCCTCTACACTGTCCCCATCAAACACTCCCCGGACGTGTACAGCACGGGGTCAGATACAGAGTAAAGCTCCCTCTACACTGTCCCCATCAAACACTCCCAGGGCAGGTACAGCACGGGGTTAAATACAGAGTAAAGCTCCCTCTACACTGTCCCCATCAAACACTCCCAGGGCAGGTACAGCACGGGGTTAGATACAGAGTAAAGCTCCCTCTACACCGTCCCCATCAAACACTCCCAGGACAGGTACAGCACGGGTTTAGATACAGAGTAAAGCTCCCTCCACACTGTCCCCATCAAATACTCCGAGGACAGTTACTGCATGGGGTTTGATAAAGAGTAAAGCTCCCTCTACACTGTCCCCATCAAACACTCCCAGGACAGGTACAGCACGGGGTTAGATACAGAGTAAAGCTCCCTCTACACTGTCCCCATCACACAGTCACAGGACAGGCACAGCATGGGCGTAGATACAGAGTAAAGCTCCCTCTACACTGTCCCCATCAAACACTCCCAGGACAGGTACAGCACGGAGTTAGATACAGAGTAAAGCTCCCTCTACACTGTCCCCATCAAACACTCCCAGGACAGGTACAGCATAGGGTTAGATACAGAGTAAAGCTCCCTCTACACTTTCCCGATCAAACACTCCCAGGACAGGTACAGCACGGGTTTAGATACAGAGTAAAGCTCCCTCCACACTGTCCCCATCAAATACTCCGAGGACAGTTACTGCATGGGGTTTGATAAAGAGTAAAGCTCCCTCTACACTGTCCCCATCAAACACCCCCAGGACAGGTACAGCACGGGGTTAGATACAGAGTAAAGCTCCCTCTACACTGTCCCCATCAAACAGTCACAGGACAGGCACAGCATGGGCGTAGATACAGAGTAAAGCTCCCTCTTCACTGTCCCCATCAAACACTCCCAGGACAGGTACAGCACGGGGTTAGATTCAGAGTAAAGCTCCCTCTACACTGTCCCCATCAAACAGTCACAGGACAGGCACAGCATGGGCGTAGATACAGAGTAAAGCTCCCTCTACTCTGTCCCCATCAAACACTCCCAGGGCAGGTACAGCATCGGATTAGCTTAAGAGTAAAGCTCCCTCTACACTGTCCCTGTCAAACACTCCCAGGACAGGTACAGCACGGGGTGAGATACAGAGTAAAGCTTCCTCTACACTGTCCCCATCAAACACACCCAGGACAGGTACAGCACGGGTTAGATACAGAGTAAAGCTCCTTCTACATTGTCCCCATCAAACACAAACTGCACAGGTACAGAACAGGTTTAGGCACAGAGTAAAGTTCCCTTTGCATGGTCTCCATCAAACATACCCTGGATAGTTACAGAATGGGCATAGATACAGTGTAAACCTCCCTCTACACTGTCCCCATCAAACACTCCCAGGACAGGTACAGCACGGAGTTAGATACAGAGTAAAGCTCCCTCTACACTGTCCCCATCAAACACTCCCAGGACAGGTACAGCACGGGGTTAGATACAGAGTAAAGCTCCCTCTACGCTGTCCTCATCAAACACTCCCAGGACAGGTACAGCATAGGGTTAGATACAGAGTAAAGCTCCCTCTACACTTTCCCGATCAAACACTCCCAGGACAGGTACAGCACAGGGTTAGATACAGAGTAAAGCTCCCTCTACACTGTCCCCATCAAACACTCCCAGGACAGGTACAGCATAGGGTTAGATACAGAGTAAAGCTCCCTCTACACTTTCCCGATCAAACACTCCCAGGACAGGTACAGCACGGGATTAGATACAGAGTAAAGCTCTCTCTACACTGTCCCCATCAAACACTCCCAGGACAGGTACAGCACGGGGTTAGATACAGAGAATATCTGCCTCTCTGCTGATTGAGTGTGAAGTTCAAAGTTTGAGCTAAGATTAAGATTAGAGTTAGAGCTGGGGTTAGGATTACGATTAACCTGAATTTTAAGATGACGAATCCGGTTAGGGTTAGCGTTACAGTTAGTTTCAATAGTTTAGGGTCTGGTTTAGCTTTAACTTTCAGTGTTAAGTTTCGTGTTAGAGTTAAGCGTTAGGGTTACTGTTGAAGTTTATTGTTCGGGTTAGTGTTACGGGTTAGTCTTAATGTTAAGGTTTAAGGTTAGGGTTAGGGTTACGGTTAGGGTTATTGTTAAGGGTTAGGGTTAAGGATGCGGGTAGGGTTAGATTTAGGTTTGAGAGTTAGGGTTAGGGTTATGGTTAAGAATTAGGGTTAGGGTAGGGTTAGGGTTAGGGTTAGGGTTAAGTTTGGGGTTAGGGTAAGGTTAGGGTTAGGTTTAGGGTTAGGGTTAAGTGTTAGGGCTAGGCTTAGGGTTAG